>CAKAOJ020000175.1:600000-967500 GCA_916701645.2 Sebastolobus alascanus
AAAAAAGTAATACTATAGCATGTCGAAAAATTTTATTAAAAAAAGTCATAGTATAGTATGTGGAAATTTTTATGAAAAAAAGTCATACTATAGTATGTCGTAAAATTTTATGAAAAAAAAACCTCATAGTATAGTATGTCGAAAATTTTATGAAAAAAGAGTGATAGTATAGGATGTCGAAAATTTCCTGAAAAAGTCAAAGAAATTTTCGCCATATTATACCATGACTTTTTTTAATGACATTTTCTACATACTATACTATGACTTTTTATGACTATTTTCGACATACTATAACTTTTTTCGACACAGTATACTATGACTTTTTTTCGACATATTACACCATTACTTTTTTTTTTCCGATATACTCTACTATGAATTTATTCCATTCCATTATTTTGACACACTATATTACAACTTTTTTTACTTTTTTCAACACAGTATTGACTTCATGATTTACTATACAATGATTTTTTTTTTATGTCTACTATATTATTATATTTTCATGTCTTTTCATGATATACTATACAATGACTTATTAATTACATTCTACACAGGACTTTTTTTTTTTTTTTTTTTACATTTTTACGACTTACTATATTACGATATTCTTTGAGTTTTATAACCTACTCTACTATGACATTTTTAATGACATGCTATACTGACATTTTTTCATGACATTTTATGACTTTTTTAATGACATACAATATTCTGGCATTGTATAAAATATTACACGATTACATTTTTTATGACTTATGACATACTATACTATGATATTTTAATGACATTTATTATGACGTCTTTTATGGCATACTATACTATAATATTTTTGACTTTTTATGTCATAACATACTATGATGTGTTTTATGACATTTTTATGACATACGACTGTATACTATATTTTTTTATGACATACTATACTATTACATGTTTTATGACATTTTCATGGCATACTATATTTAGACAATTTCTTTGACTTTTTATGATATACTATACAATGAATTTTTTATGATATACTATACTGTAAACATTTTTTTTTACATCTTTGACATACTATACTTTGCCATTTTATGAAAATCTTTTGGCACACTATACCATGATACTTAATTACTTTTTTATGACATACTATATCATGACATTTTTTTATGACTTCTGTCTATGACATACAGTACTTCATTATATTTTATGAAATACTATACAATTTGTATTACTTTTCATGATATACTATACACTTACTTTTTTATGACATACTATACCGTGACATTGTTTACGTCTTTTTTTGACATACTATATTGTGACATTTTATGACATTTTTTTCGCATACTATATTATATTTCATATGACTTTTTTGACATACTATACTATGACATTTTAATTTCTTTTTTATGACATAAAATACAACAAAGAATTTTCTGTATGATAACTCAGATCCTTATGTAGAGCAGAAAAATTATCACTTGAAGTTCCATGATATAGATTAACCTGTGACACCATAAAATCAACTGCTTACCTTTGTGAATCCGGGAAAGGAGGTAAGTGATGACCTGGAAAATAACAACTTTGGTTAGTCTCGTTGATCTCATCACCCAAATCCTTGACTCAAACATGTCCCAATCCGATAAGGTGAATGGAACTGGAGTCAGCATTGTTGAGTGAGTTTAAGTTGGCAATTGTTAACATACCCAACAGTCTCAGATTTACTTACTGGCATAGAAGTTTCTTTTGTCTTTCAGAGGTGCTAGAGTCAATATACTCTGATTAGTGTGTGCAAGAATAGGATAGGTGTCGGTGTTGCGAATATGTGAGCATGTGTACTCTGATCCTTTGTCACCTGGAAGATGAGGGCATCTCCGCCTATGGCAAGGAGGAGGAGCATGGCTGCTTGGGGACATTCCTCCGCTCACAACTGCTTTTTGGCACCGTCCGTGCCCTCCGTTCCCCGTGTGGATCTCTCCCGCACCTTGTCACATAGATCCACTCTAGCTTCCCTTCCACCTTTAAGGCGGTTCTTGTGGTTAGAAGCACTTGGAATGGACCTCTCCATATAAGAAATAAAGAGACACAAAAACAAAACAAACCAGACACAAAAAACAAACTCAAAACCTTTATGTATGGATAGCCTATATTCCAGGCTCTGGCAGGCCTGTTAAAACCTGCAAGTTAACATTTTGTCTGAGTGAACATTTTTCAGTATGTTTCATCAGAGTGAAAGTTTGTCACAATGTTGTTTGGGGTTAGCACATAGTCATTCATAGATTTCTACATCCATATCAGGGTAACTCTGTGATGTGTCAGCGACACCCGTGAATATAACACTTTGTTAGGTGTACCTATGATACAATATAGCACTGAAGACAAAACATCTGGCTATTTCAAACCTGTTGTCTGCTTAGTTTTAGTTAGCTTTTCCTTAATTGTGCTATCCATTCTTTCTACCTGTCCTGATAATTTATTCAAATTGATTGATTGAATTGATTGAGCTATGGTAACTATAAGAAACCTGCAACTTCCAATCTACCCCTAACACTTTGCTCAGCAGCTGGGTGATTTTAGAAGATACATGTATTTATATCACTAACAGGTGACTAACAGGGTCTTCCCCCCTTTCCTACAGGTGTGGGACCATGTTCAACCTGGGCTAACAGATGGAGGAGGGACCAAGGAGACGAGTTAAGCGCGGCTTGTTTAGTAGCATAGTTTTCTAACGGGATACCTTTAGAATCAGTATATGTGTATGTGTGCAGCATATTTTACAATTGCCAATTGTGAAGACAAGGAAATAGCAATCAATAAAATGGATATGAGAACAGAGTGTCATATTGTATTGCCTGATGAGGTCATAAAACCAAACTCATGGATCACACCAATTGCATAACGTGACAGCTAAAATACAGGTATGTGTTTTAGAGTTTACAACTCAGCTCTCTAAGCAGATGTTGCAGGAGGTAAAGCATACATCTCCACCACGTCTGTTGTGACAGCATAACTTTAAAGATATTGGGTGTCTGAGAATGTCATTGCTAAACCATCACAAAAGGAAATCAAATCAAAATTTTGGATAGGGGTTTGCGTCCTAGATGATGTAATTGTATCTACTAATATTTAACGATCTTGTGTAATTAACTTATCATCCATATCAATCAACGGGAGCAATGCATCTGGGTGTAAAGGTGAGGCTCTATGAACCGAAATGTCAGAGCTGGACAGACTGGTTGCATTGCAGCTGGATCTACATGCAGATGTTATGTTGAGTAGCAGAAGTATTCAAAATTTGCACTACAGCATGAGGAGCAAAAACTTGACAACTGGAGGCCAAAACAATAGGGGCTGATTTCTCAATTAGGATAGTCATTGCTGCAACAGCTCTTAAGCATGCTGGCATCCACTGCACTACAGGAGGCAGCTCAGAAGAGCAGAAAGCCACCGGGCGGTAATGACAACCATGTTTCTGAACCAAGTTGCCCAAGATTAAACTGCTTGTCTCTTACACATACAAATGAGAAGGCAGTTCATAGTCCACAAGCCCAACGTGTATATTACATATTGTCATATTTTATGGCATACTATATTACAATATTTTTGAGTTTTAGTACGACATTTTCATGGCATACTATACTATGACATTTTTTATGATTTTTTTTTTTTAAAATACTATACTACGACATCTTTAATGACCTTTTTTATGACATACTATACTATGACATTTTTTGGCATACTATAATATGACTTATTTTATGAAATTTTGTATTACTTTTTCATGACGAAAAATTAGTTTGATGATATGTTGAAAATACCTGTATTATTTTCAATAACTCAGAACCTTGTGTAGAGCAGAAAAAATATTGCTCTAAGTTCCATGATATAGATTAACTCGTGACATTATAAAATAGCATAGCATACTATACTAGACATTTTGTGACATTTTTATAGCATACTTTACTATACTATGACCTTTTTTTATAACATTGTTATAGCATACTATACTGACATTTTTTATGACATACTATACTGATATTTTTAAATGACATTTTTATGGCATGCTATACTATGACATTTTACCATGACATTTTTTTATGAAATAAAAAATAATATTTTGATATGACATTTTTAATTGACATTTTTTATGGCATACTATACTATGACATTTTACCATGACTTTTTATGACTAAAAAACAATTTTCTAGCACTAATCCATTCCCCTTGTTTTGTGTAATTGTGGCTGTTGAATTATTAATTTATATTAAAGCATAACAAATATAGATTAGACTGAAACTATCATAGGTTCTTTATTTTAAGAATCAACATAGTGTCATATTGAAGACTTATTCTGTATGTCTACCACTGTTTTGCAAATGCAGGGACATGAATCATGCTACTGTACCACTATACTGTCGTAGGGCTTGTGTAGGACACACGCACTGTATGGCAGGAAAAAGGAAGGGGGAGCTGTGTTTTCTTTTTTTTTTTTTTTTTAAAAACATGATTTATATGCATTCTGACCAGAACGGATTAATATACTTCATATTCTGATCAATATTTTTCCCTACAAAGCCGCAGATCAGTTAGATAGTATCTTTCTGTGTTTCACATGGAACAATAATTCTCATCTGATCACAAGTGTGTGTCCCCAAAGTTGAAATGAAACCCTCCATCTTAGAAAATCATTTTTACTGTCCACTATTTTCAGTTTGACTCCAAGCTTGACACCTCTTGCAAAGCTGAATCCAACTCAGTGAACTATATCAGATGATAATCCCTCCTTCCATGCTAGCTACCTGCTGCTGTCAGTCTCAGGAGTCACAACTGTAAGTGGCAAAAATGTATTGACTGCTGTCAAACAGTGCAGAAAGGAATAAAATAAGAATCACTAGAAAAATATGCCTTCACATCTCATCATTGTAGGACAGATACAGGACAGATTAAAGTAGCTATGGCCTCGGTCAATCCATTTATCCAATTTCTACACCCGGTTGCATATCAGTGGGGGAGTCTGTCCCTGCATACACTAGACAAAATGCACACAAACACCATGAAAGGCTACCAATCCATGGCAGGATGAACACAGATGCTACACAACCATTCACACTAATGGCAATTTAAAGCTGCTGTCTCACATCCACCTCATCAGCTTGTGTTTGGAGGAGAAAGAGAAAGAAGAAGAGGAGGGGGCGGTGGCAGCGGCCCATACAAGCATGAATAGAACTTGCAAAGTCTGCACATTGCTAGAGCTGGGAGGTAGTGGAACTAACCACTGTGCCACTGAATTTTAAATCATAATCAGGGTCCTCTGTTTGATGTACAGGTGACCAGCCAACCCAAAGCCATGTTAGCGATGGTCTCAAGGCCCTTCATGGTGGTGCACCGATGAAGGAGACCAGCTTTCAACTGGGTTTGTGTTCTTGACCATTACACAGAATCTCGACCAGATCCATGTTTACTTTAAACTGGGAACAAACTTCAAAAGTTATGGAAAGACTAGACAAATTTACTTTTTGGTCTATCTGCCAATGGCCGGTAAACTGAAAAAAACGTTGCATGCATACATCATTTTTAGTCTTGACAGCCAGAAATGAGCACACTGAAGACTGAATAAATGCAGAAACAACACAATGGGCAAAAGATGGGCAAAAATTGTAATTTGTGTCCCCACTTTTAGTGAACAGATTCTCATTTGACAATCAAGTTTCTCAAAGAATAATGATATATACTTGGTTCTCATATTCCCAAAGTAATAAAGGAAGCGAATAAGAGGCGACTGGATGTTCAGGCTAAGGCTGCCACCATTGTGCAAATGGGTGTTAGATGCAGGACTGAAGACTATCATTCCTTAAGAGGAGCTAAAATCAAAGAATGGGGGAAAAAAGGAACAGACTCTATAGGAGATACGATTTTTTAACCAGTCTTTGGTCAAAATGTAATTCCAGGCTGCGAGGTGTTTGATAAAGAACCAGAGAACGAAGCTGCTCGGGCGGCAAGGGGAAAGGACATAGACTTATAAATCTCTGTATGTCTCTGTCTCTTCAGATTCTATTACGCTGCACTGCCACACTATCACAAAACCCATGATCTGACACCTGTGTGTGTGTGTAGGTCATTCTAACCTCTGCAGATTCCTGGGTATAACACCTGACACCCACATGATGTATGCATTCAAACACACATACACACACACACACACCAACATCTCTGAAAGGTGGTGGAATTGATTTTACACAGAAAGCTCCAATCCAAAGTTACTTATTAGACCTGCCAACCGCTAATGCCCTGCCCGTCTGGCTGAGGTGTTTGCGTTTGTGGCTCGGTTGACCTAGATGTCACTTTTCTTTCTTTTTCTTTGTACAGACCTATTTACCCTTTCTCTTCTGCCTATTAACATGTCTTTTACCTGTCCCTCGTCTCCTGTCTCATTTTTAGTTATAATGGCGACATGGCTCCATGATAGCAATGTGGATTTGACTGACAATTGGTCCACCACTTTTGCTTCAACAAGTTTGTACAGATAGCTATTCATAGTGCCCAGAGGATGAATCCGAATGGCTTTAGTGACCCCTTCACTTTTCCTCTAGTGCTACCATGAGGTTTTGTCTGAACTGTCTCAACAACTTTTGGATGAACTGCCATGGAATTTTGAACAGACATTGTGGTGATCCCCTCACTTTTCATCTAGCGCCATCATCAGCATTGTAATTTGTACAATAATTTGGTTTATGACCATATAATAGACTGTAGATAAGAAGTGGACGTAGTCACTGTGACGTCACCCATTGATTTGTGGACTGGCGTTTTGAAGCCTCAAGTTTGGCATTTTGGCATTTGCCATCTTGGTTTTTATGCAACCAGAAGTGACACGAGAGGCTGGAGCTAAGTACAACCGAATACTGAATAAGACATTTCTAGCTGACCAAAATGTTTTGATTAACTTTCATGAACTGAAAACACACTGTGAAAGGGTTGAAGTTGTAAAACGAAAACGCAGAAAACACCCAGACCAGACAATGTCGTGGTAGCGACCTGTCAATCACAAGGTAGCCACACCCTAAAGCATACTCTGCTTTATGGTCTATTTTACTCTAAATGGGACCATAATTTACTAAATGAACATCATGCTGTTTTGAAGAAGACTTGAAACTAGAGATTGAGAACATAAACTCGTGTTTACAATGTTTACTGAGGTTAAAATCAAGTGAGAAGTAGGGTCATTTTCTGATAGACTTCTATACAATCTGCCTTCTTAACCAGAGGACTATTAGAAAGAAATGCAAGTTTAAGGCATTTCTGCATTGGCTTCATGTAGCGGTGCACAGCGGTGAATGATGTCCCACAGGCTCAGTCTGGTGCTACACATTTATTTTAAGATGTTCTGCGAAATGTAAAAAATACTGCTTTAGGTTGACCATCGCTACACAGCGTATTCTACTTCCATCTTGTACACAGCGATTCTCATTATCTCACTTATTCACAATAAACAGTATCAAAATAACAGAAATGCACAAATCAAAGATTACACCACCTCTCAAAACTCATTCGAGGGTCATATGTCTCAATACTTCCTGTACAGATAATCTTAGCTCATCAACATAACACCATATTTCTTAATAAACAGTAAACAACAACATAAACAACAATAGTCATACAAAAGGCTAATATGAGCGACGAGGGGGGGCGGGGCTCCCTCATTGTCAAAGCTCCCAGCGCCCCGCGCTACTACCAACAAAACGTTACTACCATGGCGACTGTAATCCTGGTATTAGCTGCTAACTGGCTAAATTGAAGCAATAATACAGTCGCTAACACACGCAAAACACTCAAAGAGCTGAACACAGTGTCACAGAAGTACAGTGTAAACATCGCCCTAACACAGAATTGCAAAATAACATCACCAGCTTACCTGCAAAATGTAAAAATAACGCTTTAGGTTGACAATCGCTACACAGCGTATTCTGCTTCCGTTTTGTAAACAGAGATTCTCATCATCTCACTTATTCACGCGAGACTTCCCTGTGACGCTCCCTTCACATACACGGCTTCTGTAGCGACACTGACACCTGCTGGCGATCCACTGGCACAACTCCCTAACAATGAAACCCTGGCAATAAATAACACTGTACCCTAAATTCATAAAATTTTCGACACACTATACTATGACTTTTTTTTCATAAAATGTTTGACCTACTATAGTATGACTTTTTTTCATCAAATGTTTGACCTACTATACTATGACTTTTTTTCATGAAATTTTCAACATACCATACTATGACTTTTTTTTTCATACAATTTTCGACATACTATAGTATGACTTTTTTCAGGAAAATTTTCGACATGCTATACTATGACTTTTTTTCATGAAATTTTGTATGTCGAACATTTTATGAAAAAAGTAATAGTATAGTATGTCGACAATTTTATGAAAAAAAAGTCATAGTATAGTATGTCGAAAATTCCAACCACATTGAACACTTTCTTCTCATAAACACATATGAAACATGACAAACTCTCTTCACTTGCATTACACCCAAGAAATGGTTCTGTTTTATAACCTACACATGACTTATTGTGCCACATTCACTTCTAAGACCCGGGGGTAGCCCACTGGACCATATACCTTCAAAACTAATGACATTCCCGTCAGCCTCAGCAGTGTGTTTAGTGCTAATTAGCAGATATTAGCGTGCGAACAGGCTAAACTAAGATTGTGAACATCAGCATGTCAGCTAAGTCATTGTGAGCATGTTAGCAAGCTGACATTAGTTTTCAGCTCAAAGCCCCGCTGTGCCCAAGTAGACTCTTATCCTTGTTTCACTTTGTCTTTGTTTTATCTTCTGCAGCTCCTGCAAGCACTGCACTCAGAGAGGACAAACACACACATAAAGTAGGCCTATTCACATCATTTTAGCTTCCGATTGTATTGCACAATTGGTTAGGTATTTTATCCCTGGGACAAAGCTGTGTGTGTGTGTGTGCATTTCAAAAGTGTTCCCCTAACTTGCTGCCATGTTGAATATCCACCATCATACACCGCCCTCGTTCAGACAACCACAGAGAGAAAACGAGAGCACAGAGAAGCAAAGACACGGGCAGAAAAAGACAGAGCAGGAAGACAAAAGGAGAGCAGGAGAGTGGAAGATGAGAGGAGACTCAGGAGGCATTTGCCTGACAGGAATCCTGAATTTCCATTCCTTGTCGCAGACACACAAACACGAATATACACAAAGAAAGAGGGAGAGAGCGAAAGAGGGAAAATGATTCACGCATGCTGCCAACTGTGGATGATGCCAAAATGATAATCATGCCCGAATCCCCCCAATGATGCCAAAATCCATCGCCATTTTCCCATTTTAGGCGATTGGCCAATACAATAAGTACATAATAGCATTTCAGTGTTTCCCCAAGATATGTTTTTTTGGCCGTGTGAAAAGACCCCTGAAACAGCATTTAGATGTGATACTAAAACTCTCCATTGAAACCAATAATAATGAAATTCTGTGACGGCAAACCACGTGGCGATAAAGTTCTCCTGTTAAATCAACAACTGTCTGCCAAAGATTAAACCCTGAGTGGTGAGGGCTCTAATCTGTGATGTTATCGAGAGACAGATGCTGGAGCTCCTTCCTTGATAATGAGTTACAGCCTGGCTCACTTTTGTTTACAGTTTTCACAGTTACTTAAAGCCTCCCCAGACTACATGATATCAGCCTGATAATGGCCCGATCAGACTGACATGAGGGAATATGAGCTCCACTTGTCGTTTTATCCCATGTTGTGTGACACAGTGAAAGCAGCCTATGGGACATGTACAAAGATAAATGCACAAAGACCAGGATCATCCATCTTTTTCCCTTTTTTTGAACATTTGAGACATCATGAGTTCAATGATATTGATGAATCACAGCACAGTGTGCTGACCATGCTCTAAAACTTGGCAGTACTGCTTTAGTTTGTCCAGTCTGTGGAAAAGTTTACCCTTCACCATTTGGTCTTCCCCATCCATCACTTTTTGAATTCCGTTACTACATGATTGCTTTTACTTTGTCTGTTATTCTTATTAGCCTATTTATTTTACATTTTTTTAAGTGTTTATATGTATTTATTAGGGCTTTCAAAGTTAACGCGATAATAACATATTAACGCAAATTCGTTTTAATGCCACTAATTTCTTTATTGCATTAACACAATTGATATTAAATATTAAATTGTCTAATTGATTGACAGCCCTAGTATTTATGTTGCTTTTTAAATGAGTCACACACATCTACTTCACACTGTACAGCAGTTAGTATAAATTATATATTTAAAATACACTTATTTTCTTTATTTTTTCTACTGCCGTACACTCTAAAAACAACAGTTAAGACTGTTAGCTGCTATGTGCACAAGCAGTGATGATGGACATGACATTGACACATGTTGGCCCCGCTCCCACAAAACCGATCACTCCTCCCACTCTTCCCCTGTTTAGCTCCGTCCTTCCTATCCACATAGCCTACTGCCAAACAAGATTTTGTTCGTCCTATCTGGTGACCAAGATTGTATAGTCTGTATTATGATGATAACTGAGCGGAGTCCAGTGTAATTAAAGGAGATTGGCAATTTGAAAACTGAGGAAAAAAACAATGCATAACGTCAAACAGCACGAAACACACAAGAATTACAGGTGTTTACAGCTGTAGGCGGACTTGATATGGCTATTCGAAGTAAACTGGTAACAGTTAAAATGACAACTTTAACTGTGAGCCACAGCCATGATAAGCACCGGGGGATGATAAATAACAATAAAACTATGAGACTGTCTATCCCTTCATCTAAGATTATGAACCTACATGACAAATATATTTATAGTATGATCTTCCAGGGTTGGCTACTATGGAGCACTTAAAACACAGGTCAACACACACACACTGCTGACTCCAGTATAAGATGTGGTAATCAATTTTGCCCTCCCACTCTCTCACTTGCTCCGTCACTGATAACAGTGTTTGTTTTGTTCGAGTGTGGGGCAGCATTGTGAAAATAAATGCTCACTATCCTGCACTGGTACTGGATATCAGGCAGATAACAGACTAAACTAAGGAACACCATCTGAGAATGTCCTAATTACAAACACGTGTTACTTATAAATTTAGACTTTTAGCAACATGACTTCCTGTTTTCACTTATTTAAAAACATACTAGATCAGCTGCACCACGTTCTCATCCCAACTCGTCACATACTGACGCTTTATCAGAACCCTCGCATCACTTTTCGGTCGTGTACACACCCCTCCCGCCCGCCCATCTTTCGCTCTTTAGACTACGTCACCACAGCACTTTCCCTGATCATTTACTGTTGCTGTGGATAAGTTTACATTATAGTTAATGGATAGCCTGGTGCGTCGCATACCGGCACTAAAGGGTGCCTTAAGCGGCAGTATCGAACGCCGACGGCCGTGACAAAGCATCAGTATTTGACGCCCTGGGAATGAGAAAAAATTTACTTTTATTAAGTGCTTCTTAACTGACGTTCTACTATGTCTATATATTTAGTTAAAATGAATCATCTGGTGTGGTAATCAGCAACACCGTAGACTTGAAGGTTAATACCTGAAAATTATATTATGGGGCATAAAGGTACTGACACAAATACTGAACTGTACAACTAGAAGAGGGGACTGAATGCTGTAAGGCTAATGGCAATTGAAGATGACCACAAGTACTGATTCACTGTTTACTAAAGAACAGAAAAAAAGAAAAAAGGAGAGGAAGTTAGAGAGAGCTGATCTGAAGATTGGGAATAGGAGAGTAAACAAGAGATGGGTACAGAGGAGAGGACACAATGACGACAAAGACAGAAAAGAGAAATAGCTTTTGTTTTGTCCTGTTTCAGCCGGTGGGATACCTCCGGGTCTGAAAAGTGAAGCCAATGCTGAAGTGCCTTAAACTTGCATTCTTTCCAATGTCCATGCAGGGGGCGACTCCTCTGGTTGCAAAAAGAAGTCTGATTGTATAGAAGTCTATGAGAAAATGACCCCTACTTCTAACTTGATTTATTACCTCAGTAAACATTGTAAACATGAGTTTATGGTCTCAATCGCTAGTTTCAAGTCTTCTTCAATACAGCATGATGTTCATTTAGTAAATTATGGTCCTATTGTCTTTGTTGGATATTTCTATAATACTAACATTATGTGCATTAAGACGTGGAACACATAAAAATTAATGACGAAATAAGCAACTCTAATAATGAACAATTAAGTGATCCAAACTAAATCAACGTCTGAAATGGGAAGGGACTTGCAATGTTAAATGCAGATGTATTAAAGATCCTTTGAAATGCAGTAAATATGTACGTATATGGTGCATCAGTGTGTGACACAGAGCATATGCGCAATCATGCATGTGGAAATGAGTGGAAACGTGAGCATGTTACAAACTGTCTGCCTCTCGCTTTCACTCTGTTTCAACAGACAGAAAACAATTTTGAGTTATCAGATCAGTTTAATAAAGCATCAGTGAAGACCATCTGTCTCCCAAACTCCATGCACGCTCACAGATACTGCTAAAATAGAACTGTCATAAATGGCAAATAAAAATGGAAGAATACCTTACTAAGCACAATTAAGCTACACAGAAGCATAGATAGTGTTCAATCCCAAGACACCAAGTAAGGTATCAGCTGTCAAAATATGATCAGATTTATGACTATTACTAATGGATTTATGATACTAATGGTAATGAAAGGGTGCAGGAAAGATTGTCAAGCTGTGTTTGTGACAGTGATCTGAAAAACGGCTAGACATGTGCTGAAGGGGCCACCAAAGCTGTCACGTTTCAAATTGTACTGATAGCAGATTCTTATTAATTAATTAATCAATCAAAACAGTTGTTTCTTAATTAGTGGATGCCATATCTCATAATGCAGTATTATTTCCTCTAGCAGACTATCATCAGGGATGGACTCTGAATTCCCACAGTATTTCTTAGCCTAAAGCGGTGGCATCAGAAAGTAATTGTCTAAATTTCACTACTTTGTGTTTTGGCTGGTGGATAAAAGCCCTGTTTCATGGTAATAATTAGCTCCCCTGCGCTACGTTGATGGAGTGTAATCTCATGCAGGTAACTCCTGAAAACAGCCTGTAACTGTAAAACTGATGGGTTTTATGAGAGATGTCTGCACAGGCTATTGTTAATCACTGCATTTCTGCACATTTCCCTTAAAGTTGAGACAGTGTAAGGCTCTTTCTTGCAGGGTGCTTACTGTATCTAAAGGTCTTCTGCATACTGCTGCTGAGCTTCGTGCCTCACATGAGGCAAGCATCTGAAGCATTTGAGGGAAAAGTGTTGTTATACATCTGCTAGCTAGATCGTGAGTCACTAAATGCTAGAATGAATCATGTCTCAAGTCTCCATTAGGGTTCACACTTGGCTTTTCCTACAAATGACATTGCAGATTATTATATCAGTCATTTGCACTCCTTAACTAAAGTTCTATGCCCGCATTTAGTACTGAGTCAAGTCAATCGCTTGGTGGTTTAATCAGTAGGGACAAGAACCACGATTATGATGACTTTAAAGCACAATACTGCACATTCATATTCCTTCAACCTGTTGTCCCGTTGTACAATAAGTAACAAGTATGTTTTCTTTAGTGTATAATCATCTGAAAATATGAATCGCTGTGTTTTCCTTACCTTAGAATGAGCCGTTTATATTTACATAGGGAGCGTGTGCTCTTCATGGAGTCTGCCATGTCGCTCCGCCATGTTTCTACAGTAGCCCAGAACGGACAAACGAAACACTGGCTCTGGAGAGGGCCATTCACAAGTTTGCGTCAGTCGCCATAGCTCTCCAACACGCTTGGCACACGAGAGAAGCTTCAGTTGGTTGCAATCTGCAACCTCACCGCTAGATGCCGCCAAATCCCACACACTGCACCTTTAAGGGAAAGCAGAATATTACGAACTGAATTTTGCAACAGCATCGAGCACCAACAGACCGCAGAAAGCAAAAGACAAGTTTGTCTTTGTCAAGTTTTTCAATATTCAACATGCTATATCCACAATGCAGCACTACGGACAGCAGCAGTTAGTTTATAGAGCAGATGAAAGTAGACAGATGCAGATTGCCAGTGGTAAATAAATAAATAAATACAATTTTTTACTCACCATAAAAAACTGAGGGTCTGTCACCGCTGAACAGTCTCAGGCCTCTCTCTGTGTGGCCAGCCGCACTAAACGGGCCTCCTGAGTGTGCAGAATGGCTCGTCGTTATTCAGTGAAAATGTTAACAGCTCAAGTGTGGAAACCCAACTTTCACATGCGGCGATGAAGGCACCAAAACTCGGAGCGTGTTTGAATGCAGTGAAGGCCACTGATGCCCGGGCATTGCTAAACTAATGGCAGGGAAACAATATTCATCACTATTTCCTTTAATGTGATGATGTAGAGTTACCATGTAGTATATCCACAAAATAGCCCATTTGATCTTGGTTTTAACGGACAAAGTAACACAGAAGTTTGGTGCATCGATCCTCATTTCACCCGTTTTCGAGAGAAAGAGTGAGAAGGAGAAGTGGGAGTTAACATGCTGTTCACCTGGTTAATATCAGCTTCTGTGACCTCATTAGAAATTTCAGCCACTGCAAGTGTTTCTACCATACTGTATCACACACTTTATTTTGATGGACGTCACTGATGATCTGTGGTGCTACCACAGTATTTACATTGGCCACAAATTGTGATAGCTGTTAACCAAAGATTGTGATATAATAATATGAATACTAGAGATTTTTATAGCTGTAGTGTAACCTACTGGTCTTTCGGTAGAGCATTAACATCTCACCTGACAATATTTAGACGACACATTTGGACTTAATTGATCCTCTAATGTCACAGATTTTAGCACATCAAAATCACGTCACATGTACACTGACTGAAATATTAATTCCGATAGTTGTATTATCACCCTTTTACATCCACTGCTATTGATTTTTGTTATTAGTCCTATTTGTATTAGTTCTTACAGCTGCTGTGCTATTATTGTGGTTGCTGTGTATCTCTCCCCCTCTCTCTCTCCCACCCATTTCTCTCTCTCTCTCTCTCTCTCTCTCCCTCTCAAAACCCAACCGGTCGAGGCAGATGGCCGCCCACCCACAGCTCGGTTCTGCTCGAGGTTTCTACCCACGAAAGGGGAGTTTTTCCTGGCCACAGAGCATTACCATAACAATGCTCATGGGGGATCTCTTGTTAGTTCTCTAAACTATAGAGTACTGTCTAGACCTGCTCTATATAAAAAGCGTCTCGAGATAACTTCTGCTATGATTCGATGCTATATAAAAATAAACTGAATTGAATATTCACCCCCAAGCTGCTACATTTTCATGGCTGCCCCAGCATGACATGAAAGTATTCTAGTTGTTTGTGCATCATATTCTAAATTTTTTCTAAATTTCATATTAACATATTTGGTATCTTTGGAAAATATTGGATCACCAAAGGAATTTTAACTTAACTTCAGTGGTTTTGAACAGAATTTGCCCGGATAACATGAGTTTATAACGGTGGACTCCCTGGCATGTTGGTGGGGTTGGAGAGGCTTGAATTCAAAGAGACAAAATCACATTAAATCTATTCTGGCCTGTCTTCATTGATTAAAATCTTTTATCAATGTCAGCTTTTACTTTTATTGCTCCAGCTGGTTCTCTCTGTTTTCCTTTATTCTATTTTGTTGTTTAATTATTTTAATTATTTGCTTTTATTACTTGTCCTGCTTTTTTATTTCTTGCTCCACGCATCTCATCTCCCAATCTCTTGTTTAGGTCTTGAAATTTTTAATCCTGAATTCTCCTATAAACCAGGTTGTAACCTTGTTTTGTAAGGTGCTGTTTAAATAAAGTTGCAGCTATTACAAGTCATCATTTGGCCCCTTTTTGTCCAACCAGTCACATGCTGCGGCTGACTGGTTGTGCTGCTGTTCACCGCTCCAGCACCGCTCTCCTCCTCTAGTTGCATATGAGTCATTGATGGAATCTCTTTACTTGTGTATTACATATATTCAATTTCTCAGTGATATGATTTGCTGGCCCCAAAGCTTCTCACCAACCTGTGTATCCATGGTAACATTCTGTTAGAGTCAAGAAAAGACAGACTTCACAATTTCATTCAAATGTCTGACCATTGTGTGCATGTAGGGATGTAAATACCACGTCTATGGAGAATAGTTACTAACACTTGTTAGTGGACTACTTGGAACACTCGTTCTAAGGTTGACAAAGACTGTGTAGACAAAAAAAATTCTATTTAAAGAGCCACAAAATATTAGTAACCAATGCTTGTTGCAATGCCTTAAGTGAGATAATCCACTCCAATCTCTACAGTTAATAAGCGGTAATTGACCTTCACAATGTTTGCTATCAGTAACTGGATGAGATTATTCTATACACATAACGCAGAGGCAAAGATAAGGTTCTTTAGCACACACTTTGCCGTGGATTATCCCTTATTAATGTCAGGATTAAGGTGCTCCTCATTGAAATGACCAACCTGCACAGGGGTTTGACTGTGAATTCAAAATTAAGCAATTAGTCCTTCGCGACTATGTTAAGGAGCCTGTGTTTCAGTGCGTTTGTCATCCATCCATCCATCCAGAGTGTAGCCCATCCCAACATGCATTTAGTGAGAGGCAGGGTAGATTGTTGAAAGCATTTTAGAAGGCCAATAAACCCAGACAAACTATAACATAAACTCACCTGACACGTATATATTTAGACTCACTGCGCAGGGAAACTGGAGCACCTGGAGGAAATCCAAGAAAACATGCACAGAGAGGCTTCAGCCAGGAAGGTCAGATTCAAACTCAGGACTAAAGACACCCGATTAAACTGTTATCAGGCCATTAAATAGATGTTATCAGTCACTATAAGCACCATAGATATGAGTCATAAGGGGCCTACTATGCCTACTACGTTGTAAAAGTGAAAGTGAAACTTAAAAGCAACATGAATGAACTGAATGAAACGTTACGTTTTGAACACAAACAAAAAGGCTTTTTTAGGTTTAGGCAACAAAACTACAACTTCTTTAGGTTTAGGCAATACAACTACAACTTCTTTAGGTTTAGTCAATAAAACCAAAACTTCATTAGGTTTGGGCAATAAATCCACAACTTCATTAGGTTTAGGCAAGAAAACTACATCTTATTTAAGTTTTAGCAATAAACCTACAACTTCTTTAGGTTTAGGCAATAAAACCACAACTTCATTAGGTTTGGGCAATAAATCCACAACTTCATTAGGTTTAGGCAAGAAAACTACATCTTATTTAGGTTTTAGCAATAAACCTACAACTTCTTTAGGTTTAGGCAATAAAACCACACAAATACAGGGAAAAACATCATGTTTCGGCTTTAAATAACTACGTTTCAAAAGTAAAAGTGAAACTTAACGCTTGTGAACACAAAGACATCTACTAGACAACTACTGGGGATCTGATCCCCGTTCCCCTGGGTGAAAACCCTGTGTTTTGTTTTATGTCCCATCCATCGACCTTGACCTCCACCCCATATGTAGTTTTGTGCTCACTATACTACAGCGCCTGACTTCCGCTTCTGCTCCTGTCATAATTACTACGGTCGCTAGAGGTCGCCGTCGTGTTCTTTTATACCTTCTGTCGGTGATCTACCATGTGACTAGATGATAAAACCTAATAGTAGGTGTAGTAGGCCCCTATTTAGCCACATCTATGGTGCTTAAAGCGACAAATAACGCCTATTTAATAGCCTGATAACAGTCTAATTTGCTGAAATGATTCAACCAAACAAGATCATAATAAAAACTAGTTCACAAATCAGGAAAGCAGTTTACAAAAACATTTGGTACAAAGCAGAACGTATTGTATCAAAAACTTTATTCTCAAATAATGTTTTCAAAATAGCTGACAGATAAACTGTGAGTCTCTTTAACAGCAGCTAGTGAGGCTGCATTCACATACAGTATCTGTTTGACCGTTTATATCACTCCATGTTGTTTCTTTCTCGTGATCTCATGGGAGGACAGAAAAATGCCATTTTCCGTCCTTTAATTCAAAACTTAGAGTAAACCATTCTTGTTTTACCAGTCAGGATAGGAGCCTTCAACACTGTTGTCAATTTGTTAATGCTGCTGTTAGAGCCTACATTTTATTTTCCACTCTAAACCCATAATGTCTAAGCAAGGAGAACCAGCTTCCTCCTTGTTTAGACAGACATGAGGTCCGATTTTGGGCCATAAAGGGGTCAAGTCATCCAAAATCTTTTGTGCCTGTGGAAGTCATCCCTCTCCCAGATATAGATATTAGGATCAGCCACGCAGGGCTGCTGTTACACAAGAACACAGTCTTTTTTTAAAGTAAGTGTCATATCCATGAATACTGTTCATGACATTGTGACACTAAACATCTGGTGTTTATTTTTTGTTCAATGGAAAGTGTGTGTATCTAAAATTAATTCAAAAAATGTATATAAAAAACATTTTAATGCAAGAAATCAACAATGCTCAGGCAACTCATATGGCACAGCTGCCACATTAAAAGCCACATTATATACCCATATTTTTGCAATGAATGTCGATGTTCAAAAGAAACACATACCGGCCCAAAACTGTAGAGGAGTCGGAGCTGAGGCATCATTTTAAACGACTGAAGTGTTTTAGATTATGAATATAAAACTTTGTACAGGTGTGACCCAGAGATAAGTGTCTCTCCAGCACGGAGAATATTATCTCTGGGTCCCACAAGGTTTTCTGTTCCTGTGTAAAAGCAGCCATAATGGACAAAAGAGATCATATGACATTTTGATATTTGATACTCAGTTTGAACCGTAGATTTTTACATGGTGTTTAACAGTAAAAACATTGACTTTAATGAACAAGTTTGTTGTACCTACATTATTAATCATAAAAAGTACAGCATGTTTAATAATTTGTTTTTCTTTTTTACAAATTCTCCATAAAAAATAGATTTCTGTACAAAATTTTTTTTTCTTTTGCACCTACTTCAAGTTCAGCAGCACATGATGATGGTGAGAGGTGAGAGTGGTGATAATGACGGCGATTATGATGCTTAAAACAATAACATTAGTGATGATGGCAGCTTCCTGGTGAAGGCTTGCCATTTTTCAACATATCTCTGTGCCATTTGGGACAACAAAAATGAAATGATATTTTTTCAGTTCACATTTATAATCAACAAACTTACTTACTGCATGTCAATATGTGTTGCTGAGAACGCTTCCCGCCACCATAACGTGTGAATATAACACTAATATGTGTGGTGTCCCAATCTACAAGCTGCCATGTGCCGAAATGACAATTATTCATCCTTTGCAGCGATGAGTGAAGCAGCGCTGCAGTCAACTCACGTTCAACTCAGACACACCAGGCTGTAGATTTTCTTCAAAGCTCCAATGCTGAACGTATACGGCATGAGAGGTTTGTCCTATCCAAACTATTGAGAGGAGGGTGACACAAAGGCCTGTCAAGGGCAATACTGAATATTTGAATTCAATTACACTACAAATAAATAAAAATAAATAAAAGTATATCCTTTAAGAAAAACTAGCCAAACTGAAACAATATTGTCTGGTTAAAAAATTAATAAAACTAAAATAAAAATGAACGTAAATTAATTTTAGTTTTAGTTTTTTAGCTCAAATATATCACTGCTGAAAATAAGGAGACAGCATGAACTTCTGTATGTATATGTAGCTTCATACTTCTGGGCTAGGGCTACAGCTAACAATTATTTTAATTGTCGATTAATCTGTTGATTATTTTGTAGATTAATCGATTAGTTGTCCATAAAATGTCAGAAAATGGTGAAAAATGTCGATCAGTGTTTCCCAAAGTCCAAGATGACATCCTCAAATGTCTTGTTTTGACCATAACTCAAAGATATGCAGTTTACTGTCAAAGAGGAGTAAAGAAACCAGATAATATTCAAGTTTAAGAAGCTGGAATCAGAGAGTTTTGACTTTATTTTCTTAAGAAATTACTCAAACCTCTTATCAAAATAGTTGGCGATTAATTTAATAGTAGACGACTAATCGATTTATCGATTAATTGTTGCAGCTCTAAATATATAAAAACTAAAACCAAACCTTTCTGAAAAACTGAAGCTAAATTAAAATTAGCAAACACTCCAACACTAACTAAAACTAAACCGAAAAGTCAAAACTAAAATAAAATAAAAACGAATTGAAAATTCAAAACTATTATAACCTTGACACAACAACAGGTCACACACACACACACACACACACACACACAAGAATGTCTGATTTCCATCTGGCAATAAAATTCCAGCACAGATAATAATCAGGTCCATATGGCTGCTGAGCCACATATGAACACATGTATGACACAGTTGCCCTCCAAGCAAGACTGCGACTAGATGTCCCTCCAGTAATCTTACAGGAGCAACATCACTTTGAAGTCTTCCCAGGGTGCATCTGCACCAAATGACTCTCAGACCCCATCTTGATGTAAGTTAGATACATCTTATATCTGCATTGACTCTATTTCAATACCTGGGGGAAAAAAAGCACATCTCTACGATGTGACACTGTGTGAAAAGGAAATGTGTGACATTTACAGTTTTAGCTGGTATTTTTTTAAGCTCGCAGCAACCTGGGCCCCTTTGTTTCAATGAGGACTGCTGACAATACCACTTTAGAGAAAGTAAGGGACAAACTTCTTCCCAAACTGTGAACAAGTGTCAGCTGAAGAAGCAGAAACAACCTTGGCATTTCAAAATTTAGTGGGTAGTTTTATTTTATTTTAATTTTTTTAACCAGTAGCCAGCTGTCGCTCTATTAAATGCTGACAATGCCAAATGAAGGACAAATGTGGAAACTTCTTCTTAATTTGTAAAGAAAGTCTTGAGTGATATTCAAATTTAGGAGGATACTGATCTCTAAACAGATGAAGTCACTGTACGGTATGAGCCCTACAGTATGTGGAGCCTCCCCACTGAAAAGAACAGCTATACCAAACTAGATTATCACATTACACCAGGAAGGATCCTCTGTTATAAAATTTGATTATTTTTATTTAAATATATAAGTTAATATAATATATACTATAATAAGTTGCAACACACTTAATTTATCAGAGTCCGGGTAGTAGAATCAAGGAGAATAAATATTACAGAAGTATTGTAATAAGCTAGAGACTGTATTATGATATGTGTGCCATATTTGCACTGCTCTGTAGTGCCACTAGGATCTTTTCATGCCAGAACAAACTGGGACAACGATGAGTCTAAATTTTCTTGTTTGAGCACACTGGGAGATCAGATCTGTGTCATTAATTGTTAATAATTAGACCTTTTATTACGCCTGTAGAAACCTTGCAGCCTCTAATTTTCAGGCTCCATTATGCTCTCTTGACTCCATAGGAAATCTCAACTGAATTAATTAAATCAATTAAAATAGAAGCACGGGGAGCGCTCCAGCAATAAAAAGAGAGGAGGCTCACTATCTAGTGAGCAGACGCTCGACTGTTGTTTACAGATGTCTTGTTTATTTCTGTGAGGAGATTTTGAATGTGTGTCTTCTGTCTTGTCGCCCTCTTTAACTATTGACAGTATTATAGCTAGAGCACACATTTGCATATTTTTATTTTCTGTGCCTCACGCTGGTGTGTATGTGTTTCTGACCATGACCCTGACACTGAGGCTGTGAATGACAGGCTAACAATGGATATTACAATACCAACAATATCTCGTAGTCATGCTTCCAAACATAACCGCCATTGTTTCAGGACATTTCGGTTGCAACATCCAGGTCTGGAGTAGATCCATTTTCAATTAAATGAGCTCAAAATGTAGATAGAAACTGCAATTTTCTTTTTAATTCATTCTCACTTATTTCAAAATAGGCGGATGTGACAACCGTCTCATGCCAAATGTTTTCAGTATTTGAGTTCTGGGGAAAATCCACTCTCTGATGTTAGTGAATTGAGTCTTGGCCTGAAATATAACATGTGTTTCATGGACAAAAACAGCATTTTATCAAGTATCTGATATCTCATACATCCCACTCACCATTTGATATCGTGTGTGTGAATGAATGGATTTGTGATTTATTGTTTCTAGGTATGAAAGTATGATGGTTTGAGGTTGAACGATTGAAAACATGGGGAACGTAAACGAAAATTCATTTGGACAATAAAAGTCATGCGGGTCAAAGCAAACACCTGAAGTGTAATGGCAGAATGGAGTGCATGAAGAGTGAAACAAAGAAGAAACAGGCCTGAAGACACTGAAAGACAAACACTGAAAGCAGTTACATCTGTACCATCTAAACCAAGTGCAGCATCTTTCGAAAAAATAAAATCATTTTGAGAGAACACTGCGAGAAATAACAAGCTTTGCAAGTGATTTGAGACGAGTGGATTTTCTTGAATCCTGCAGACAGGTGTTAGTGCGACATTTTGACTCAAAATACCAGGAAATAAGCTGAATGCAAGGTCGCACTCGCTAAGCTTGTGTATTTGTTGCAGTGAGGTTCCAGCATCGATAAGCAGGATGTAACTTACTCTCTGCACACGAGGTATTTCTCAAACAATGGCGGGGCTCCGGGGGCGTTATAACTGTCGACAACAATAATTGTGCATGTTGTCTTCATACTGAATCTGTTTGTCCTCTGCCTTACATAACCAATTCTCAAACAGATCACAAATACGCTGTTAGCTCTTTAAAAAGGTGTGTTGAAATAAGATCATGTGCATCAGATAGTGTTCTAAGATGATGTATGATAATGTGAGTAGCTGGGGACACTCGCAACACATCTTTTTAAAGAGAGTTAGAGAAACAGTCACATGTTGTTTCTGAAAGCTTACACCGTCTGCTGAACTAAAAAATGAGCCCATATTGAGATACCATTTAATCTTTGTGAACTATTTATTGTACCTCAAGATTACTGTACAGCACTGGTTCCAAAGCTGGGGGTCGCCAAAGCTTCACGGGGGGGTCCCCAGGCCTTCTTGATTTTACAGGGTGTAAGACAACTTCTCTTTTCAAATTTACAGTCGGCATATATCTCAGCATTTCATTCATTTCTGTGAAGAAAACTAAATGAAATCGTTATTTTCTATAAGTTTGGATTATTATTTAAGATATTAAATTAAAAATTAGTAAAGTACGCAGTTCAAACAACCGAAGAGCTAATAGAACAATGGCCAAGCATCAGGGAGAAGAATATACTGAATTTGTCAAAAAAAAGAAGCCTATTAAGTATGTATGACTGTTAAAAACAAAAAAAGGGGTCCCTTAAGGAAAAAGGTCAGGAACCACTGCTGTACAGTACCTCAGAAAATGATGGAGATAAATGCCTGTAAATAAAACTAGCAGTGTAGCACCAGTGTTTCAGTGGGACCATACTGTATATTATATTATTTCTTCCACATGTTTCAGCAGTTACAGTATTCAGTATGAGCTTTCAGAAAAATCCACTGTTTCAAAATAACAAAAAAAGTGGTGTCATTATGTGACACTAGAAGCTCAGAGGTCCATGGGTAAACTGATCCCAACTTTCTGGTTGGCTAGCATGTTGTCATGGCAACAAAATAAACAACGGTATAGCGTGTGGTCACACCTGCTAACAGGGAGTGTGAAATATAGATGTGTATATACAAACACTCTGTAACCCTGTATTTTGTCATTTTATCATCTTTTTAAAGATAGAAGCTTTTGAATAAAATTCTCTTTTTTTGAATGACTCATTTTTCAAACCCATTTCAGACCCAAAAATTATTCATTTTTTCATAACCCAGTCAGAAAAACACACTAGTGCAAAATTTGTGCGGTTTAAGAGTTTATATAAAGTTTATATTTTGGGGTCCCCAGCAGCAGTGGTCTGGGAAGTCCCATGGGGCCACTGGGTATTCGAACATAGAGTCTGTTCATCGATATCTTCACTGAAGAAAAATGCCAGAAGAGACAAAATAGAGACAACTATTTGCCTCAGTTTCCATAGCAACCTGTCCTTGTCTCTCTTTTCCAGCACGACTGACAGAGGTGTCGATCTGTCCATTTGTCTGTGTCCGTCTGTCTAATTTCTGTCAGTCAACCAGTCCGTCTATTAATCTGTTCATCTGTTTCTGATTTTGTGGCTGGAGAGTATGCTGTAGAAAAAGAAAAAAAACAGAAAAAAAAACAGTCATCACTTGACTGTTAATCCCGACCGGAGTTACGAGAAGACAAATCATTTCCTGGATTTGGCCACAGCTGATTGCAGCAGTTGACGATCTTGACAGCTTATTGCCTCCAGGCTTCCACTTGTTCAGCCACCAAGCACAGAGTCCTGGCTAGTCCAAGAACGAGAATCAGTTGTCTGACTCTTTGATTGTGTTAGACAGGCCTCAGGAGACCAGTCCGTTGTGTACACCAGCCCGGCAACTCAAATGTCTGGTTTTCTGCTTCAGCACAGGCTGCCTACTGCTAGTGTGGAATATTGTACATAGGACTGATTTTAAGTGTGTAGGACCTTTATAGAATATTTGAAAACGTCCAAAACTCATCTAGAACTAGTTCACAGGTTCTCGTATTAAACCTGGGAAAAATAGCATTTGCAAATGCCTGATTTGGTATGTTTTAGCCTACATTAGTTGCCAAATACTGTAGGTAGACATTGTCATAATAGGCAATACAGTAAGTGGCAGAAGGTAAAGACAATCACAGGAACCTATTTGAAAATCCAGTATTGACTCACAACTCAACTCTGTGATTGTCCTGCTATATTAAACCCTTTCAGTTCTCCAAATAGGCTAAAACAAACATTTTATCTGCAACTGTTATTTGACCCTGGCTTGTCTAGCACTAGTCCACCGCTGCTAGTACTAATCTAATACTAGTATTCAGTACTGGATGAGAGTATCATTTTCTTCAATGGTATTGGTCTGGTTGAGCTCGTCACTGCATTGACTGCATTTGCTTGTCAACTTCACAGCAGTCTGTACGATCAATATCAGATTCCACCAAAACAGACTCTGTAAGCTGTGATTACGTCAGAGAGTCCAGTCCTGTCAAGTCCAGCGTGATGGAAGTCCAGTGGGAGGTTTTTGGTCCAGCACCAACGCTGGGTTTTGCGTTGACATATAGGAACAATCCAATTACTATTCGATGTCTGGAGGGGGTTGAAGGGTGGAATAGTCTATGTGCTTCCCCTGAGGATAGAACCTTGCACCGGTCACACCCATGTCTGGCCTGCAGCAGGGGAGTTAGCAAGTTAAGAGTTAGCCTATACCACTGTGCAAATTTGGCATGGGGTATGGGGTTAGGTTGGGTAAACCATTATTCAGGTTGCAGGGAGGGTATTTGAGGGCCATATGACTCTGGCCATACAAAGTCCTTTCCACAAGGAGGTTGGGTCAAATTTTGCAGAGGTCATCAGACACTGGACGAGCACTGGTCAATGACGTTGTCGCTCTTGGAGGAAGTTCAATTAGTTGTACCATCTTTCTGTGTTTTTTCTTGGTGCCTGAATAGCAACAGTGCTTAAGAAGGATTCTGGTCCCAGCATTGATCTCCTGAGCAACACATTGGATTTCGTCATTGTCTACTCCCTTGTGTATTGGTTCCAACTTATTTCGCTCTTGCAGACTATAGGGATGGGTGGATGATGCCGTTGTTCAGGGAGGAGGTGGAGCATAGCGGCATTACTGTGCAGATTATGCTGACAGAGGACCAGCATGCTACAGCACAGACTGCTCACGGTGACGAGTCCAAATCATTAGTTTGTTCTTTCTTCTCTGTTTGGTTGAACCACACCGCAGACTGCAACAGGGAGGTTGGACTGAACCACTGTATAGGTAGTGGCAGGTTTGTTGGACTATACCACAGTGCAGACTGTATTTAGTGTGGTATCGAATCGAACTGCCTTAGCCTCAGTGGGCTTCATGTTGGTGTCATACATTGGGTTTTCAAATGATGCCTGACCATTGGAGCTCTCATGGCCGACATAGCCGTTGAACTGGACCTTGGGACGCGTCCTGCAAAACAAAATGAGAAGGAAATAATGGTGTTCATGGCAGGTATTTGGTTTCACAAGGTGATATTTGCTAAGTTGTATTCAATGTTTCGAAAAAGAAAACACAGTGAAACCAAAAGGATGCAGGTCTCTGAAATACAAAATGACAAGTAAAATATAAACTCACAGACATTTTAAGGACAGCGAGATTAAGTCACATTTCCTTTTTTTAATATACAGTAAGTATTAAGGCCCAGACACACCAAGCCGATATTAAAGAACTAGCGGCGATGAAGGCTGACTTTTGCGTCGCCTCACGTCGTCTGTGTCTTGGCCGACAAGTTGCATTTGGACACACCGCAAAGACTACAGCCGACCGCCAGTTACCACGCACGTTCTGCGCCTGCGTGAGAGGAAATAACTTACCCTACCAGCAGGTCGCGGTAGTCTGTATTCGTCATTCATAAAGTGAAACCGGAAGACAGAGGACTGCGGATATACAAGCCGTTGTTGTGATACGTACATGAAATAAAGCGGCGTTTGCCGACCATTTTCACTCAACTCTCACTCACCACTTAGCTTCATTCCAGATGGCCATGTCGCTGTGAAAATATCGGTGTATTGGAATGATCAGATGAGATAAAGATGAAAAATTAGAAGAGCTTTCGGTGTTTGTCCTCTTGACTTTACTTTGGTTGCTTTCCTCACGTACGTTTATCTTCTCGTGCACTGATTTGTTTAAGCTGAACAGCCAATCAGAGTGATTTCTCTCACCGACGAGCTCCGCCGGCAATTCAACATGCCGAATCGTCCGAAAAGCCATATGCCGAAAAGCCTCCGACACGGGCAGACTACAGCCGACGGTGCGGGTCACACCGCAAAAACTAGGCCGACAGACGCTCACAGACGGCTCCAAACTGTCTGACAGCCAACCGTCTTGGTGTGTCAGTGCCTTTAGCTCTCACCAACTCTCCCATACAAAATCACAGGCAGCCATTTCTGATAAAACAAGGAACCTGTCAAGTGTGTGTTGCTTGCCCAGCACACAACAGCAATGAGCCCCACTGAATCACTGACTGGAGGAAAAAAGTTGAGCATCTAGCAACTAAAGATCAAGATACTTCTCTCTGAAGTTGGTGAACCGAATCAGAGCCAAAAGGCCAGGCAACATTATATTACATTTGTGAGGAGGCCAGACAAATGACTCTAATGGGATGCTCATTTTGCTCTGTGGTCTGATGCGTCTATGAGTTTGTTTTGGAGCTCTTTTGACCCCCAGCTATTTAGATAAAGATTAAGATAGCTGTACTTATTTAAGTCATTGACACATTCATTTGTGTGAAAAGCTTAAACATTTCAAGACATACACGTGTAACAATTTGCATTGCATTTCTTTTCAACATCAGTGATTTAAAAAGCACAGGTGTTCAGGAAAATGAAGGATGTATGAGTTCAAGAATTACTGGACAGCAGATCGTTCTAGTACGACTCACGCAGAGAAACCTGTACATAATGGTAGGGGTATAGATTAAGGGTGCTTTCACATCAGGCACCCGGGCCCGGATCCGAGTACACTTGACCCCAAAATCCAGTTTGTTTGATTAGTGTGAACGCTCCGAACTGTACTCTTGCACGGTTTGTCGATCCATACTCGAGTCCACTTGAAGAAGTGGTCTGGAGTACGGTTTATGTGTACTTGGATACGGTTCGCAACGTGTAGAGCCGGCATATTTTCACATCAAACTCTGGGAAATAAGAGTTTATTTCGACCAAACTAGAGTTGGTGATTGTTGGAAAGACTAACGACGAAGGTTTTGGTCGAATCAATCGTTCCTAATATGAAAACGCCCTAACAAGTAACTGACAATATTTCTACATTATATTGTCTCATTTAGTTCTACAACCAATTCAAAAACCAACATTTTATCAAAAAAGTAATCTTTAAATACACTTCTCTGTCGTTTCGGCTGTCTTGTTAAACATGATGGACAAGAGCTGTACCCTTGGAATTAAAGGCGTGACCCTAGTAAGAGCAGGTTCCTGGTAAAAATCTGCAAATTGCAGGGAAAATGATGGCAGGAGCGAGAACATGAACTATAGCAACTGCCTGCTTCACTGCTTCGGTGGTTCAGCTTCCCAGTGCCCATCTGCTGCTCTCGTGTGAGTGTGTCTGCGTGCACGTGTAACCTGCCATCATCCTGCAAATGGCATCCAATGGTTTTAGTTGAAAAGAATATATTATTACTCAATCTGCCTGAATGATGATTTTACTGCAGGGGTTCAAACGGATATGCTGTGAAATATGACTACCCCCTCCTAATTTGTCTGTTTGTCGCAGATTACATTTTTGGATAATCAGGTCCTATAATCCAGTTAGATATAATCACTTACTCCCAAACCCTGTGGAACTATTAGCAGGGAGGAGTGCTGCAGCTAAAACACTGTTTGACTCTGACCTCATTAAGAGTGTGTGTACGTGTGTGTGTGTGTGTGTGTGTGTGCACGCACACTGGTAGAAATCCAACCCTGGGGAGCCACTAAGCCTACCCTACATGCTCAACCCATTACTTTACAAAACTGCACACACACACCAGCACACACCGCAGACCTCCCTGCGTGGCAGTAGTTCAAATCGCTGCACTAGTTTCTGGTTGTGGCTGTAGGTGCAATAGTTTAGTTTTATTGGTAGAATGAAAAACAGCTCACATAATTGCTTTGACAGTATTATAGATACTGTACAGACATACGGGCCAAAGCAGGAAGAAACTGCAGTGTGTACACTCCTTGCTTTTAGGATCTCAATGAAATAATTTCTGTCAGCTTGCCATTACGTTGGGTTAGGGCATTATGTTAGCAAAGTTAACTTTACCACACACCTACTGTCAAGTCAAGATGAAAGTAACAGTAGAAATTAAAAAAAAAACAGCAGCATACAGAAGTATACTGTACATATTACTCGTTACAATTATAGTACATCAAATATTATATTTGTTTTTGATGACATCATGCTGACAGAGAGATGACAATGGGATCAAAGACAAAATAAATCTCTTTCTAGCTTTAAATGATGCTGTTTTGACAGAGTAGGGCTGCACTGCTTTCCAAAATTTAAGATTATACTGTATGTTCATTTTTTTCTTGAGACTAAATGTCACCTCAATAACTTTTAGGTGATATGAGGAGTCTCGAAGTTTTATTTTCCAGTAATACAAAACAGTACATATGACAAAGTACACAACTCAGCTCAGTTCAGAGAATTAGACTTTCATATTTTGGTCAATTGTGCAGCCGTACTAAATAGCATGAAGCAAAAATCTACAAAGTAAAAACAAGGGATGGCGAGTTTGACTGAGGATGTGGCGGCGGGCGGAGGTTTGGTTGCTGTTTGAAACCAGGTGATTGACAGGTGCCAGTCTTACCTGCCGCCAGGCCCCCAGGTGTCTTTTGGTCTCTCATTGTCATCTGTGTCAGCAGACAATGTCCTGCATACAACCATCAGCTTTAATATACATCAACTAGCATTGCACACTGCTAACTGGTGAGCAGGATGTGTAACACAGTGAAATGTAATGTAATGGTAGTGTTAGCAGCTATTGGTATACTATGCTAACTGTACAGTGTAAGTCTGCATGGCCCGACACAGCTCACAATATTTACTATAGTAACCAGTTAGTACATAGCAAAGCACATTACTAACTTGCTAACAATGCATTACAGTCTAGGCTTCCTCGATAACATCAACAGGTCAGGACACGACATGTTTCATTGCAGACAGAATACTGTAGCATACAGCTACCACAAAGGACAAGCCAAAGGATTAACATATAATAATGTCTATTGTTAGATGTCTTTGTAAAACTTTGAGTGATGAAGTGCAGAAGTCAGAACGTCCCTTAGATGTAGAATCTTAAATAGGAAACATTAATGATGACATTTTACCCTCAATATAGTTGTGAATTATCAGGCATCTCAAGGCATTGTAAGTCTTTTTAGGGACATATCTAAGGTCAATCAGATTTAATCTTCGTGGTACGCTTGGAGTTTTAAAGCTATAATTATGTCTGAAAAATTCTGTAGACCTGCCTCTCCTTTCAAAAAACTCATCTGGTCCACTCAATGTGTTTCAATAGTGTTTAAAAGATACTGAGTGTATCCAACAGCAGTCACCTCTACTCAGTTTGGAAGCGACTCACAAATTAATTTCGTTTTCAAGGAAAAATATAATTATTCTCTTTACTACACAGGCTCTATTTTGATGTTGGTGCAAATCTGGCGAATGCACAAATGCAGGTGGACTGACAATTTGGAATTTCGCAAGTAAATTACTTGACTGCCTGCACCTCTTTGGTAATACTCTTACTTCATCTCATACGCATCTAAATTCACATCATGACATAATTTTCAATGTCATTGAGGAAGATTTGTACTGGGTTGGATTATTGGGTGATGCTTAACAATAATGTCCTCCGCAATTGCTTGTAGGATGTATAAAGGCCTTCCCTTTTAAAGTTGTTGTCATGTAACGGTGATCTTTATGGGAGGTGCACATCCAGTCAAGCAATGGATTAAAAAGGAGCTATTATGCATATTTTCAGGTGCATACTTGTATTTTGGGTTTCTACTAGAACATGTTTACATGCTTTAATGCTCAAAAAAACGCTCCGGTCCCGCCCTCCGGAAAAGCCCAGTCTGCTCTGATTGGTCAACTGAACCTAACTTTTCGGACTCCGCTTCAGCTCCGCTTTAACTAGCTTTGTTTGGGGGCGTGCCAAACTAGCTGCTAGGCAAAATGTGTTACTTGCTGACATCACCACGTTACGGAAGAAAATGCAGGACTTCAATCAAGGCGTTTCAGGTAGTTCAGGATCAATGTTTCTGTGGGGGTGACTAACTCACTTTGACGTGGACTACGGGCTTTGTAACTTTGCAGACATTCTACATGCACAAAAAAAACTATATAACACACTCAACAAAAGGGAAAAAGAACAAAAGCATAATAGGTCCCCTTTAAAAAGACCACATTTTTTAAGACTTTGAACAACTCTCGGCAAAACAGTTTGCTCCTGGCCTGTATGAAAACTGCCAAGGTGTCATGGCTGGGGGGTGCAATGCACCTATAACTGCTGACAATGTATACTGCCAACTTGTCTGTGCTGCAGCAAGGCTGTGCTTGCACCTCGGGTCACCAAAAAAAAAAACAACAACAAAAAAAAACAGTCTATAGCCATGTGCCCCTGCATTTGCACCTTCATTCAATTAGAGCCAGCATCTCAGAATACTATAATATTTGTGTAACAAAACCACCTGACCTCATTTCAAAAGATAGAAAAATGTCTACTGTCTAAAACATTAAACTGTGCATCAGTACACATATTTATCAAGCATCTCAGAATCACCCCTAGGAATTGTGCTGTAAATTTGACCTTTCCTTCAGAGTAGGTCTTAGAGGAGTTATTTAGTACGTTTTGGACATTTACTGATGGTTTTCTTTTAATTGATACTTTAAGTCTGAATAAATGCCATCACATTTGTAAAGCACCACCGCTACAGATGCATTTCATTGTTGCCAATTAAGTGTAAATTACAAGAACCTTTTTATGGAGTTTTGTGAATAGGGCATTACACCCCTGACAAAATAAATCTGAGGGCATTTAAATCCTTAAGACATTTATTGTTTTTCAATTCAGCTGCCACCTACTGCAAACTCCTGACCAGCTAGAACAGTTCTGCATCTCTCCTTAATCCTGAAAATGTAGGATGACTTGCCAAGATTAATAAAGTTGATAAAACGTTTTTACTCCAAAGATTAAAAGTTGGACAAAATATGTGCAACAGAAAATTTATTAGGACTAATTTCTTACTTTGAGAAGCTTGATAAATACAGGCTGACGTTTTGGTGCCAGCCTCTCACAACGAGAGGAACATTTACCAAAAGGCAAGACATACAGTAATGAGACTTTTTTAAGAGAAGACACATTTAAATAATTTGGAGAGCTTCACGGAAAAATATGAAATAAATGACTGAATTATGGAATAGTGGTGCACTGAAAAAATAAAAAAATAAACCATTCAAATGCACTGAAAATCATGAAGTTATATCTGCATAATGAACAAGGCAAACAGCTGTTTTGTGATCTAGTCTGCTGGTTGTCTGTTTTTACTCTGATGGATTTAAATTGAAGATATATGATAGCTTACCTGTGCTTGTAGAGGTAGAAGGCGAACCCAGACAGGATGAGGGCAAAGAAAGGAACTAATATGGCCGCTGCCACAGAGCTGCTGTTGGTGTAGGGGTTGGATGGGTCCATCGCCATGGTTACAGGGCCTGGGGAAACAGACACAGATGAACTCACACTTGCATGGACACATAAACATCCTTTTGTGCATGTGTAAGAGAGGTTTCTCTTATTATTAGTCTGTATACTTGTTTCTCATGTTTACTCAGTCTGAAATTAAATTTATTTTCCATTACACTAACAAAAACATTTCAATGACATTTCTTCAATTTGACTGAATATTTTAGTCCCACTTTCAATAGGAAGATCAAGGCTGTGTTGTTTGTTGTGGTTGTTATTGGTGCTGACGTTAGAGACAGACCTACCTTGCCTCGTCAGATGGAACTTGCCAAAGTCTTTACTGTGAATATGCCCCTGGTAGACAAAAGTCTTCTGGTCTGATTCTGCGGTCACCTGAGAAACAAAGCATTCAGTGTTCAGATTGTAGTTTGATTTTATAAGTTATACACTGTCCATTCAGACAGAGGGGGGATTCGTTCACACTGATTTCCTGAATTAGTACAGTTTAATATGAGCTCTTTGAACAGATAGTGGGAGATACTGTACAGGTTCTTTCAGCATTAAAGGATTATGTGATGGAGGTACAAAGTTTGACAAATAAGTAGAGTATGATGGATGGTCTTGGATGGATGGACGTTTCCCAGGAAGGTATTTGTAATGACAGTCTAAAGTAGTAGCTTATGGATCACACATAGTATGTATGAGACAGGTGTGGATGTAGGGTTACAATATTTTAAGCATATGTTAAGGCAGGTGAATATGTAATTACCTTCCTGTACAGTTGACTACATTGAATACTTCTTAGCCAGTAAATGTAATTTCATGAAAACTAATGTGATTTTTATGTATTCAATGTATTAAAAGTATTCAAAGTAGTGTGACATATGTTCATTTGGCAAACTCAATAAACAATAATTTTTTATGCCATACACATTTGAGTGCAAGGTTTCACAGTATTTCTCCACCTCCTGTACTTTGGCCTTACCCTCCCTCCTACTTTTCCCTTCTCCACCTTCTCGGTTGGAGACTGGAGCAGCAATGTTTTACCCACAAATCGGCAATTGAAATTTCATCTTCTAACTGTAAAACAATCATTTTTCAGGAATCACAACTAAGCCATGACCAGCCTGACTCTTCTCCTCCCTCGCTCTTTCTGTCATTCGCAACATTATAAAATTGGTTGTATATGTGCCTATTTCTTTCTTTCCTTCCTTCCTCCTTCCTTCTTCCATCCCTGCCTGCTACTATCTTTTACAATCTCCCCACTCGTTTCCTCCATTCCACCCTCTCTCCTCCTCCGTCAGCGAGTCAAACAGGATCAGATTTTTAATCCATTCCCCAGTTGTAAACATGATCTTCAGAAGTCCCAGCTTCAAATATCACATCAAACTAAGTTAAAAAGTCTACATGGAAGCTGACTTTCTATCTTTATTGTCTTTCCTTTAAAACACTCTTAGCATTCAATATTACATTTATTATTATTACAGAATAATACATTTCAAATTTAAAGTAGCTGATTGAATACATTAACAGTCTAAAGAAAACATTATTTATACACATCAAAGATAAATTATGAATACAAAGAGCAAATGTGCGATAAATTCAAAATATCTGAACCTCAGATTTGTTGTTTTATGGAGAGTTATGTGCTAGGACGATTTATTGGTCAGGCCAGTAACGTTGTGGAGTCTCTGCGGGATGCCTCGCAACCTCCCACAAAAACGCAACCTTGCAACAAAAGCTTCTTGGTAAAACCGCATTTCTCTATTTGAAAAGATGTTAATCAGCGGTTATTGTATTTCAAATCAGTTTTGCATAATGTGATTGAGGATTTGTCTGGAATTTAAATACATCTCTTTCAGAAGACCCAGTTTAGCGTGGTGTTGGGTGTGGGGTGAGTCATGTGGTGTGGATGGGGCTACATCATTGTTACAGAGTAGGGCAGTGATGTTGATTTTGATTATTGATAAAGACATGTGTAAAAATAACATTCATTTTAAAATGTTTGATATAGAAAAATGAGAGGAAATCAGTTCTTACATATCCATCCATAGCCCAGTTGTCGTTTTTAAACTTGCTGTAGTAATGCTCTGTCGGCCCCTTCACCTGGTAGACCTTCAACAGCAGCTGGTTTTCCTCTGACTTGTAGGTACCTGGATGAATACATATATATAGAAAGAAATTGTTTTGGAGGTACAAAGAATGGGATTTGTGTCTGAACCTAGTATTTAAAATAACAGCAACTTAAAAGGTAACTTTGGTATTTTTCAATCTGGACTCTATTTTTATAAGGGATAACGCTGTAGACGGCAGCCGCTCACAGGCTGCAATATGGTGCTATTGGGGCAAGCTGGCACCGTCATTTACGTCAACTAAAAGTGCTTGTTTTTGACATGACAGGCTCTGATTGTTATTATAAGTGTCTGACATTATGGAAAGAGTCTCGCTGAAGGAGAAGTCTCGTTCTGAAATCTGGCGAGGTGACGTGTTGCTGGAAGACAACGGTGGAAACGCGAGTGCCAGTTGAGCAGAGTTTGTTGTGTTGGAGTACAGAAAGCGAAATAGCTTAGTGTTATCTCAAAGATTTACAATGTTATCGCTGAATATTTTGCTGATTTCGACAATGTGGATGAGGTCTTTGAATTCGACGGCCGCCTGTATTTATTTAAGCCAGAGTATACGGATATTCAGATTTCACGAGACTTCTCCTTGAGTGGAACTTGGGCACAATAACAAACTGACCGGATCAAGCGAATGGTCAGAAAAACATTTTATCTCTCTGTAGGGTCCTTTCCATAATGTTGTCAGACATTTATAATAACAATCTGAGCCTGTCAGTGGCAAAGACAAACACCTTTAGTGAACGTAGCGTTACTTGTGCGCTGCTCACTTGCCCTCAGAGCTCGTTTTGCAGCTGTCAATTGTTGTCTCCATTAGTCACTTAGACACAAAAACATGGGAAAATAGGGTCCAGGTTGGAAAATACTGAAGTTACCCTTTAACTTCTAATTCGTGTTGGCACTTGGCAGGAGGCTGACAAACAGAAAGACAGATAGACAGACAGGGTGGTAGGCAAACAGACAGACAGGTTGACTGACAAACAGAGAAAGGAGACAACTTGACATTTTGAATTATCATACTCTATTTCCTTCACCAAGCACTTGACACATTACTGGGGAGAAAGTGACATTTACCCTTCAGCTACATGTCTCTACTTGGTTAACTATAGTGCCAACACAGAAACTGTTGCTGTTCGATATGACAAATCCATGTAAGAGAAATATCACTGATTCAAAATGAAATCATTTTATACGTTGAGATCCCTTGCCTCCTACCTGCAGAAAATCTTTCATGACCCCGGCATCAAGCTGAACTATTGATTGTGAAATGTCGTTGTGAAATGTCAACATACACGAGTGTCAGACACCTTTTCTCAGTTGCTTAAACACTACTATTTTGGGGGTAGTTTTTACTCAAGACTGCAGCTTTACCTGTTTTGGTAAGCTATTTTCATACAATATACTCCGTATATCTGCAGTACATTTGAATAAAAAATACATCATGTACACAATAGTGCTGCTCTGGGAGGTTATGTTGCTCAGGTACAGTAATAATGTGGCCCTTTAGACTGGTGTGGTGATTCTGCAGATGCATTGGTGTAGAGGGGCGGTTCATAATTCCAACCAGTGGCCCTGCATGTTATATTATTTAACAGATTAATGCTCTTACACAACACCATTTTTTTCTGCCTCGCAGACTGTGAATGTTTATAAAAATGTGAATGAACTTAGGTGCAACAAAGGGAAACACGCCAATTTCAGATATCAGTGAAACTTCGCTAATTAGTGCAAATGAAAGCTGGATCTTTACCAGTCTGCTGTGTATTTACACCTACAGTAGAGCTTCTGCTAGTGTTATTTACACTGCATTTAAAGTCTTCAACATCTGGAATGTGATTGCTTGTTTTTTTTTTACCTCACTCATGGGGGTGTTACAATGCTCCTTTGCAGTTAGACAGGTTTTCATTTAGCTGTCATTTTAGTGCAATATGAAATTAATTATTTCCATCCATCCACCTGTCTTGTCAGAGTCACGTACATTTTATGACTACACTTATGATAGGCTTTGTGGATGCAAAAGTAATTCCAAGAAAAACTGAGTGGATCAGTTTTATGTATTCTGTTTTCTCAGCTCTGAAAACATTAAACCAACATAATAGTAGGTCTTTTGTGAAGCTACTCAGAGTAAAATTAATTAGACTGACTCTAAATAATATTGTTGTTGTCCTTGTTTTTTACCTGACAGTCTGATTGACACTCCGCTGGTTTCCAGTAAGGTGACGTTAACTCTGCCGCTGGTAGTGTTGAACCCAGTGACTGTAAATGTGGTGGCCTGTCTTTTTCCTAGATATTCGTAAAAACCGCTCCACTCAGAGTTTGGAGAGAACACATCGACTGGAACTGCAATGGAGACACAGAAACAAAAACAAGAAGAAATGTAAAGCTTGTTTAAAAAAAAAACCTCTTGGAACACTTGGAAATATGACTTATTCAAATCTCAGCAGCTTCAGTATTCTTGCAAAAAACTTTGGTCTTTTTCTCGGGTGTTCGTCTCTCTTCACTGGCTCCCTCTAAATGCATATATTGATTATAAGATCCTACTTCAAACTTACATGGTATTACATGGTATTGCACCTGAATGTTTGCAATGATTTATTTACTTTGTCTGAGCCTTCATCTTATAAATCTGAAATAAGGCTGCTTGCTGAGACAGAAGACCCTTGTAGTCAACACTCGATACAACTTCCTACCACAATAGCCATTCCAACAGTATGATGAACAGTATTTCAAAAAACAGCCTGCCAAGGAAACATGCAAGTGCAATAAATATATAAACAGTACACCTGTGGTTTAAGTACTACAATGTGTGTTGAGTTGTTTATTCTGCATACCTCGAATCTTGTTCTTCTGGACATCTGACTCTCCTCTGCTTTTGGGATTGACTTTTACTCCAACTGAAACATTAAACAGCATTAAGTTTAGTTTAGCTCTCTTGATGGTTAAGCTTTATTGACACAATATTTGGTAAAGATACGGTTGGGAATAGATGACAGGACTGAGAAAGTATGATAAGTCTTAATGTAGAAAATTCTAATCTAGTAGCCCATTACATTGCCATATTTCAGTTCTGGGGCTCCACAGACAAAAAGGAACCAACTGGCAGTCTATTTCCTGTCTGGTTATAAACCCGATTGTGTTGTTGTCATTCATCACAGTATTCACAGCCATCCGCTGCTTGTCTTTGAGGCTAGATAGGGCCATGAGTATGTGATTTAAAAAAAAAAAAAAAAAAACATCACCCCAGCATTCATGGTACGCCTGAGGCTGATTTACGAGAGCATAGCAATAATATCAGGGTGATAATCTGTATTTATCTCAAACCATATGGGATTATGACATGCAGTTATGATTCTAGGCTCAACATCAGCCCATTTTATACAAGCAGTGCATTTTCAAGATAGGATCTGAATACCTTTACAGAGCGGCGGTTTACCCGACCATCTCCCATCAGTTTTGCACGTTCGGTGCTCTGATCCCCCAGCCAGATAGAGACCGTCTTGACAGGTGTAGATCAGCGTATATCCCAAGGTAGGCAGGTCCATAGATCGAACATCAACATTACCGGGGGTCTCTGGCTGTCTGCATGAATGGGCTGAGTGACAGGAAAGAGGGAAATAAACAGAGTTTACACCGACATTGCGTTCTCCTCCATGAAACTAAAATAAGTATGTGCGAGTAAAATGCAGCATTAACGGCACCAAAAAACTCATCAGTAACAACAAAACAGATGACTTAACACACACTATGATGAGGACAAATACTATTAGTACACAGATATAGTTATTCCTTACCTATGCACTCGGGTTGCGTCCCACTCCAGGTTAGGTTTTCTAGGCACGTTCTTGTGGTGGAACCAAGGATGTGATAGTTCTTGCGGCACTTGAAGGAAATTTTACTGCCAACCTACATGATGTAGAAAGCACAATAACAACTCCTCTTTATCCGCAGCTTCTTAAGACCTACCACACTCAGCATTAAAGCAGTAAATCTAACAAAACATGAAACAACAACAAATACCTGCTTTTATCAGTTTGTCTCTTTTAGTGGATGTAATATTGTTAGTCCTGTATAATGTGGGTGGTAAACCCCTCCTCTCTTTGAAGAGATGTCAGAGGAAATATGATATCGGGATAATATCCAATTATACCTCGGCAAATTGAAGGATTTGCATGTTTGCTTAAATTCCATTAAGACCAATATATTCCATCAACAGGTTCTTATCTGTGCTCCAGACAGTCTGGTCTCTAAGACGAGAGAAAACATTGCCGCTTTTCGTCATCGGTAAATTCTAACTTTAGAAATCTGGGTGCCATTTTTACCAGGCCTTTACTTTTGACCTGCATGTCAAAATAAAAATAAAAGCAGGCTTCTTGTATAGAATTAAAGGATGTCTGTCTTCTTCCAACTGTAAAACTATTGTGCAGTCAACCGTCATGTCTGTATTATAAGTGCATTACGCTTTATCACAAATGACATTTCGGACTCATTGTTCTGTGTATCACACGGTTGGATGGACCTCCTTACAGTCACAAAGAAATAGCCATCTGATGTTGAAGCTTCCAAACTATCTCACATCTCTTATCTCATTTAAATCTAGTAACTACAGAACACAATCCAGTAACTACTGAACCTTAGATATCCCTATACACACTGATGTTGTTAGAACTAGTTTCAGGTACTATATGCACCTTTTAAATGGCACGAACTGCAAACTGTCCTCAAACAGAGGATATAGATATTTTAAAGCTGTATTATCTGATGTTTTTAATTATTTTCTTATTGTGTAGTTGTGTTGTTTCTGTTTTGCTGATTGTGTGAAAGATTGTGAAAGTTTCTTCTTCTCAAGTCTCTCTTAGAAAAGAGATCTTAATCTCAATGAGACTGCCTGATTAAATAAAGATTAAATCAAATAAAATAACAAAAGTGTTTGATTGTCTCTTGTTTTCCAACTGAAGAACTTTTGCAAACCTCTCAGAGTTTAATATTCATGAATTTAGTTATCATGCTTACATTATTGCAACTCATTTTGTACTTGCCTTGGTGCATCCTCAGATCACTTAAAAGTGGTAGAACACCGCTGCTTTTTTTTGACATGGTATACTCATTTTTACTTTATTTAACGGCTCATCATCAAGTTTAAATTTTAAGTATATAAACTTAACCTACTTACCAACCAAACACTGCAAGTTGCAATTTGATTCAACGATTTTTTTTTTTATCAAAATGCATAAAATGGACATCATCAGTATCTCTAAATGTGTCTTTTCTGACAAGTTTATATTTAATGTAATTTGAAGGATTATACAGTTGTTTTACACAGTTGTGTTCTCACCTGAAAGCCCTGGCCCATGACCGGGATACCATAGGCTGGAGTTCCTGGGTCACGACAGTTGTTGAAGGCTGGGTCTACACACACACACACACACACACACACACACACACACATAAACATTGAACATTATAATATGCATTCACGTTTTTTCTAATCATTCTCCAAGTCAAAGAAGCATTCTGATATTTCATACAATGTAAGCTTACCGGTGTTCTCAGCAAAGACTTTCAGCTACAGTGTATGATATCATCTACCTTTACTCTCATTCCACTAAGAGTGCAGCTACTTGTACTAAGTCTATTCAGAGCCTCAGCAGTATCACAATACATCATATTCTAGGAACTTAGCATACAGTATGTTTTGTGAGTAAAACCTTCAACTGCAAAGTAACCTGTAGGTACATGGGTCAGATAAATGTAGTAAAGTAGAAAGGAAAATACTTCCCTTTATAATGTAGTTGAGTATGAAGCTGTACAAAATTCTGAAGTAATGTATTAGTACTGCAAAAATGTAATACCGTGGAATAACTGAGAAAATGTTCTTTGAAACTTTCCACCTCAGCTAGAGCTTCGGGTACTTAAAATAATGCGTAGGAAAAGAAGACATCATACAGCAGCATTATTATGAAAGAAAAAAGAAGAAGAAGTAATTCAATACTGGTCAGGGCATATGGATAGATTTTATAGTAATGTACTGTATGACAGATAAGTTATTTACAGCAGAGGAACATTACCAAAAGTCTGTGAAGGCTGCAGTGTTGCTACAAAGCTGCTTTCTATGTCAGCTCTTACACAATAATTCAGCTTCTCCCTTGTGATTCCACAACTTGTTCCAAAATAAGCTTCATGCTCTCAAAAACCTAAATTTCACTTCAAAAAATGAAGTGCTGCTTTCCGAGATAAATCTTTATAGAAATCAAATGCTGACATAAAAACCACACACTTCATCTACTGATTAGATAGTATCTTCAGCTCTATGCACAGTAATACTAATGCTAAAATGTGTATAAGAGTAAGTACAAGTAAGCCCCACAATCTTGTTTACAATAATCTGATTTCACACAATTTTATTCATAACTTCAATACATGTTTTCCTTTGCGGTAAACAAAATGTCTGTTTCTCGCAATTATAGAAAGAGCACAATATGTAATACTTCTAATATTTACATAAACATGTTGTCAATATATGCAGGTTTTTCTGTGTGTGATGCAGAAGGGTGTTAGGTTGATGATTATGTTATTCACTATTTCCCTCAGAAATGAGCACCAAAAGGCTTTATGCTGTGAAAAAACAACTTATTTCAAGGCAGAGTATTTTTAAAGCTCTGAAATGCAACATATCGTAACATCAGACCTCAGTGTGATGCTTCTTATAAAAAAATAATGTGGTATGATATACAGCTAAAGTCTAAAGCTAACCATCATCATGGAAGTATACTGTTAATATTTTGAAAATCATGGATGTATAAAGAGAACTGGATACAGCGTTGGAGGCGGGCTCCCGTTCACTTCTTATGAGAGTTGGTCAGTGGTGCATGAAGCCAAAATGGCTTGATGCCGAGTGATAAAAGTACCCGGATCTTCCAACAATCTAGCGTTTCCTTCAACTCCGCCTCCCAGCCCGCGGTCGAGCCTCGTCTCGGGCTCATTCACATGAACAGCAGCACGAAAATAATTGGGCTATTACAGCATTTTACAACTTTTAGGACCTAATGATTTAAATAAGGGCTATTTAAGTGTTTGTTCTGGGAAGTTGATTTACCTCAAAAAAAATTATCCGCTGAGTTACAGATGTCTCTTTCCCAATGTAAGTCTATGGGAAAAAGTCTTTTTGGGCCCAATGGCATCACTTGACGGACTCGGAAGTTGTAGTACCGCCGTTTGGCCACTACGAAAATGTACTTCAAAACTCGGCGCTCTTCCTGGGGGCTTAGTTGAAAACTGACCCATACACTTGCAGTATGTTTGAGGGCAAAAGTTAAATGGTGTTCTTGTGGTGGTCTTTCAATTACCTATACAGGCTGGTTGTTGGCCACTCCACATCCCATCAGCTTGACAGGCTCTGGATGCAGAGCCTACCAGCAAGTAGGGGGTATGGCAGTAGAACCTGACCTCTGACCTGTATAGGAAAACAAATATATTTAATCACACACACAAAAAATAACAAAAAACGTGAAAAAGAAGTGCCAAGCAATAATAAATTACGGCTTCAGTGTTTCCACTTTATCATTTAAGTGTAGTTTGATGTTCATAGGACAGGTTAGGGTGTGATATGGAAGATGTTTCTGCTCTTTATCTTCCTCTCTCCTTGTCTATCACTAGAGCTTTGGCCTACATGTTTTTCTTGTTTTTGCTCACAAACCAAAATCTAATTTGTCCTAGCAATGTTTCAAACTGACACATAGACACAGGGGCCAAAAAATGCCTTGTAATATTTTTTTAGATACACTTTATCGAGTCAACATTTGATAACCTTGGGTGAACACTTCCCGAGGTGGTTTCACAGCAAAAACAGAGTACATCCATTATATTAAAACACATTTATTGTGAAGCACATGCAGCAAGTCTTAAGCTATCATCAACAGTATCTTTATGCATCAATTTTAGTTTACCACAGCAAATGCCACTATCCTGTTTGAGTGAAAAAATGTCAGTTGGCATATGGTATAGTTATCAAAAAATCCATATCATCCACAGGGGGTTGCTGCAGTGACAAAAATTCAGCCACAGCAGGCCGCCACAAAATTTGTATTGTAATTTTAATGAAGCACAGGTGTCCTTTCTGTTGTTAATACAAACCTATCATAAATAAACATGAAAAACAGTGTCTGTGTAAGTCAGTGATTGCTATATCTAACCACTGACCTGTAAGAAAAGATGTTCCCCTCTCTGAATCCACCTCCAGGAGAGCCCGGATCGCCACACAGGACAGCTGAAATGAGACAACAGACACAGTTAGGACTTCTTCTTTGTTTGCTAACATCACTGAAAGGGAAACAGTGATGTGCATCAGTTAAAGATTATAGGTAGCGAAGGCCAGCTAACTTACGCAAACACTGTGGTACGTCTCCTGTCCACGTCCCGTTCCCCTCGCAGGTTAACACAGCAGGAGTGGACAACTGGTAACCATGGAAACAACTGTAGCTAACACTCGAGCCCCATGAATGGTCGGTTCCTTCCACTTTCCCATGGTGTACTTGAGGAGGTGATCCACATTGGATCACTGAAACACACACAGATGTAAAAGATCACCTACTGAAGATATCATATAAGTAAGAGATAATGTACAGCGAGCCGGTCAAGAAGGGGATTCTTTCACAACAATGACCCGCTAGCTGTACATTATCCCGCTTATTACACGCCTACTTACTTAAGAAATCAATATTTTGACACAAAAACGGTCCGCCAGAGTCCGACATCTGAACTGCGCCCATAGCAACGATCTGTCATACATAGCAACGGTCTGTTATAAAGACATTACAGACCGCAGAACGCCGTGATTGACCAATCAGAATCGAGTATTCAACACAGCCGGGTAATAATGTACATTAACACAGCTCAAGGGACAACATGGTGGTTCAATTAAACAGCTGCCTCATGAGCATGAAGGTCCTGTGTTGGAAACTCTGCTCAAGTCCTTCCTGTGCGTGTGTGTGTGTGTGTGTGTGTGTGTGTGTGTGTGTGTGTGTGTGTGTTTGTATAGAATTTGCATGTTCCCAGGTGCTCGGTTTCCAAATACAGCTCCATACAACTTCCAATTAGCTGTGACTGAAGGTGCATTTCTGTTGGATTTAATCCCATCTGTCTTGCCTTAGCCTCTACAGTACGTAATATACAGCATACTAGATGTACACTGACATTGCTCTCACACTGCAGCGAGCAGCAGTGGTTGCGTCATAATCTATTATTACCCGCCATTTTAAATGTAATTTTTTAATGATAATAAGACATAGGCCTATTTAAAGGTGGAGTCTGTAATTCTAATCCAATACACTTTTAATGGGACGATGTTATCAGCTGTAACCACCATATGAGACCAGTGCAGAGCGGCTGTGAGCTAGCCAGTGGGGAACGCTCACATGCACTAAAAGTACACGCGGCCGGCCCAGCTATGTCAACAAAGCACGGAGAAACTTGGATTATAACACACACAATGAGGGAGAGCGACTTAATTCTCTCCTCAGGTAGACACCTCTATATCTTTACATTGCAAATAGTTGTTTGCTGCTTTATTATATTTGCTGCTCTGGATATCGTATAGAGAACCTTTAAGTTATGGCCAAAAACGTGGTTGTGCATTTGTGAGGTCACAGTGCCCTTGACCTTTTACCACCAAAATCTAATCAGTTCAAGGCAGTCGCCGGCACGAAGGCATAAAAAGTGCTTACTACGAGGGATTCCCAATAGTATAATATGACAAAATGGCTACAGATGGGAGGCATGACATCAAGTGAAAACAAAGAACAGCAAAAGCAGCAGACAGCCGTGATCACCAGATGGACATTTACTGTCTTAAAGCAGGAGATGACCGAGGTCACCACATTTAAGTTGCTTAACCAAAAGAAACACCATGGTCAACCATCTGGACTACAAGTTTCTGAAAGGGCATTTGGGGCTTTGCATTGTCTGTGATGGCATTTCTACTTCCACTCTGGTGATTGAGAGTGAATTCACCGTTATTGTGCAAATCTTGTGTTAATATTCACATTAACATTATAGTGTATTTTTGTATTTTCATGCTTTGGCAACATTGTGTTTTGGAAAATGTCATGCCAATAAAGCCACTTTGAACTGAATTGAAAAATAGAGAACTGTGATATTGTTTTCCTCATGTCTGCTAAATGAAATGCTGGCAATATTATTCACAACATAACTTTTCCATCAACCTTCTGCTTGTGAAACGCTGTCCTACATTGGGGATTTTAGGAAGAAATACATATTTATACTTGAGACTCACTACGTGGGCTTGCCAGGGTATTTATGTAATGCTAATGATTCATACAAACCTACAGCTACTTTGAAAATTTCATAACTGCTGGTGTACATAACCAATGTTGATATCATATGGTCCAGGGGCTCAAATCGATTAATATGCATAAAAAAAAGCATCTGTTATATACAGAGAATTGAGTCTGTGATGAAAACATATCGTTTATGTGTAATGAATTTACACCAGCTTTGCAAGATTTTAAGAAACCCACTGTGTGCACGATCGCATGCACCTGTGGGCGTATTCTGCTCATACATGCAAGTGTGTTGTACGAGCATAGACGTCTGTGCGTATAACTCCATAACACCCTGATCAACATCTGTGTGTGTGTGTGTGTGTGTGTGTATGCCTGAGTGTGCGTGTGCCTAACTCCCTAAGATAATGATAACCATCTGCATGGTTTCAAACGTCTAATAAAGTCAGTGTAATTCTCATCTAACCAGGAGACAGATGGTTTCACGCTCCATTCACTCAGCTATGATGATATACAGTGCACACAAGCACACAGAGAGAGAGAGAGAGAGAGAGAGAGGCAGACAGACACAGACACACATACACATATATACAGTAGATGGAGCAATAAGCACATGCTGAAATCAATTTATGGACAGAATGTAGTAATATAACATGTATTGCTTCAACAGTAATACTAAATATACACACCATACGGACATCTTCCTTCTCTCAATGTTTGACTATTCCCTATTTCTGTATTTTGTTTTGCTCCCTCCCTTCTTGATTTTGTTTCTATTTCTGTCTCTTTTTCTGTTTCCTTGTTGCATTTTGACCAGTCTTTTGGATGCAGAAGTGCAATTAACAAAAAATTGTTTTGATCTACAAAAAAACATCTTTTGTTTGTAACATTGCGGTTTCTAGGCAACTGCTGGGTGCTCGCAGCAAACTAATCAGTCGACTAATTCTGTCTTTGTATGTCACTAGTGTCCTGGAGAAGCCTTGCATCTCCCCAAAGTCGTCCTCCCAGACTCGCAAAAAGTGTTTGATTTTCCCATGTTGTTTTTCTCCACTCTAAGTGTTCTGCTTGTTGTTATTCGCACAAAAAAATCTCCACACCTGAACACAAGACAATGCCAAATCCAGTTTCTTAAAGCGTGCTGTTCATCACTTTCTGTTGTGTGACTCCAGGAACAATTGCTGGTGGCGAGCCGACAGCTAATGGGGATTCAAATTAATAATTGATTGAGTGTTTTCTAAAAACAGCTCTGTTGTTAGGGATCAAACTCCAGCTGTCTAAAAATAGAATAAAACACTCATATTGACTTGAGCAGTTAATATTCCACCGCAATATTTCTGCAGGTCTTTGATGCACAAACTGCAATTGAAGGTTTCTGAGCTCTTTTATGTTCTCTTTGTGTCTCCCCTTTGTTGTGAATAGACCGGGTTGGCTTCACATGAGTCTGGAGGAGTAACTCTCATCCCTGCTTGCTCACGCACCTCTGCATTTCACTCCATCACTGCGATCATTGAATCCTTTCCCTCTCCACACCCTTTCTTCTTTCCTGTCACGTCTCCACACTCTGTTCTTTCTTACACTTTGGTCCCCTGCCTCCTTTCTGTCTTCCTACCTTTTTCCCCCCCTCAATCTCTCCCTCCAGCATTTCCTCTCTTTCTCACTGCACCTTTCTTCCTCGTCCTCCTGTCCCAGCTCCAGTCCTCTTTTACCCTCTTCCATTGCTCTCTTGGTCTCCTTCTCACACCATGACTGCTCCTCCCGCCCTCCCTTTGTCTTTTAGGTATATCTCTCTTGGCGCAATTCAGCCAACCAACACATTTTATGGGCTTAATCCCTTTTCTCACTGTGTGTTTACAGGTTTGGGGCAGGTATTGATTTGCCTCTCTTTGTTTCTCCCATCAGTCGCTTCCTCTCTCACTCACTTCTCTGTCACTTTCTCCTTGTAGCCCCACTGATGGCTCATCACATTCTCTCTTTTTCCCTCTTCATTCACCCACTTGACTCTCCCATTTTCTTTCTTTCTTAATCTCTGCGTTACTCTCTTTGTGTCTCCTCTCTTTGTTATCTGATGTTTTCTTCCACTACACCTCTTCATCCCTCCCTTTTACTCTCTTCCTTTCTTTCCCTCATTCCCCTATGCCTCCTCCTCCTCATTACTTCCCTTGCTCAATCTCTCCTTCTTCCTCACTTGATTCATTCTGTCTGTCAAGTGACACTTTTATGGCTTACAACTCCTTCATTCAATGGATTTCTGTGTGTGCATGTTTGTCTGTGTGGGAGGAAACTGTTGTTCCAAAACAGGATCAAATGAAGACTTTTTGGATTGTTTGAAGTGGGAGAAAACAGAGGGGATGAAAGCAGGGGAGTTGAACAAAAACATGTGAACAGAAGAAGTAGAACCTAAAGAGGAGGAGAAAAGTGAGGTGCAAAGGAGGGCAAAGAAGAAAAGACAGAAGGGGGGAAGAGAAAGAAAGAGATTCAGTATTTGCAGCATTTTCCTACCGGTATCTCTCCACTGTTTCCCATTCTTCCTCTTTCCTTCTAATTTTCTCTTTTAAACTTCCTACCCCAGTCTCACTCTCTACCACCTACAGTATCTTTTACTTCTCTGGCTTCCCTCTTTCTGCATCACTCTCTGGTTCCCTCTCAGTAGCCTCTCTGCCGGCTTTCTCCGTTTTTTCATCTCAGTTCAAAGCCTCTGCAACTGCAGGAGCCAGCAGGAGATTTTCTGTTTGTGGGAAGAAACGGCAGGGAGGATCTCAGGAAACATTCCCTGTTACTGTTGTTGAGTATCATAGTCTTAACTCTAAATATGGGCTGTTGTAAAACTCAAATTCATTTTATTTTAATGTATTCTTTTTTATTTTCTCCTTTGTGTTTGTGAAGAAAGAAGGGTTTCAGGATATAAACCTTGATTTAACATCCTGTTATTGGAAGGAGCAATGTTAATCTTCCCTTGGCTTCTTTCTAAGGTACTGTTAAAGACAAAAGCTGTTATTTTAGTGTGCCAGCTCGCATTGAAATACTATAATTGGTCTTATTTAAAGGTACTAAATTCGTTATTCAGAGCATTAATATAGCAGCAAACAACTATTTTCTATGTAAAGGAAGATAGTAAAGAGGAGTAATGTCTACCTGAGCAGAGAATGAAGTCGCTTTCCCTCTGTGTGTGTTGTAATCTGAGCTTCTCTGTGCTTTCTTTACATAGCCGGTCCGGACCCGTGTGCATGTTAGTGCATGTGAGGCCCAGTGTGTGTGCCCCACCGCCGCCGCTCTGCACTGCACTCATATGGCAGTTCTAACTCACACAGGCTCCGCCCTCTACTGGACTCTATGTGTAATACTCTCCTCCAATCACACACACACGCGTTTGTCCACTGAGATTTGCATAAATGTAGCTGGCCAATCAGGATGTGCCAACCGAATACGTGCGTCACCACAGTATATAAGGTGGCATCCCGCGCCGCCTGGCATCCTTTTCTCTTCAGCGATCGGCGATTGTCCACTGACTGCTACATCTCCATGGATGGAGTCGCCGCTACAAGAACCTCGCCAGTGCCCGTCGTGCCCCGGACTCATCACCGGGATGGATCTTCACAACACCTGCTTCCTATGCCTCGGAGCGGACCACGCAGAGGAGGACATTCAGCGGCCTCCAGACTGCATGGCCTGCAAGTCGATTCCTTAGATTCGACGCCAGCAGAGATGGGATCATTTTCAACACTGCGGCTGATAACGCTGTCCTGACCGACGGTGTCATCTCGGAAGCGTTTCGCCCACCCTCTGCCCCCCCCCCACAGATTAACACTGTTAGCTCTGTCAGCACTGTTACTCGTGATGTTTGTGCTGTTAGCACCGTTAGCTGCTAGCCACCGGCTCAGCCGTCGCAATGTTGAGAGTCATGTGGAGGCAATCCCTCAATCATAGCTCTGAATTTGGAGACCTTTAAATTGTCACTTGTTTTTGCGGAGCTTTTTTGCTGCAACTGCACAGCTCTATAACAGTAACTGCCCTTTTTGTCCTTATTGTTAAGTACCTTGTTATTAGAATATTTCTGTTTCATTGAGACTTCTCATCAGTAAATTAAGGATGCCTTTATACATAGAGATTAATTATTCATTCATTCATATCAACTCTCAAAATGTCATTTAATGTTCATAATATAGGCTTGCCCACGCCACACTTTAATTATTTGAATTCTTATAGTGCAATATAGTTTGTTGTTGATAGTTGTTATTGAAACTAATTTAATTATTCTTTAATTAGTGTAATGTTTATTTTTAATTGTAAAATGTCTCTCTCAGTACACATTTTGTTCAAAACTCTTTAATAACCAAATTACTGAGAGTCTTCAACATTGAAAAATTGACTATGACCATTAGCTTGTTTTTTAATGTATTTGTTTTTATGTTCTTTCTTTTAATGTGTATTATACCTTTTTATTTTTGATAAGTATATCCACCTTGTTTTGTTGTAATTATTTACAATAACTAAATCAAATATTATTCACAATATATACTAATAACCACATTTAAGGGAAGCATATGCAAAAAATGTTTATGTTAAAAAACATCAAATTCTGGCTAATTTAAATCAAATCCATTTCGTGTTTCCTGACATACTGTACTGAAGAAAGAGATAAACTCTAAAGTTGCTGTTCTTGTCCATTATTACTTTGGAAACAGTTATTTATGGTGTTAGTTCTTCTGACCTTTACAGCTGGGCTTGGTTTGGTTCCAGGTTCCATCTTTAGTGCAGCGCAGAACGCTGCGTCCACGTGGATCCATCACGTGACCAGGGTTACAGCGGTAGGTCACCGTGCGGTTGAAGGCAAACTCTCTTCCTAGATAGATCCCATTGGCTACTTGGCCCGGATCTCCGCAAGTGATCACTGAAGGAGGTGAAAGAAATTTTACAGGACAAGTCATGAATACAGTATTTAAAGTTGTTCCAGAAACCCTGCAGTAGTGTAGTAGTGCACAAGGGCAGTAACATTTTTGGACACATCAGGCTTATCTAATCTTTTTACTACTACAATAACTCCCTTTGCTTTCTAGCATAGCCTGAAAAAAAAACTATGCTTTTACTTGCCTGCCCCTTAACCTCGTCCTCCTACTCAACTCTCTCACAGACTGCCTTCCTTGAGTTTCCTGAAGCACATCCCACCTTCTTTTCATCCTTTTCCCCAAACCTCTGTCTGGCTATGTTTAACTATACAAGTAGAAATCTCAGACACAACAACCTTACCCATGTACAGGCCTGTACCTGCACAGCAGCAGGTTGCCCAGTCCATGCACAATTTATACGACTATTGGAACCTAAAAACACACCACTATGCACGCACCAACACTGATACCATTTGCAGTAGTACTTGTATTGCTATAGCTAATGAAGCTAGCTCAACCGTCAATACATTTTCATAATAATGACTTCCCCCATGACTTACCACTAATAATAACAACAGCAATAGTAACAGTAGAAGAAATTATATTGAACCTATCCTACCAGTGCAGTCGGGGGGTTGTCCTGTCCATGTCCCATTGGTTGTGCAGTGTCTGGTGGTAAGGCCTGATGTTTTGAAGCCGTCCCAGCACGCATAAGCCACCGAGCTGCCGAAGGTGATGCCATCACTGAAGACAATTCTGCCGTGTGCCGGGGTGCCAGGGTTACCACAGGATACAGCTGAGAATTGAGGAAATATTAAACAGAGGTGATTAATCATAGTGATAGTATCAGTGTGAGAAATGTTGTCTCCCCGTCACTCAAGGCTGATCAGCTGTAGGCTGCAATGATGAGCGTATCACTGGAGTCAGCGAGAGATAACATAAAATATGTCCTTGAGGTTGTGAGGCTGATTAATAACTAAAGGTTGTTGGATTGATTCCCAGTTCTGAATGGCAGCTGTGCAGTATTCCAGTGGCGTGTGCTAGAGGCTGGCAGGAGGCTGGTGATACATCTACAAACATGAGGTCTGCAAATATATGTGCGACAGTCAGGGTTCAACGTTAATGGGTTTTTTTTCACTTGCCCTGTGGGTAAGAAGTCTATTTGCAAGTACATTTTGATATATTATATACAAATATTTATATTGTTTTACCTGTGCAAGCGCTGGTAGTAACGTTACTACCTATAAAACGTGTTCACAGTGATTTTCGAATAGTATTTTTGCTTGGAATGCTCATCCTTAGTTCTTGTGGGACAAGACGTAGTAGCAAGTTTTCCTTGGCAAGTCAAAGGCTTAGCTGTCTTTGTTTTTGAACCACTGCTGGTCTGGTAGATTGTAAGACAAAGCTGTCTTGGAGGACAGAAGAATGCAAATGGCGAAGGACTACAGTACGTCTCTGGTCTAAACTAGTGATCCATCGATCTTAAGTTTGCTGGCGCAGCACATTCACAAAAGAGACAGGAATTAGCAACCAACCACAGCACATTTCACTAATAAGATCATGACAACTGACAGCCTTTAACAATCAAACACCTATTGATGGGATTCATTAGTTAGAGCCCTTAAAAGCCCTGTCCAAGAGCGTGTGTGTGACAGAGTGTGTAGGTGGAGCACATCATGTGTGTGTGTGTGTGTGTCTACGGCAGCTTACTGTTTGTGTCTGTGAGTGTTATCAGTAAATACGTGCTGTGTGTGTGTGTGTATGGATTTCTTTGTGTTTGTGTCTCAGTGATAGATGTCTCATCCTTTCTGAATCAGCTTTTAACCACTATTAGCTTAATGAAAAACAACTGTAGACAGACATAAATAATTAGTGTTGCACAAACACAACGCTGTTGCACAAGCAACAGAGATACACACCTCTAAGGTAAGACTAGAGGGCTAGCGTTTGATGTTAGTGATTTAGTACATGTAGGCAAACCAAGACTCCAAATAGAAGGAGTAAAATTCAGTATCTCATTGTCATACAGCCTCAACCCCAAACAAAGTTGGAAAACTGTTTAATATCACTACAGTTTAGAGTCCTGTGTTTGGCAGTTCTAGTTTTGAATGAGATACCATCTGAAAATATTGATTACTGGCATGAAGGAAAATCACATTATTGGTTTCTATTAACATTCTGAGAGATTTTGGAAAACAGTTTCTAAGTAGTAGCGTTTATAAAGGGATAGTTCGGGTGTTTTGAAGTGGGGTTGTATGAGGTACTTATCCAGAGTCAGTGTTTTACTTAAAGTAGATGACGGTCGGCGCACCCTGACACGTAGTACCGACACGGGAGCAAAGCAACTGGCAGCAAAATTATGAATGAAAATATTTTAACCGCTTTATCTTGCCGTCAGACAGCCCTTTCCAACGGGGAACTGAACTGAAAGGGAAACTTATCTATGCTTTCTTCAAAGCCGGCAGACACCGTTGACAAAAACAGTATTTTTTTCGTCAACATTTCACTTTCAGTTCAGTTCGCCGTCGGAGAATATTCTAAATATAACGAACACTTAAACGGGTATACATTTTTTTAGGTGGGCCTTTCTTTTAGGTGTCTAAAATACATTTTGCTGCTGGCCCCGTCCACAGCACTGTATTGCATTGCTCCCGTCCCGGTACTCCTGTCGGTTTCTCCAAGCTGGGGGCGTGCCGACCGCCATCTACTATAGGTAATACACTGACTATGGATAAGTACCTCATACATATTCACCTCAAAACACCCAAACTATCCCTTTATGACTGGCATTACTTTTTTTTTATTTTTTTATGTGAATCAGCAGATGAAAATCATTTAACAAAATATATGGCATTTTGGTATAAAACGGTTCAAACAAAAGATGAAATTTAGCAGCCAAATAGATTTATTTATGCGAATACAGTAGATCTATTGCTGATTTTTTCATTCGAGTTAGTGTAGCCTTTATGCAGAATACTGGTTGTGTTTTGAGTCACAGCCGCACAATAATATAGAAGCGTACACTGAAACGTATGACTCACTCTTCCACCCCTATCCACTTAAATTACTCTTAGAACAGCCCATCCATCTAACTGAATCTAAAATCTGCGTCATAGTAAAATGAAGTTAATGTCAGCAGTGCTTTATTCAGCCTACCCAACATTGCTGGGAATAGGGAAGGTAACACAGGCAGCAGCTTAGGATTCCAGTGTCTCTACAGCACTATGGGGACCCACTTTAATTTCCCCTAAACCCCCCTGGGTTTAAAGAGTGTCTTTGAAAACTGCTGTTGTATACGACGCACTTTATTACCGCAGCGCTGTGGAAGACCCAGCTCTGTCAGTTCGGAGTGACACACTTCAATCTTTTGTATCTGGGCCACACAGATACAAACATGCACACACACATAAACTTGAATCTACAAACTGCTTCTTCCACTAATCTCTTACAATATGTGACCTTTTCCTGTTGAAAGACAAGATATAAGGTCACCATATTTGGCAAAAGGGCACTGTAAATGTTTTTGTGTTGTGTGGCAGTGAGTTACTGACTGCAGCGATTAATCAGCTTAAGAAAACATATACTGTACATAGGACACATTTAACTATGAATTACATCCATCTGTATGCATGCATGTACTGTAACAGCAATGTGTAAGCTTTGCTTACAACATACATATAATGTACAATGTATGTAATGTGCTTTAAGCTATGTTTGGTAATGGATTACCGTCTGCTACGTTTGCTTATTGTAACCAGCATGCCAAGTAGCCTGATGCTACTGTATTCTCTAAAGCCAAGATTAAGCTGTTTAACTTTGGAGGCTGATTTATTTTCACATAAAATGCTGAATAATTAAGTCCATATGCCACAAATACACTGTGGGTTTATATAAAATCTGCAGTGCTTCATTTTACAGCAATGTTTATTTTTATAGCAATGTTTCATAGAATCTGGGTTGGGACCCAAAGGTAACCTCAAATGAGACAGGGATAACTTGGTATCAAAATTTATGAAGTTTTCTAAACAGACAGTTCAGCAGATGCAATGTTGTCAAATCTAAGTCCCTTGTATAAAGCAAGCAGCAGTTTCTTTTACTATAAAACAGGGTCAATAAAGGGTGTATATAATTAGAATATTGTCCACGAAAGACCACACATATGTATTTTGACTCTAGGAGAAATTCATGATATTCAATTCTATAGAACCAATTGATATGATGTAATTAAAAATGTTATCTCTGAAACATAAAGGTGTTTTGTTTGCAGTTGGAAGTGTGAGTTGCAGTGTAGGTGTCTAATGACTTTTATTCCATCTTTCAGTAGAGTCAAATTTTCAAGTAGCCACATAAGTCACGTAAAGTCATTGCCACGTTTCCCCACCTTGACAGACGGCCTGTGCGCCGCTCCAGGTGCCGTTGTGAAGGCAGTTCCTCTCGGCTGAGCCAATCAGACTATATCCCGCCTCGCAGCTGAAACGCAGCAGGCTCTTGGTTTTAAATTCTTCCCCTCCCAGACGGGCACCGTGGGGAGGCATCCCTGGGTCTCCACAGATTCCTGGACTTACACCTACAACGGGAAAAGAGACATAAGGTTAATGTACCAAACACCCACCAACAGCCAGACACGTCCACACAGTCCTGAACTGATGAGCCCCAAACATAGAAACACACGTAAACACATAGAAAATCCAAATACACTTGATACAGTTAATGTGAAACCACAGCTTCATTCAAGTGATGTCCATTAGTCTGCTGATACGTTTTAGTGATTTTATGTAAGTAAGTGGTAAAACACGGAGCTAAGTGGTTGTCTATAAATATAGGCGTGCATTCACACTACAGGTCAACAACATCAACTAAAAAGCATTTGTGATGTTAGTCATCTCATAACCTCTGTTGCAGAAAATGCACAACTATTTCGCCTACTCAGTCTTTCATATACAGTGACACACACATACTGTACAGTGCACGCACATACCCCACACACGCAAACCCTGTAGAGCTGAACTTTGCATTTCAGCTATACCAAATTGTTCTAGCATTAAAAGCACTGAGCGTGTCACAATTTTAGCAGCTTAAATTCCATCGGTGGGGATTTGTGAGTTTAACAGGGTACAGCTCCAAATGCAGCGCCTTGCATCTCAATGAGGGCTTCAGCTGCAGGATGGTTTCTGTCCTGCTGAGCGCTCTTTTTCGACGCCAGCAGAGTGAAGCTTATTGCATTTCAGCTATTGAGACAGTTGATGCTGAGTTTGGAAATGATCATTTGTAGCGTTGTAGTGTTCTAGTTCTGAGTAAGCCTACTGTAGAGCAGCATTTATAAGCTGAGAAGTAAACCAGGCCTCTTCCACCTCATTTCCCCTGCCTGTTTCTTACACATGCAGCTCAAGCAAGCTAACATACAGTATGCTACACTAGGGCACTCACTTTATACTAGTAACACATTATGTCCATTTCTCCGTATTTGTAAATTGCTTTGATAATAATAATGACACATACTACTTCCTCAAGAAAGCATCAGCAAGCAAATTAAAAACAGTTGAAATGCTTTCTCCCTATGTCTTATGTAGGTGGGACAGATTATATTTTTTTGTGGAGCAAAGAGGAGCCATGTGCAACGAAGGGCAGCATGGTCACAGAGTGGCTAGTTATCAGTAAGCTAGAAGGCAGGTAATTATCATAGACTGTATAAAATACGAACATAGTCTCTGTGACGTCACCCATAGGTTTCTGAAAAGCTGTTGTGAAGCTCAAAGTGGGTGTCTCCGGCAGTCAACATCTTGGCAGTGGCGACACAGCCTAACTCCCGGCTGATCCATAAATGGGCAAAAAGGTGGTTCGTTGGTATAGCTGAGGCGGGCCAGGTGACGCAGCAGAGCAGACAGCTAGCACGTAGCGACCTGAGACGGCACCCATCTGTCACTCAAAGCGGCCACGCCCTTAATTGTGCCTAATTTTAAGCCTTAATATGATTTAAATGGGTGAGTTGTATAAACCCGCCCCTCCCCCCCGTACAGTTCAGTTTATAGAGACCAAAAAAGTTTTTTTACCAGGCTGTAAACATGCTTATTTCTACTGTAAAGTTGGGCATTTTAACATTTGGGTCTATGAGGATTGACTTGCTTTTGTGAGTGGCAAGTGACCACTGAGGAACTGCAGTTTTTGGCACTTCCTATTGCCTTCATTTGCCGCTTGGTAATTATAATCAAAGCTATAAACAGCTTGCTACAGTTTGTCAGTAAAAGGTTTAGCTGATTTAAAATTATAATGTATTTTCTGGTATGTTCTGTTATTTATTTACGTTTGGAATTGTGGAAACCGCAAAGTCTAGCCCTGTAACACATGCTCGTGGGTCTAGATTTAGACCTCAGTGCCATTTTATTGCGATACCGTCGTGAAGAATAACCTTCAGCTATAGAATGTAGTGGCCTAGTTAACAGTCTGCCACTGTCATTATCTGAACACTGTATATCATACCCACTGATCTAACATCAAAAGCAAATCCAGTTGAAGAAATGGGTGCTTAAATGTATATGGGAATCTGAACCACACAGGGACTGTCAATCATATCGACCTGTCAGTTCTAGTTAGTGTCTGCTGAGCAAAAGCACACTTTCTTGCTCACTAACTAAGAGTTTTTATTTCAAGCAGTGATTTTTTGTTGTAGCTTGTATGTAGCCTGTTCTATGTATAGAATCATCTACTGGTAAACTTACTCTGGCAATTGTTTTTATGGCTGAAGGATATTTATATATATATATATATATATACACACGTATAGTAGCTATAAGTATTTGTTTTTTGCACAAACTTCATCAAAAAGCATTTCTTGTAATTTCATGACACACATTTCCCCGATGGCAGTCTCAATATAGATGCTTTTAAATTAATTAAATAAATGCTTTAGATTTAAAAACACAGCAAGCACGCCTCCTGTTTTGAACAGCCTGTATGAAAATGCATGGACAAGGAAACAGACTTATCTACGGTCTGCTATTCTACCAGCTGAAAACCACTAGGCATGCTTCAATCAGTGTGCTTTTACCAGTGCAGTATGGTGGCGCTCCGCTCCACGTGCCATCCTCCTGACAGTGGCGAGTACCGTTGCCCACCAGCACCCCTCCAGGCTGACAGGAGTACTGCAGCACTGAACCGTACGTCCAACTGTGGGTTCCAGTTACTACTGCATTAGGGGGCACGCCCGGGTCACCACAGGAAATGGCTACAGAGACATTGAGAGATTGAAAGAGAGAGTGTTAGTTTGTGTGTGTGGGATTGCATCCAACTATAGATTCCAGATACTACTGCATTAGGTGGTGCAGCTGGGTCATTGCAGGAGACAGCTAGAGGGAGAGGGTGACAGCAAGGGGGGGGGGTTGAATTAACAAGGGTCTTTGTGTGTGTTTGTGTCAAAGTACACACACAGCAAATAGAGAAAGAAAGAGGGTCGTGTGAACTACATCAAAGAAAAAATTCAATTTGTAATTTACTGTCCAAAATACACAGATAGCAGATAAAATATTCATTAAGTGTGGGGGAAAAAAAAACAACCAAAAGTTAATTTTTTTTTTATCTTATATTTTCTTCTTATCTTTTTATATCCAAGTTTGAAAAACTTTTGATCTTTTAGATAATAATTTACAAGACATTTGTTTTAAAATCTGTTATCAATTTGAATATTACACAGTAGGTTTCCTTTGCTTACCCATTTTTATCCCTTTTCTTTTGGCATTTTTGCCTTTATTTGATGTAGAGACAGTAAATGTGTGTGTGTGTGTGTGTGTGTGTGTTTGTGGGGGGGGGGAGAGCATACATGGCCCTCTCCCGGTTTCCTGCCGGAGTCACAATTCTCCCGATTTATGGCAATTTTTCGCACCTTTTTTCTTCTCATTATCTCAACCTGTTTCTGGCACTGTACAGCGTGTATACATCCTACTGTTTCCACCCGGACGACAATAAAGCTACACCTATATGTCGTTTCACGGCGGAAGAGAGCTGCTCCTGACCGCTCGTGACACAACGTGGTTTGAGCTGTGCTCGCTGCACATCACAGCGTCCAAAGTTGGGCTTTGCGCAACGCAGCATAAAGCCATTGGAAATAATGGGTTTCAGAGCGCAGTGGTGTCGTTGTCGCGTTGTGTCTGAAAGGATCTTCAGTCAGTTAGAGACGGATATCTCTACGGAGACCATCTAGAAATGGAGAGTACTAAGACAAGCAGGGGCAAAAATGAATGAATGAATAAAAATGGATTAATATTAGTTTATGCCAGAAATTCACGCAAGTTCTCACCAGAGGGGCGAATTATTCAGTTTTCTTTCCTAAGAATTAAATGTATAAAAATTAAAAGAAGGCCTATTTAACAGAAAAATGCTTTTGCAGTGTACTTATTTTGTTATTTTCATTCATTAAAAGTCACCAGAATGCAGGAAACAAAGTCTCTGAAACTCAAATTTACCCCGAGACCCACCGGTTTGGTTTTGAAATCCTCCATATTTTTGAGGTCTCAAGGTTGGCAAATATGGGAGAGAGACAGGGTTATATGACATGCAACAAAGGTCCTCCAGCTGGAATCAAACCAAGGACATTGCAGTTATGTGGTATGCACCATTAATTGCACGCTTTTTATGCCTTTTGTAATTTTACTAAATAACTTGTACATGCAGGTGCAAACATGACTAAACAGAACCCATACTGCTTTGCTTGCACTGTATGACATTATATAGTCATGCCAGTAAAACTTATGTTTACTGAGTTTAATTGAACAGCCTGAGAGAGAACCAATAACTCATCTCAAATTAAATTCATTTTAGAAAACATAGAGTCTCTCTCCCTCTCCTCTGTGTAGAAAACTAGTAGAAATCGTTCCGCAGTGTCAAAGCAACGGACATCAGTGAAAAAATCTCTAGTTTTTTTCTTCAATTTAGGAAAAATTGACGTTTTACAGAGCACACGTTTCTGGAGGACACAGATATGAAACTGCTCTTGATTTTCTATTTCTGCCAAATGACTGGTCCTCCGATATCTCCCCTTACCCCAAATTGTATAACTCCATCCTCTCCTTGCCCTCAGTCATCACCCCTTTCCCCTCAATTTTCCGATAAAGACCTTGTTTCTCGAATGTAATGCTCGATGCGCAGACACCAGCGTCTCACCAGTGTCTGCCCTTCTCTCCCTCTCTGTCTAGTTCCTCATCTCTACCTCTCTCTCACTGTGTCCTCGTTCGCCTCTCTGTGCTTCTCTCTCCATCTCTGAATCAGCCTCCTTCTCTCTATCGCTCTCTACTTTAATCTCTATGTTTCTATCGGCCATGGTAGCTCTCTGACAAGAATGCCTATTGCCCTAAGAGACACATGCTTACCTTTTTTTTCTGTACACACACACACTCGCTCAAACCTTTAAGCCTCTTTCTTTCATACTCTTGCCCTCTTTTTATGATTACTTCCCTCCCATTTTCTCCCTTGAACCCTCTCTTATTCTCTCAGTTTCTCATTCGCTCCTCATCTTCCTCCCAGTGGCTCTCCAAGCCGTTTCACTCCTCAAATGGCTTTTCCTGACAAATATAAAGAAAAATAAATAGAAAACCACCTGCCCAAGACTACCTGTGCTCAGCATGACAAACTTTTGTAGACAATGTTTTTTGCAGAATTCCCAAAAGCTGTAACCTGTTCGCAATGGGACAAACCTTTTCATTATAGGCCTATGAATGTCAATCTATTGCTCATTCTGTCTCATTGTTCTCCTAAACTTGTTTTGACATCGTTTCTCTCGATTCAAATAATTCTTAAACTGCCTGTATTTGTCCATCCACACCTAGGCAGCGAGGGATTGGTCGGTCCCACCGTCCATCATGCTGGCATGTGAGGAGCGCAGAGCCCAGGAGGTAGAAGCCTCGTTTACAGTGGATTGCCACAGTTACACCGTAGCTGAAGACTTCTGGGTAACGTAGGCCAGACTGGCGCACACCATTCTCCACATGGCCGGGGTCAGAACAGTTTACCACTGTAGAAGAGAGCAGAAGACACAGTTAGAATCTATTTAAATAGTTTTATTTATTTTGATTTATTTAATCTTTATTTAATCAGGCAGTCTCATTGAGATTAAGATTTTCTTTCGCAAGAGAGACCTTCTTGCCACTGTCGCATAAGAATGCAGGCTCATGGGGAATCTATTGTTGGGTCTCTAAATTACAGAGTACGGTCTAGACCTGCTCTACATGAAAAGCGTCCTGAGATAACTTCTGTTATGATTTGACGCTATATAAAAATAAATTGAATTGAATTGAGAACAAGAAACATTCACAAGAACACAATCAGCAAAATAGAAACAACACAACTACACAATACACAGGAATTAGAAACAGTTACAAGAATCACAAAAAAAATATCTATTATTCTTATAGATGGGATTGTTTCTTCACTTTGTTCAGGTCCAAGTGGTTCACATGGATATAGATGGATATACAGCAGATGGTACAAAGACAACTAGTAATCAAATGCTACTGTTAATACTACAGTACTGAAGAGAAGAGAAGAGAAGAGAAGAGAAGAGAAGAGAAGAGAAGAGAAGAGAAGAGAAGAGAAGAGAAGAGAAGAGAAGAGAAGAGAAGAGAAGAGAAGAGAAGATTCTACACTTCAAAAATCTTCCTTAATTTGGAATAACTATTTTTCGGATATTAAATAACACTGGCTGTGTCCGAAATCAGTCAAACCAGTCATTCACTACTCCCTTTAAAATAGACACGCAACAGTTTCATTTAAAGTGAGTAGTAAATTGAGATTTTGGACACTCATTAATCATCAGCCTTTTATATCATCCTTGCATTGTCGGATTGTTAGTGGAGAGTAGTAGATATGCCATGGATGCTATTTAATCATTCCATTGTGGGAATTTTTGAGGTAACTATGTAAGGAATAATGTACAGTGAGTCGGTCATTGTTGTGAAATAAACCCCGACAGGTTTACATTAGGGTCTTGCAATGCCCTGAAGGGGTTTATTTCACAACAATGACCCGCTCACTGTTTATTATCCCGCTTATTACACAGCTACTTACTTAAGAAATCAATAATTTGACACAAAAATGGTCCTCCAGAGTCCGAGATCAGAACTGCGTCGATAGCGACGGTCTGCTATAAAGATATAACAGACCGTAGAACGCCGCAGAGTAGAGTATTCAACAAAGCCGTGTAATAAACAGTGCATAAATTTCACACTCAGAGCACTAAAATAAAACTGTGGACAGTAAATTTAGTGCGCTATACAGTGAATAGGAAGTGATTTTGGGCACAGCTAAATGAACCAACTCTGAACATGATGTGGCTGATACTGGAGAACACAGAACAACCACCAGAAAACAGGACATATTTGGGTACTTTTAGGATACTAAACCCTGAATAACAGTGTTACAAATTCAGATTATCTTGTGTTGCTCTGTTCCGGTCTTCTCTAAACTGCTCTTTTGTCATACCACGCTCTGTTTTCTGGAGTTCTTTGTTCTCTCCTCTGGTCCTTTCTACTCTGCTCTGCTCTCTGGGTGGATGCCAGTCCAATAAGAGTGGAGTTTTATTTTCAACATGTCACCGGGGAGACTGACATTCACTCAAATTCAAGTCCATGGGGGACATGGATATGTGTTTGTGTGTGTGTGTGTGTGTGTGTGTGTGTGTCTGGCACCCTATGGGAACAAAGAAAGTTTCAGACTCATAATTGACAGCTGCTGCTGGGAGGGAGAGAGCGGGAGAGAGGGATAAAGCAGAAAAAGTGAGGGAGATGGAGAGAGCAAGCAAGCGAGGATGAATCCCCTCAATGGAAAACCCATGTGAACAACTACGTTGAAATCGATCTGCTCTCCTGGCTGTGCAGAATGCCTGTGTGTGCGTGCTTTAGTATATGTTAACTGTTACACTACTGGAGGTCTGGGGAGGCTTGTAGAGTAACGACCACGCATGGTTAGCAGAGTAGAAGAACGTGTCTCTGGACATGTACCCAGCTGTGTGTGCGCACGTATGAATTTGTTAGTCTATTTAGAGACACACCACACTGATTGTGGCTGAATACAGCTTAATGTTAAGTGTGTGTTTACGCTACAATTATTCAGTTCTCAATTTTGCAGTCTGCTGGCAGCAGATTCGGCCAAAATGTTCCAGTTGACATACTGTAGCTAGAAGCAAATTGGGCCAACAAATACTGAATACATGCTGACCATTTAAAATGCATGGTTTTAAGGTCTTATGATGACATTTTACTCGCCAGCTGCTTGGATCTGAGGAGGTGGAAACATCAGTAGAACTATGTTGTCTCAATCAATTCATTTGTAAGTGAAAACAAAGCTGAAGGCACCGGGGACGTCCACTACAGTCATCCACCACAATGATACTGTAAAGCATGTGTGCAAAATTACTTTTCTAGTTCTTAACACATACCAGAAGTGAAACTGAAGAAAATCAACACCATCTTTCTTGTATCCATATTAATCTGATTCAACTAAAGCATTTACAGGGATGTACATGGATATAAATCTGTAACTATATACGTGTTTGTGACCTTTGCAGACAGGCAGGGGGCTGCTCCACTGTCCGTTGAGCCGGCACTGAGCACGAGCATTCCCACTGAGGATATAACCTCTGTTACAGGTGAAGTTGACAACATCATTGAGGTTGAACTCGCTGCCATTGGTTCGCCCGTTGCCTGGGTTGCCGGGGTGACCACATGTGATCGCTGAGGGAGTAGAGAGAAGTATGATGAGAAATTTGAGGTTTCGGAAAAGCATTATGTGCAGCATTGTGTTATTTTCGACTTTTTCAAGTTTTTGTTGAGACACACAGATGCAGCAGAGATAGTCATTGAAGGAACAATTTCAACCCAGAAGGGCCTAAAACGGGGGATTTCTTTTCAGACTCTTGTGTGTAATGGATTTACTATATATAGGAAAATCACTTTAGTTTTTCACATCAACTGAAAGAGAAATGAATCATCATACAATACAGATGCACCACAATGGTTTTGGTATCATAAAGAACTTACGGACGCAAACAGGTGTTGTTCCAGACCACCGATGGTCTTGCTGACAGATCCTGACTGATGTGCCGATTAGGCGATATCCCAACATGCACTGGTACACCACAGTGTCACGGTAACTAGAGCCATCTCCACTAATGTGCCCATTGACTATAGGATCTGGAGAGTCACAGTGGCCAGCTGTGGAGACAAAATGATAGAGATTAATGCAGTATAATGAAAAACAACTTAAAGTCACTTTCCCCATCTCTGGCTTTAAATCAGTGCTAGTTCAATGTTCCCATAGTTACGACCTTAAAACACCGACTGTTAGACTGCCAAAGTTAGACAGTTAGACTTCCAAACAATGTATAGGAGCTTTCTCAATACTTGCACTAAAGGTCTATTAAAATCAGCACATTGACATGATTTCTCTGCGTGCTCTAAGTGGCCTCGAAGTACCACATTCTTTCATGATTTCTGAGAACTTGAAGTGGCAGTAGGCAGTATATTTTTGGCATCATTGGGCAAAAATTCCATAATAACCTTTCAGCATATTGTAATTCAAGTGTTTTGAGAGAAAACTATACATCTACACCTCCTCATGGCTCTGTTTTCAGGCTTTAAAAAATCTAGCCCATGACAGCAGACTTTGACCAATCACAGGTAATTTCATTGAAAGAGCGTTCCTATTGGCTGTGCTCCGGTCATGTGACCGGTACTTGGCGTTCCTTCAAGAGATTTGCAACATAGCTGCTAGGTCACAAACGTCTCATTTTACAGCTAAACAGTACACTACAAGATGATTCTGAAAACATTTGAGGAGAGAAATAGGCATTACAGTAACAGAATATTGATTCATATTTGATCAGCGCTGCCTTGTTTGACCGTTTGGTCGGAGTTCACGAGTGATTGACAGGTGGCTCTCATAGACAGCAGATGGACAGCAGATCTCAGATCAGCTCCCACTGCTTATTTTCCTCCGGTCTGTAAAATCTTGCAGATGCCGTTAGGAGCACCAAAGGACACAGAGGCACATGATTTTGTTCAGGTCATCTGCCTCATGTACTAGTCAGGATATAGCGACCGTTTTATAAAAATAACTTTTTTTAATCATATTTGCTCCAATCTCGCCTACTTCAGCTTTAAGCACATGAATTGCAGGACACATCTTGAGAGCTTAGGTGTGGAGAATCACTGAATAGTATTCAATACCATTTCAACTATTAAGAAACAAATCACCCATGTCAATCCTCGCTTCATGTTTCTGTGCCTCATGAAGTCAATGACTGAGGCCCAGTCCTTATTACTTACTTACTTACTACTTTGATATATTAGGCATTTAACATCGTTTTTTTCTCAAATGCTTTACACATAAAAAACTTTCTCTATGTATGATTAATGCTGTGAAAACAGGCATCTAGAACATTGAGGATTTTTTTTTTTGCAAAACCCATTGGAGATTACTGTTGATGTAATGAAGATATTTCTCCCACTTTTCTAAACAGCATCTACTCAAAATCGTTGTCCCAGATGTCTGATTTTATAAAACCACTAGGATATAAACATGTTTTTATCATGAATACCAAAACTGTTTAGAGCAATAAATATGTTTGAGGGTTCTTCTGAAGCAAATTGTGATTAATTGTGTCATCAATGTTTGTGCCTCCTGAATGTGTAAAAGGTTGCATGTTCCATGCTGCAAATTACAGCCAAAGTGTGAGGAACAGATGTTTTGTTTACTTTAAAGAGACACAATTGTTTAACGAATTATAAATTCCATAAGAGGATTGTGGTTCTTATAACACATGTGTTCCCTTGTGAAAATAATTGAGCATAATTATGATCTATTTATTAGAAAACATTTGTGATTTTTTTTATATCAGCATGAAAATAATAGGATCCATAAGCATATATTTTTTAATATAAAAATACAAGACCTCATAAGAAGGGACTTCACAAACCTTAATTACAATCACACCATCAAGACCGGCCACTTTAGGTTGGATGAAAATCGGAACATTTTATCACTTGTAATAATATATATTTATAATAATTTTTCAGTCCAAACCCAGTGCATATACAGCCTGTGTTGACAAATGCAGCACAGCTAACTGGCATTTAACTACATAAAATCCACATTTGTAGAAGTGATTAAATTGTGATTTAGTTAAATTTAAACTCTTTTTTCATCAGGTATAATTTTTTCTGCCCTTGTTAGCATCAGAATCTCAGATTAATAATGTGAGGGTGGAATTGATTAATACATTCATCACATAAAAAATGCATCCTGCATGAGGCTTCTTATTCAGGCATGTAATGCCAAGGCTGAATCAGTGGAGTAGAGTGTGTACAGTATGTAAAATCAGGATTAATCATCTCTGGTCAGTGCTTACGGAAGGTCTAAATCAAGCCCTTAATGTATTCAGTAATAAAATGTCTCATAGTAGTAGATCATTTGAGTTACTGAGGCATGTGCATAGTTTATCTTACTTTTTGCTGGTCTAATTTCCATAGACCTTACCCAGACACCTGTAGCAATCCCACCTATTAATAAAGCTTGGGTGTAAAAATTATATGCTCATACATTTCCATTAGAAATGAAGTCTTTACAAAAAGTCCTTGACACAACTCCTACACACAGCTTAGACCTCTCTACACAAGTTGTGCAAGATATAGTGATACCACTGCTTACGGCAGACAAATAGAAAGATTCTCATTACATTATGTACCTTTTTTATATAAATATATTGAACATATTGTCCTCTAAATTGGCATTACAGTGTAATGCCAATTTAGAGTCTTGGTCTGGTCTTGGATGCTGTATTGTATTGGATTGAAAATACAGCCAGTCTGACTGGTGATAGGAAGCACTTATCAGATTGGATTTTATACAGAAATGTGTACAAAAATGATTGTCTACGACAACTTACTACATTTCATTCCCAATAAACGTTCCCTCTCTTCTGTTTTTATGATTCACACCATTTAACCTGCTGATTTTACTTTCATTATTGATCAGATTGTTAATTTTTAAACCAATGTGGCATTGGGATAGACCACAGCACAATGTATATCCTATCACATTTAATGGACCTTACCTAGACACCTGGTCTCTGCACCATTCCACAGCCCATTAGCACCGCACTCTCTGACATGTGACCCCACCAGCGTGTAACCATGGTTGCACATGAAGATTGCAGTTGCTCCGAATGTGGTCAACGTCCCCAGTTTGGTCCCAAAGGGTGGAGAAGGAAGATCCCCACAAGAGATGACTAAATAATAAAATAAATATGATAAGATCATGTTGTTACAGAAAGACATATTACATAACATTAGGGGGTAACTGGTGTCGTTATATTTCTGTGTCTTCAAAAAAAGGTCTTTATAATGTTACAGTAGGTAAGATGACACTATAAGTCATCCTAAATATAAAAACTGTAAATTTAGTTGTCCTATGCGATACCTGGCTGAATTAGATTTAGGTCAGAAGATTTAAGATCTTTTCTTTTTCTTAATATCCTCAGAGACACTGTTTTGAAACCACTGGCCAACTTGAGGAATAGACTTCTGTTACATTGTCAAATCCCTCAGAGCTGCTGCAGTGTTAGGTAGGTCAACTCAAATACTGGATCATAAAAAAATTAAGAAATAAATGAAAATGTAGCAAAATAAAGTTTGAAAACCACTGGTCTAATGTAAGATAGATTTAAATTTTTAATCTTTTTTTTTTTTTTTTTTTTACTTTTTGCTACATACCCATTTCACTTTCTCATTGGCACGTCATATATTATGCAATGCTAATAAATTCTGTAGCCCATTGGAAAGTTTTCAAAGTCACAATGCTCTCTTATAACTTCCCTTTATGAAAAAGCAGCAAAGGCACATTGCAAAGTAACACTCTATTTGAAAAAACAATCTTCCTCTATTGCTCAGATATACCCCACATTTATGAAGCACAGGCTACATTCTGTTTAAAATAGTTATCACAGTCCCAATTTGCAGTGGTAAAGATACCCCTGGTAACTCATTTAAAAAAAGAAGTAGTAAGAGGAATGGATAAACACACACACTCACGCAGAAAGTAACTCCCTCTCAAGCTGTCCCTTTCCTACCATCAAACCTAGGCCTGTGGCGGCCGGTATTATACACTGCCATGCTTCCACTCAAACCAAGAAAAGCTCACGCTTTCTTGGCACACAGAGGAATAAATTTCTTCTAACTTTTCCTTAACTGTTTTGCTTGTAACAGGGTGGTTTCTTTTCCCCATCCAAGAAAGTTGTTGATATCAGTAACTAACATTACATGAGAAGTTAAAAATGATCTATGCAGTGCAGAGTACAAATGACTGTGAAGCATTTTATATACAGGTATGTGAATATATATGTATCAACACAGTTTAAAATGAATCTCTTGTAATAAAATCCTAGGCTCTAAGTCTGTGTAGACTCATAAATAGTTATATGTCATCCAGAGTGCCGGGGGAGGTGAACAAAACATAATAACATAGTGGAGTTTTATTATCTTGCTCAGAGGGCAAGAGGTCAGATGATTTGACAGTAGCAGTTGAGATTTCTTTTGCACAGGATAGTCACAATGGTGTTCATATCGGTACTTACTCTTGCATGTGGCTAGGTCCTCTGACCCCTCCCAGGTCCCGTTGGCAAGGCAGCGAAGAGTCCGATGCCCCACGCCCAGATAGTATCCTGTTGAGCATTCCAGCATCACCATAGAACCAAACTCTCCCTGCCTACCAGAGAGCAGGCGGGAGGTCATGTGATCTGACAAGGTGCCCTCAGTGCTGGGGCAGTGGACCGCTGGAACATAAAATTTTATGAAATTACGTTTAAATGAAAGATTCGATTAAGGTTTTCAAGCTTCATTTGTGTGCTTAATCATAAGTTATTTGCTGCCATATGGTTTACATACATGTAAACACTAAATAACACATGAATCGCTATAATCTATAATTTATAGGGCTGTCGGTCGATTAAAATATCTAAACGCTATTAATCGCATGATTGTCCATAGTTAATCGCCATTAATCGCACAGTTTTAATCTGTTCAAAATGTACCTTAAAGGGAGATTTGTCAAGTATTTAATACTCTTATCAACATGGGAGTGGGCAAATATACTTGGTTTATGCAAAAGTATGTAGATATTTATTATTGGAAATCAATTAACACACAAAACAATGACAAATATTGTCCAGAAACCCTCACAGGTACTGCATTTAGCATAAAAAATAAGCTCAAATCATAACATGGCAAACTGCAGCCCAACAGGCAACAACAGCTGTCAGTGTGTCAGTGTGCTGACTTGACTATGACATGCCACAAACTGCATGTGATTATCATAGAGTGGGCATGTCTGTAAAGGGGAGACTCGTGGGTACCCATAGAACCCATTTTCTTTCACATATCTTGAGGTCAGAGGTCAAGGGACCACTTTGAAAATAGACATGCCAGTTTTTCCTCACCAAAATTTAGCGCACGTTTGGAGCATTATTTAGCCTCCTTCTTGACAAGCTAGTATGACTTGGTTGGTAACAATGGATTTCTTAGGTTTTCTAGTTTCATACAATACCAGTATCCTCTAGCTTTAAAACTGAGCCCGCTACAAACAAAAAATTGCATGTTGCGTTAATGCATTAAAGAAATTAGTGGCGTTAAAACAACCTTGCGTTAACACGTTATTATCTCTTTAACTTTGACAGCCCTAATGATTTAGAAATGAATATATGCTGTTACTGTATATATAGGTAACGCCATATACATTTTCTGAATGAAATGTGAAATTTTACTCTTGACCTTGGGAACAGTAAAAAAAAATTGTTACTCAAGATTAACCTACTAGCTTTTGCCAGAGCTTTCAACTGCATGTCATGGTCTTCCACAGTTGTCATGTCATGGAGGCAGCAAGACAACCATGAAAACTGAGCCACTTCGTCCACTGAGGAAGACCGCGAGATGTGGTGAAAAGCTCAGGAAATAGCTAGTAAGTGGACCTTGAGTTAAAGGAATACTTCACCCACAAAATAACCATTTGTATGTCAATTACTCATCGCGTGTTACCTTGAATTCTTGAGGAAAACTTTGTTTGCTTGCATGCCTCTACGGTGAACAGAGAACACAAAAAAGGAGTAAATCCTCAATGAATTGAAGTAAATGGTGACCAGGTTTAACAACAACCACTATCACCTCATGCACCGAATCGGAGCATACATGCACAACCATTAGACGGTAGTGGTGGAAGTGTTATAAATAGTATGATTTTGGCGAAAATGCATGTGTTTGGGAAGTACTGAGCATATTAGTGGATAAATGAGACTTGGATTATACTGCTTGAGTTGTGTGAGAGTTTGTAAACAGCTGTTTTCCTGGCCTCCATTTACTTCAATTCATTGAGGATTTACTCCGTATTTACTCAGTTTTCGGCTGTTTTCAGATTCGACCCGTTCACCGTGGAGGCATGCAAACAAAGTTTTAAGGGTGAAGCATTCCTTTAAGATTTTTTTTTTCTCTTTTTGTCAACTTATAATCTTGACTGCCCTTAAATCATATTCAAATAACACTTACGTAGGCATCTGGGTGCTGAGGCAGCATTACTCCAGCCGCCTTCCTCCAAACACACTGCTGTCATTTGGACACCAGGGTCAAGGTGGAAACCATGGTTACAGTGGTAGATGACCTGGCTACCAACGGTGTACTGGTTGGCTTGGAAGCTGCCGTTGCCCGGCGACTGAGGGATTCCACATGAGACAGCTGCCGCATCACAAAGAGAGAAGCGTTTCAAGGGGAATCCTTCTCAAACTGCAAGTTTTTAATGCTTGTTAACTTTGTTGAAGAATGTGTTTCAGATTTTACCTTGACAAAAAGGTGGTGGTGCATCCCACTGGAAAAGGCCATTGGAGTGGAGCCTGCAGGTGGCATTGCTTGAGCCTATCATACGGTAACCACGGTTACAGTAGAACTGAAGTCTGCTACCTGGACGGAGTTTGGTTCGGTTGACCACGCCACCGTTCACTGGAGGATCATTAATGCTACAATAGGCAGCTGGAGAGACAGAGAGAGAGACATAGGAAGAACAATTTCATAAAAAGTATTTCTCCGTGTTCTCACTTCACAGAACTCTACCAATTACCTAGTCTAGTCTAATTCATTTTCTATGCTGAAAATAATTAGCGGGAGAGACAATTGAAGGTTAGCTTCTTGGGTTTTTTTAGTGAAAAAAGGTGCGTCTTGAAATAATATGGCACTAATGCTCCCATTACTTTGGATAAAAGATATATCAAATATGATCTATGTCCCTTCTGGCATTACAGCTAGCAACAGTGTCAGTGAGTTAATCAACATACAACGAATCACAAGCCTGTGAACAAGTTACTTAGACAAACTGATTACTCAAAAACTGGTAGCAATAAAGTACTTATGCTGAAAGCTTTCCATGTAAATCAATGTTTTTGTCTTCCTGGAGTATAAAAGCATAACTGCTGGAGCGTGGAGAACAATCTAAACATCCGGCAGAAAACTCCACAATGGGCCACTTGGCTCTCCCTTCCCCATCCGATGTGGTCATTGCTCCACCTGGTCTTGGCTCTTCTCCCTGTTGGCTTCATACTGGTGGAATTACTTTCCCCTTCCAGTTAGGACAACAGAGTTACTGTAATCTCCATTTTCATCTATAAACCTTTCCTTCCAAGAAGTATCTTATTTTGTCCCTCTCCCCAATGAGTCATATGGCCTCTCTTTTGTTCACTCTATCTGCTCTAAAATCAATCTGTTCTACCTGCACCATACATTTTATCATTCCACTTTTCTCTAACATGATCATTCTGTGGTCGCAGAAACATTCAGTCAGGGGACGAAGGCCTCGTCCTTCAGTTCCTTACTACTGAATGAAGAGAAATTCACGTCAAACAATACATTGGGAATGCTGTAATTGTGCACGTGAAAGCACATGTCCTGTGCAATGTGTTATACTGGAACATGCGGTGAGAGATTTAGCAGAGTCTTTGGGCGTCAGCTGCAGGATAATGGACAATGCAGAGGCAAAGAATGACACACACTATATTGGGACACCTTGCAGTATATCATTGTGCTTAAATCATGGCCACTTGCTAAAGAAACCAAAAAGATATTATGTAGTGAATGTTTGGTTTACTCACTTTTAGTTAAAAATGTAAGTTATTTTCACCATTAAAACAGCACAAATCATCAGTACTGTTGCTATGGTTAGGCAGCTTCGTCTGAATGCCATGGCCCGCTCGATTGTCCAACCAACGTCGCTGCATATCTTGTTCCATTAGTCTTACAAATAACCATGGCCTTGACATAATCTACTACTGCATATGTACACTAGATTAATAAAGTGTCAACACAATGCCTATTTTTATAATTATACTGAATGCTTTCAGTTTTATTGTGTCATAATCTTTCTACCCATCTGTGACAGCTACCGAAAACGTCTCCCTGAGATACTGACAAACTTGTTTATTTTGGCTTTTGTTCCATTTGAAATAGCTTTAGCTGATAAAATACAAGCCCCTTAATGTTTATGTGATAAATATAATAGCCTTGTTCTCACATATGCTGTAAAAAAAATATGCTGAGGTGAATATTATTGATACTACTACAGTACCATTGCTGATACTTAAAATTTACTAACTCCCACAATTGTTTACAGCCTGACCAAAGTGCAGCAAAAAATACTCAAGAGAAACAGAGATAGAAAGAGAGGAGTGGGATCTCTAATTGAATCACCACGAAGCTTGTGCACGAGCGATGAGTCTATTGCTGCTTTTAGAAAGGTCAGTGGATATATACACATGATACAATTAAGAAGAATGCCTCCAAGGCCATTTCACAGCTAAAGCAAGCATGGACAATGTAAAGAATGATAATAAAAATGCAGCAGCGGTTGTTACAGCCCAAGTCGTACGCAACGCAGACCCACAGTCACACACACTCACACTAATTTGTACTATATTTATGAGGACCCTAATAGACATAATACATTCCCTTCACTATAAATGTAAACTTAATTGTTAACTCCGAAACCAAGTCTTCAACCTCAAAAAGAAGAAGTCCATAAGCAATTGATAGACATACCTATACAATACATACTGTGCATATGTACAGTATGGTGTGCTTAAAGCTCACCAGAGCATTAATAGTGTATGGTAAGTGTAAGTGAAAAGACTCAACTATAAATTTCTGTTCTCTATATAGCTGCAGTTGTCAGGGCAATACAACACCATGGGGAAAAGACAATACTATTACTTCAGGCCATTGTGCTGACACAACCCACAGACTAAAATACATCACACATTTTTTTTCAGTATAGAGAGCCAGGGGACCGACCTTGTGACGCACTCCTCTCAAGTCCAAACAGGATCAGTGTCACTGTAAATTGCATTTTCTATGACTGAAATCGGTGGTCATCTTCAAGAAATTCTTCACACAAGTTAAAAGCCATGATTAAGAAGCAGCTGAAAAACCTCACAACCTGAACTGAACAAAGCTAATGATCAGAACACCACAGTGTTGGCAAGAACCTGCAGATAAATAGAGATAATACACTCAATCTGAAACAAATTGTCAAATTAACAAAGTGGATTTCCTAATTCTCTTTCGCTCTTAATTAGCCTAATGCATTAGAGAGAACGTTTCCAATTAGGAGTGTCTTCTAAATGATCGTGGCTCAGGTACCTACATCCTTGATGCATAAATCCACTTACATGAGAAGAAAGGCGTTGGGGCTGGTTATTCATTCAAGCTATTAGAGACAAATCACTTTAGCCAACATTAGTCGAAGATTTCTCAACACAGCAGGATGGTTACAATCTCATTTGCGTGAAAGCAGAGATAAAGCAGAGGAGACAGCTGACAGTTTTCTTGACATGGTAAGACACTCATCTTCTTCTTTGTGTAAAAAAACCCTCACATTGTAGCTTTCCTACCTGCCACACAAGTAATGCACAGTTACACTTCATTTTAATTTAAAGGGCCAGTGTGTAAAATTTCAGGGGATCTATTAGCAGAAATGAAATATCATATTCATGACTATGTTTTTATTAGTGTATAATCACCTGAATCTAAGAATCGTGTTTTCGTTAGCTAAGAATGAGCCGTTTATATCTACACAGGGAGCGGGTCTTCTTCACAGAGTCCGCCATATTGCTCAGGCATGTTTCTACAGTAGCCCAGAACGAACAAACCAAACACTGGCTCTAGAGAGAGCCTTTTTGCATTTTTCCGTTACCTGAAGGCCACCGTAGTTTTCCGACACATCAGTAACGTGAGACGCATATACAGGATATTGTATGTACCTGAGTAACGTATCTTGAATCCTCTCTTGTTGGTTGCATGGTCAGTGGACCATCGTAGGTAGAGCTGGTTTGTTTTAGATGTGAAGTTCAGCTGAGATGAGTGGTTACCACTTAGAGCAACAAGCAAAGGGCTCTGCCCTGAGGATCCTAGAGAAACAAATACATGAGACTTCAGAACAGCTGTGTGTATACACATACATGTACAATATGTCATTTTGTTTAGTTGTCTGTGTGCTGGGGGAACTAGTTCTTTCTGTGTGTATCAGTAAATTCACAAATTCCCAAAATCCTACAATCTCCCAGACGGATATTAGCCTAACCTGAGACGGAGATGAACAATATACTGCAGTCAGAATGTGTTTTATTGTTTCTGAGACATGCAGCACATGAAGGTGACAGCATCATTAAGTTGCTAAGTACCTCCAAATTACTTGTTGTACATGATTCTGATTGAACCATATTGTTTAGCTCCATCTCAGGTTTATCGACCACAACCATCCACCTGTGCTAATGTCTGCTGTTTGAACCAAGCAGTTGAAGGAGCCCGAAGTAAGTTCAGAAACAACTCCAGTCACAGCCGCCTACTCCACAATGATGCCAATGCTGTCGGCAACATCAAAGGCTGCTCGAGTCTGTTTAGGACCACGCAAGATAAATACAAATAGACAGAGCTGAGCGGGATACACACATTAGTACTGTATAAGCTCATCCCTGCTTGTGGATTCCAATACAAATCACATATTTCAAAAGCTAGTGAGATCTAATTTGTGTTTCGATGGCTTGTTTTGATGTTTGCTGTTTAACAACCTAAGCTGTGGGCGCTGTGAACGGGCCTGGTGATTTTAAGAGCTGATATCCTGGCAAAAATCTTAACAAAACACTGTTAGTTGTTACTGGCTTTATAAAGTTATATAAAGTTCTTAATATACTATGTAAATAAATATGAATAAATAAAGAAGAAGAAAGTTAAGCTACACACACACACACAAGCTCATCTGCACACTTTCAAATAAACTGTTACACAACCTAGTTGGAACTCCTGCGGGGAAAATTCCCCAACAACACAAATGAGAATTAAGTGTTGTGCATCTTATTAACTGTTGTGCTACTTTTCATAAACAAACATGAATTAAAGCTACGTGTGAGTATGTGTGTGTGTGTGTGTGCGCATGTCTGTGTGGCGCTGTGTGTGTGTATCTTGGTGTAGGGGTAGCAAAAATAGAGAGGTAAAGCGTTTCATACCATCAAAAATCTCCAGTTCATCAAACTGTTTCTCGCTGTGGAACATCTCTACGTAGATATTGATGGTATAACCTGGGAAATAAGACAAAATCATTTACAAACACATCCAAAAACCTGCAATATGCAATATAAAGTATACCACACATACAAATGCATGGAGGCATGCACAAACCTTTATACATATTTATGCTCAAAGTGCAGATGCACATACATATATGCGCATACAGTCTTGCAAGCATCACTTTTGACACATTCTGTATTTTACATCGGGATGTGAAAGTTAACGCGTTAACGCAAATTAGTTTTAACACCACTAATTTCTTTAACGCGATTGTTCTTTCCGAGATTGTAGCGGGCTCAGTTTTAAGGGTGTCAACCATGTCATACTAGCTTGTCGTGAAGGAGGTTATATAACGCTCCAAATGTGCCTTAAATTTTGGCGAGGAAAAACTGTCATGGCCATTTTCAAAGGGGTCCCTTGAGGTTGACCTCAAGATATGTGAATGAAAATGGGTTCTATGGGTACCCACGAGTCTCCCCTTTACAGACATGCCAACTTTATGATAATCACATGCAGTTTGGGGCAAGTCATAGTCAAGTCAGCACACTGACACACTGACAGCTGTTGTTGCCTGTTGGGCTTCAGTTTGCCATGTTATAATTTGAGCATATTTATTTTTTATGCTAAATGCAGTACCTGAGGGTTTCTGGACAATATTTGTCATTGTTTTGTGTTGTTAATTGATTTCTAATAATAAATATATACATATGTTGCCTAAAGCAAGCATATTTGCCCACTCCCATGTTGATAAGAGTATTAAATACTTGAAAAATCTCCCTTTAAGGTATATTTTGAACAGATAAAAGATAAAAAAAATTTGCAATTCATTTGTGATTAATCGTAATTAATCACGGACAATCATGCGATTAATCGCAATTAAATATTTTAATCGACCGACAGCCCTAATTTTACAGTATAGCATTTCCATACATTGTACATACACTACAGTCTCTCACACTGTACAACACGCACACACACACACCCACCCACACACCCACCCACCCACACACACACACACACACACACACACACACACACACACACACACACACACACACACACACACACACACACACACACACACACACACACACACAAATGTACACACCCCTACACATACAAACAGCACCCCCTCATCACACACTGTACCTGGAACCATATGTAGCAGCCAGGAGCAGGTCTGGCTGTTGGGGTAGTTGCTAGGAAACCCGGGGCTTAGTATCACTCCTGATGACAAAGACCTCTCCTCATTGGCTGGGCACTGGGCTGCAAGAGGTCATTGAAAAAAGATTGATCAAAACAGCGCAAACTTTTCGGAGTTTTCTTTTGTACATTTCTAGCTTCTTTCAACTCCCTTTCCTGATCTGCGTCCTTTCCTTCCATCCTCCATTCTTGATTACCTGCACATTTCCATTATCTGTATCCTTTCTCCAACACACATGCAACACACCTTTGGAAATGTACTTTTCATACAACTTGCTTGCATGTGTAGGGGTCATGTTGGGGCTAAAACAGAATGTGTGTAACCTGAAGGCCACATGCCCATCTTCTCTGCCTTTAAAACGTGCCCATTTATTAGCCGTCTTGAGCACAAGCGAAGCACTGGAAGCCTCTCAAAATCTTGCTATGTGATGAATGTTTAGGAAGCAGGATTTCACACAAAAGGAGCTGAACTCTAACTCTTGTGTGTGGGAGCACTTTGGTTACATGTCCTCTTATAAGAGCGCTGGCTTCTTTTGCTCCTGCTTTATAATGGAAAGGACACTCTGTTCATCCCACATGATGGCGAAGGCTGAGCATCTCTTCAACACAAAAAAGAATCTTCTCAAAAGAGAAATTCAAATCAGTATTCAGTTGTCTCATAGAAATACCAGGAGCTGCTACCAGCACTTCGCAGTGTGGATGTGTTGATGCCGCTAACTGAAAATATAAAGTGCTTCTTTCTCTTTAGTCTGAAAATCAAAAGTCACGTGCATGCCACAATGAACTACTGTATCAAAGATACACATTGAATAGCTTTTGAATCATATAGGATAATGACTAAGTGGAATAGGTTTCCAGTTTTTATCTAACATTTTCAACTTCAACACAACACTAGGACTGTTGGACAATGAAAAACTGTCAGTGCTAATGGGAATGCATTTCTGCTATTTAATTTGTCAAACAAGAATCTTTGAAAACAGCCTGATTCCTCTTGGCACAACCTTTCTAGTTTATAGTTTGAACATGTTTTGTTGTAATCTGCCTAATAGATTTTGGCATGTCATAGCAGCAAAAGCACAGGTGTAATTGATACCATTAAAAACTACTGCAGTCCATTTAGATGAGCTACTTCCAGGGTCCTGGTATTGTGCATGCTGGCTCACTAGCATGACTTACTGGGACAAAACACAATGTGTTTCACCTGTGCTTTTCCTGCTATGGCAATTCAAAAAGTATATATCTTCTATAATGGATTTCATCTTGATTCTGGAAATATTTGGTTCACCTGTGTGTAGCAGCAGCAGTAGTACTACTAATAGTAGTAGTAGTAGTAGTAGGATTAATATTTGTATTAGTATCATCATGAAACACAAAGACCTTGCTGGCCAATTTATGTACACATTAGCATAAAGGCTGTTCAAAGTTCTTCAATGCAGATTGGGCCGACATCTGGAGAATAGTCCAGTTCAGAAGACGTGGGTTTTAAGGTGATGTTTTTCAGAAATAGGCCGCCAAACCATTTAAACCATTACCATATTCATTTACCAACATTTTGCATTCAAACTAATTTCTTAGTGAAAGTTTACTGAAATTCTGTGTGATAATGGTAACCATAATTTTATATGATTTACTGTTTATGAACGTTATGGAACAATGGGTGGAGAGGTGATCTGTTTTTTAAAGGGGATCTCCAACAATTTTACACCTCAACATCAGTTTACTATTCATGTGGAGTAGCATTCAGCCAGTGTAAACAGCTGTATGATACATCTCCTGTGGCTCTGGAGAAAAATTCGTCAATAAAATCAGGGGCCTGGAAAGATGTGGATCTTTACCAGGTGGGAGGATCTAACAAAAAGACGCCTCAAGTTACATTATGGAAAGTGTAGGATCCAGATGTTTTGGAGTTTGGGTTTAATTAAATGTCAGGATATCTCACCCTGTATTGATTTTGACTTTTCTTTTTTCAATCTTTTTTCTTATGAGTTCCCCAACTTTATGGAAGTGCAATTGTAAATCGCCGGGATACTATTTTTAGTGAAAAGGTGTTTGGACAGTTTTTAAATGTGAGCATACTATAGCATTCTCAGGTTAATATTTTATCTACAATGTTGACACATACATACATTTCTGTTCTAGAGACAAATGAAAAACAAGAGTGCACACAGAGTAAATTCAGTTCAATAGAACAGAAGCTACGCTGTGGAAAATATAAATGCTTAAATCAAAGAAATGCTTCAACATGTACTATAGATCAAGGATTCGTAAAGTATAATATTGATAAGCTTAGGTGTGAGGATAAATGTTTTCAGATTTATTTGGGGTCCAAATTCAAAACATTGGAGCCGTGGCCCGTCCGCTCCTCCGGTATGACTGATAGCAGTTAACACACATTTTTGCAATTTGAAGGTTACCTACTGGACATGACCGTGTTAGCCTCTGGCCAGCAGTAGTGGGAATCACTTCACCGGCTGTGTGTCTCAAATACTCGCTGCCTTGATAACCAGCTGCACACGGACCACAGAGAGATGTGCCGAGCTTTTCAGGTCGGGTAGAATCTAACGTTATCGTTATCTCTGTAGATCTAGTTTGTTTGCCTGCTTCTATGGCTGCAAAAGGCTGTGTCTGCATGCCAATTTGTTTCATATGCGGCAGCAGGGTGTGGAAATGGGCCGTGGATGGGATCACACCGGCCAAAACAAAAACATTCCGGACGTTTCGGACCGGAATGGAAATTTCAAAGGAGAACATACTGGCTGTAGCCTTGTTGTCGGAGAACCCAGTATTTCACCTTTATCTCTGATGACACATCATGGTCATTTTATGATTTATTACAGTAAATATATAACATATCGGTTCTTTAAATTAAGATTCAAACCATTTTGATAGAGCATCACCATATGATTTTCACATAGACATGCAAGTACAGTATACAGTATATCGTGTAAATGGTTCGGGAGTTGGAATGCCTTACCTTGACATGTTGGAGGCGGGGCTTCAAAAAGCAAATGGGAATTGAGTTTACACATCAGCTCTGCCTTCCCGACCAGTGTGTATCCAGGTAAACAGCGGTACTTCACAATATCACCTGACGCGGGGAAATAATAAAACCTCTATTAAGTCATCACAGATTATACATTTAAGAAATGTTTCTGCAGTCTTGATGACTGTACAAGTAAAACTCCCTGTGCAAAACATATTGAAAGGTAGATTCAGGTTTTTAAGCCAATATGTTAATACTCACATACCTAGGATATTTTACACTAAAGAGACTGAGTTTGGGGGAATATCCTCAAATGGTCTCTGCCTGAGTAGCGCACATTATTGAATCTATTACATTTGATTTGTGCAAGGAATTGATCTCTTTACAGCTACTACAGACAGGAAGAACAATTACAGCAACCGATAACTCTCTCATTATAACATATTGGTGACTTTTAAGATTATTTTTTTGGGCCATTTTTCCTTTATTAGATAGTTAGAGTGACAGTTGTGAAAGGGGGAGAGAGAGAGGGTATGACATGCAGCAAAGGGCTGCAGGTCGGATTCGAACCCCGGGCCGCTGCGGTAAGGACTGAGCCTTGGTACACGGGGCGCCCGCTCTACCAGGTGAGCTACCGGGGCGCCCCATATTGGTGACTTTTAAGATGTTTATTTTGTAAGTAGAGAGTTTCAAAAGAGTTAGCATGTTGTTAGTTTGACAGGCTTAACATCTCAAAACGGGTGGAGATATACCACCTTTGCCTCACCTTTGAATCCACCCACTCCATACCACCTGTCAGGTAGATGTAATGCTTGCATCAAACTTTGCCCAGGAGGCATACAGTATAGCGTGCGAGCTCACAGCATGGGGCATGGACTTTAAAATTGTTGAACCGAACAAACAAGAACATTCAGCCTTTCCTTGAGCTTGTTCACAGATTGTATAATTGGCTATTAGACTGACTGACAACAAAGCTGGTGATGTCTCTGAGGTGCTCCATTCTGCCAGGTTATGTGAATGTAAAAGTCACAGTATATGCACTCCAATGTTCGGAGGGCTTAGGAGATTTCTTTGTATGATTATCCCAAACTAGCTCCCTTTGGTCTTTACTCTGTCACAGAGAATGGCTTCACTCTAGCTGTGATCAGGTGCAGGCCTGGCGCTGCGGTGGTGTAGTACAAGTGGCAATTACTATTATAACACTCTGGTGTAGTACTATCACTCTCTGGATCACTGTTGTATTTGTGTATGTCCTGCTTGGTACGTTATATCTAATGAAATTTTTTTAATATCAATATGAGTGCTAATGAAGTCTTCCATGACCCTGAAATTTGATCAATGCACTTTAAATGTCTCTTCAAAAGGTCAAAAATAAAAAAATCCCCCAAATCAACAACATTCAAAAATCAACTAACTTTTCTGAATTCAAAAAAAGTTGACATTTCAAAACGTGATTTTCTGCAGAGAAATGATTGTAGTGACAGCAGTGACTAGGCGCTGCATACCACTGGCATGGTAAATTGTTCTTGCTGAGGTTTTATGAAATGTTTTTTTTTTCTTCTCAAAATTACAGCTCCTGTTGATCTAAAAGGTCACCAAACCTAGGAGTAAGATGTTTTGAGCAAATCAGAGCTGAACACAGAGCTGAGGGAAAATGGACAACTTGACAAGCGATTATTTCTCCCAAAATGAATGTTTTTCAAAAGCTCGGGAGACCATATTTAATGGTACATTTCAACACAGTACATTAAGTGGAAAGAGGCTGGTTCAAGATTTGTTTAGCCAAGTTTAACACAATTTACACAATGCATAAAAATAACAAGACTATGGTTAAATAAACAGTTAGTTGATGCAATTTATTGACCACAAATAGCCGGAACTCATAATGAAGTTGCTAGCTAGCTTATTATAAATGCCATTAAGACAATTTTAGAGATATTGGGAGGCTTATATTTTCTCCATTGATGGAGCCAGCTGTTTCCCCATGTTTACGCTAAGCGACACCAAACACAACCCAAACCTACCTACCTACCTATCTACCCATCAATCTATCTATCTATCTATCCACCTATCCATCCATCTATTGCATGACATGATTTCCTTTTGTGAATCTATCTCTGTTCTGTATCTTTCTGTGTGTCACAGATACACATGCACACACAGTGGTACCCTACAAGGATTTTATTTGAGCATGTGGCTCAGCTTCACTAATAAAGCAAAATATAATTAACAGTGACAGACTAATGTTAGCCTGCTATATTTAGATTATGCATGTACAAAGTAATGTGGCCCATTAGGCATTAGTAGAGTAATTTACAATCAGCAGAATAATGACCTCCTAGAAGCCTGATTAAGAGTTTGTCAGTCCCATCAGGTAGGACTCACTGTGATTTTAAGATGTACCAGAGTAGATAAGGTTGAAAATACTTTTTTAATTTTGAAGAATACACAGAATAACTTGATTGAAAAAAAATGTCAAGCAGGTTCAGCTGTCTTGTTAGCAGAAAAACTGTCTTGTAGGTTATTCTATTACGGTGATTGGTTATTATTTTCTATGTTTTTTTAAGTATTTTCAGTTTTGGCAGAAAAATTGGTGCAACAGCAGCACTTTCATTCACATAAGACTTTGTCAACCACTGATTTACAGCATCAAAAGGTCATGTTATTATTAATCAGTATTATTACCTATCTGGAAGTCTTCATCTTCAAAGATCACCTCGGCATTCTCCACAACAGGGGGAGCAGGGCATTTCTTCAGACGGTAGGCTGGAGGGAGGTGCAGAACATTTTAATGAGGTACTGTAGATTTCAAGTGAATAAAATACAATGAAGTCTACAGCATTGACAAATTTTCCTATTTGTGATAAGAAGGGGGGATCTGTTAAGAGTGTGTCTTTTATAATCTTTGATAGTTAAATCAATGTGCATGAACCAAAGAAATGACAACCAGAAAACAAAGGTGTTGCTTCACTGTTCTTCATTTTGTCGCTGCAAAGGAGTTTATTGACATCATCAAAAACAAGCAGTGTAATTGCCTCTTTTGAAAGAGCATCCATGTGGAGAATGGGACAGTGGATGTGACTTGTGATCTTTATTATTCAAAATATCAAGGCAGTTCTTTAGGGGCAGCCATGCATGTATCATGGCTTTATAGGGGATTTGACTTTGGCATGAACTGACTTTGTGCCTCAGAATGTCCCAGCGGCCACGTAGTCTACTGTGAAGGTTGGCCTCTGTTCACCAAACCTGAACTAGGGCTTCAATGTTGCATATAGTGTGCACGTCCATGTCTTTCACATGCTAAGCCTACATGGTGACCTTGCGTTAACTGTAAATTGACAGAGTCTTATTATCTAGTATGACTAGTACATTATGAATCAAGTATGCGTCTCTGGGCAGCATGGCTAAAAATGTAGAGGGCAGGACTGTATGTATTTCCCTGGAAGTAAAAAAAAAAAATTTAAATGTAATAATATTAACAATTATTTCAGTATAAACTGAAGAGAAAATATCACATATAGTGCTGAGTCTGTCAAGGTGGCCTTGTGGGTTCAGATCATCATTAATTATTCAACTTGAAACTCTACCTGCTTTTCAAGTAAGGATTCACTGGTTCCACGAGCAACTAGAATTTCCGCCTCATGGTTATATACCTCCGCCATCCATGTGAGTTGCAGTTTACATCCATATCTGTCCAAAATGTCATCACTTCATCATTTTATCCTTTTAGACATGTGTGAATTATGTGTCAGAATTAGCATATGAATTCTTGAGTTATGGCCAAAAACATATTTTGTGAGGTCACAGTGACCTTGACCTTTGACCACCAAAATCTAATCAGTTCATTGAGTTCAGTGAATCCAAGTGGATGCCTGTGGCAGATGTAATGTAATTCCCTCAAGGCGTTCCTGAGACATTGCGTTCATGAGAACGGGACGGACAGACAGACGGACGTACAGACTAGTACAGACGGACAGCAGATAGTATTTACAGTAAATAATATCCCAAACTTATTACCTTATTTATTCTTACAAATAGTTAATATTAACAAAGTAATGGAGAAAGCAATGGAAAGGTGAAGTGAAAAAAAGAAGAAAAGTGACCACACTCTAGCATCGCTCTCGTTCTCCTTTTTTTTTTTATTGTAGCAAGTACTGCAAAGCACTACCCACAATCATACTGAGACTATATCAAGATATCATTTTTGATTGAAGAAACTAGTTTGGTATTCGCAAACGCAGATGTTTGAGTTAGAAATATATGTAGAAATGTTTAAACAACTACGCTTAAGTGGTAGTTGGTAGTGTAAAAACTTGGTTCTTGGTATATCTGTCCCTAAAACTGTGTTAATATGTAGCCACTTTCACACAGCCTGTTCAAGGCGGAGACGGTTGTGCAGTTACTCTGCCTTGCTGTTCTGTATGTAGATGGAATGGAAGGACAGAGTTGTTCCGCCGCTGAGCCGGCAGCGGAGGTCGTCACAGAGCCGAGCTGATGTCTGTGTGAAAGGGACAGCCAGCAAGGCGCGACTACATGCACACATACACACTAGACGCTGTTGTGTTAAAAGTCACGCCCCTTTTTGCTCCTGTGATGCTGGCAAAAATCACACACTAGGGTGGCATTATGCCATCGTTGTTTTGTTCAGTGTGAAAAAGCAAAGCCGGCGTAACGGCGGATCTTCTATACGGCAGTTTTGCATAATCTCTGTGTGAAAGGGGCTTGTGTTTGACTGTATCTACAGTATATGCCGTACACGTACAGTACATATGAGCGTACTTATACTACAGGTAAATGTGTGTGTGAATCTGTACCATGGTAGTTGAGAATGAAGAACCCTCCAGTTGAAAAGTCAGAGTGAAAGCGGATCAGGACCGTCGGGCTGGCACTGTAGGCCGACTCCAATGCCGTGTTGCCACTGAAGACTCCCAGCTGAGGACTAGACGTATCTGAGCCGTCCCTAAATACAGTGAGAGAGAGAGAGAACAAAGACAACTGACGATGCTTAAACTGGAAGCAGGATACATTTGAACTATTGCAGCAGAGGGATGGAGAGAGAGAAAATACATGACAGTTGGCTGAAAGGTAATTTATCATAATTGCAGATTCTACGTTTAGGTGCTTTAAACAACCTCTCACAGTGTCTAATACTGACTCAAGTTAAACAGCCTGACTCGGAGTAACATTTTACTCATGGGAATATGAAGATGACCTGATATTGATTTAGCTTCTTACTCCACTACAGGTAACCTGAGGGTAACTGTGGAAACATCCTGCACTGTGTCTGCCATGGTTCAACCTCCATTAGTTCTGTTTGCAGCAGTTTTTATTTTCTCCTCTATTCTGTGTGGAAATGTATAGATTTTTCTCATTGATTTGCCTGCAAAAATTCACCCCAACCTCACCCCAAAAAATATTTTATGAAAAATCTACGATCATCTCCAAAAGTGTCTGTGTAGATACCTTATACGGTGATAGAAATCCATAGTAGTGATGAAAAACTTATATGGCTACATTGATTGGATTATTAAAACCATACTGAATAAACAAACTGCTGATGCTGGTACATACTGTATGTCTGACACAGCTCTAAGGACAGGTCAGGGAGTGGGATCTGTATGGACTTGTTATTAGATGCTAGTTGTGGATTTGCTTGCACTGACTGGATCTAATTACAGTGAGGAAGAGAAACCAAAAAGCAGCCTTTGTTAATAAAATAAAACATATCTGATACGTCCACATGCTTGTTCACTGAACGGGCAGCAAACATTTTTTCGTTTTTATCTTTTCTTTGCTGCGTTTCACCCATTTCAAACAAGTTCATTGAACAAAGCCCTGGATTAAAGGCTTAACTTTACTCATTAAATATTGAATGTTGCTGAAAGGTTACATTTTATAAAGTTCCTAAATGCCCAGTTTTAGGTTTTTAATGAACATGCCATTGGATTAAACAAGGGTTTTAAAATTTTAATTCATGAAGAGTGCCTGGGATCTCTTGGCTCCTCAATAATTCAAGGCCTTCTGAAGGTGTTGGAGCTCGTTTGGAGTATCAAAATGTGCTATTTGGGTCATTTAAATTAAAACTGAGGTAGAATTTTGTGGCTCTGTTTTTACTTGCTGAAAAATACACAAACCCAATATTTTCTCATATACTATTTAATTTATTAAAACATGTTTTTGGGGAGTTTATTATCTTAAATTATTTCTAAAAAAAAAAAAGCAACAAGCACAGTAAAAACTTGGACTTGGCTCAAAGAGTTGGTTAGTGACATTTGCTTCAGTGAAGTAATGTGGTCCTGTGAAAGCCATTTAATGAAGTCAGTACCCTAAAGCCATTATTTCTTAGCTTGTGAGAAAAAAAGCTGCTGGTGTGAATCTCAACACCTGCTGACACCACATGGTCAGGACGAGCGAAAGCGATATTCTCCCACACATCTTAAGTAAGCCTTACCTCTTGAAATGAAGATTAAAAAGCTTGATTTATTAAGATTGATCTACTCTGTCTATCTGCTACAGGTGATTGACACAAGCACAGTGCAGTTGAGAATAGGCTGGGATTGGGAGGAATACATTAACAGAGTGACAGGGACACGATTCACCACCAACCAAAACACTTATTCCCTTTACAGTAAAAGCAGTTTGCCACAACACTCTCAGAGACCAACGATGGAGACAACAGTGGATCCACCACAAAAGCCTCTTTGAAAGTAAACTGATGTCTTTATGCAGAAGGTGCAAAATTACCATGTCAAAGAGTTAGAAGAGACTGTATAAAAATAATACTATAATGACATGATAATAGGTATTTATGGAACTTTGTTTAACAAAATATTGGGATGTATCTTAAATGAAAGGGTGCATTATAGCTGAGTTCTGTCATTTTCTGAGCTTGTATGACTATGCAGCATCTCCTCGTTGAGTGAAATAAACAATGCACTTCATTCATCATTTCTACATTGATTTTTTTCCCTCAGTGATTTAGCACTAGGATAGATGAAATATTATATAAAAGCTCCAATAGTACACAAAATATTTTCAACATAACGTATAAAAAAATACTGTTTGATTTTGTCAAATCATTGGACTCTATAGAGTAAATTTGTATCAGTCAGGTGATGTGAGTGAGTATATGGCAACATAAACTACTGTGGTGTTAGATCCATAGCCCACTGTTAGAAATGGTTCAGTGACATTAGGCAACAAGCCAAACTGCAACTGGTGGCAGACCACAGAGACAGTTTGGCTTCAGTCCCTGACATCTGGATGTAGCTGTCGTCACATAAACCCCAGGGGTATACAGGGCACAAAGCAGAAGACACACAACACCGAGATATGGCATACACAGGACATCGTGATGCACAAGGCAAAAGACATTCATCACAAGTTTGATTAATGAGAAACCAGAACACGGAGGCTGGCGGAGGAGGAAATCAGCATAACCACTGACAGCAGCGCTAGAATGAAGGATCAGGGAAGTGAAAGTGTAGGCTCCTCAGATATACCTAATTGACTTGTTTGAATGTGACGTGATTGTAAGTCAGCTGTTACTGATGGCATTGCACGAATTCAATGCTGAGCCTGAACTAAAGCAATGCCCTAGGAGCACATTACTCTGTATGTCATCTTACGTTCATTGCTAAGCATTTGTAATACACATAAAAAACTTTTTATATGTACAGTGACTATGTGAAAAATGAATCTTGACTCAATAGTAGGCTTGCTTTGGTCTGCTTATTCAAATCCAGTATGACACATTTTGGGATCAAACTCTTAAAGTTAACCATTAAAAGTTCCATATTTAATAGAAATTATGCTCCCAATCAATTTCTTATTAACCCAGCAGCTTACACAAGGTATATTGTGTTTCCTCTCATTCTCTCAACTGAATTCAGAAATCCAAACAGTCAAATCACAATGCTCCTGTGCTATTTGCACGTATTTAAATTAGGTAATATGCATGAATTTAGCGCAAAATAGGCCCCTTTCTTTTTAACATTCCAATTCACAAAGATCAGCGCAAACAGCCACACACAGTTACAGTGAAATTATTAGCGTCTTCAGAGATTTGGTGGTAATTGAAGCACTCAAACTCATTTATTTTTGGGATGCAGTGACAGGATGCAATGACAGTTGCGTCATGAAAAATAAATGAATAAAGATCCCCTACATGTCATTTTTGAAAATACATGAGAAAAAAAACAAGATTTAAATAATCAATGAAGTTACGCGGCTGTGCCGCGTGCGTAAATGGGCACAGCGTCTCTCTTAATGAGGAGACGCACTCATCGTTTCTGCTGCGGTGGTATCGATGCAGGTATTTAATAAACAAAAAGAGAAATGTTTCAAATGCAGCGTCAATGTTAATGTTTTTTATAATTTGCACAGTTGGGCAAGTGGGTCAGAAATGTACTCGCCCAAAGTCAATTTTTATTTGCCCCTATACAAATTGTTTTATTTATTAGTGGTTAAAGTTAATTGTCATGTTTTATCCGCCTTGCTCTCAAACTTACAGCAAACTGCACAATACATAGTTGGAATTTCGCCCACATCTTCTTTAACGCCACCTAACTAAAGTCCTGTTTGCAGGATATTTGAAATCTCGCTTGCACTTCAGCTCATAAACTTTGTCTTTGACTTAAGTGCTTTACAGTGGTAAAACAACAATACAATAGAAGGCTCGCTCCTTAGCTACTTCCATCATCAGCTCCGGAAAAAAAACGTGTTTAATTCTTTGGTGAGTTGCAAGATTTACTTGTCCGATGTGGCATTTTACTTGCCACGGGGAAGCCTTATTGTTGAACCCTGAAATGTCTAAACAAAACTCTTAAAAAAGGAGAATGTAATTACTATTTACCTCATTATTGATGTATTATTCACCCATCTGCATGTGTGAGACATGGCTATATTGCAGTAGCAGTAGACCTTTGGCTCACCCACTCTAAATCTGTTAAAGGCCCTGGAAGGTAGATTCTATCCCACTGGCTCTGAGCAAAGCACTCTTCGCTTCGGTGTCGGCCCCCAGTCACTTCCAAATATATTCATGTGTTGGAGATATAGCTCGATGGAGCGGTGCAATAGTCCATCATTTATGCACTAATCTCACATTACAGATGTCTTTTGGTACCCTACAATCTGGAAATGTGATTTTATAATTTTGTTCCCCCGTGAAATGAGACAAAAACACATGAATCACCAAAATCAATTTGCAACTGCAAAATAAGTCGATGCCGCGCCTCTCCATAGCTGTATCCATGGCTCTGGTAGCTGGTGACATTGAAAGCGAGTAGTCACAGAGTGTGAATGTATTACTTTCCCACTGCCTGCATTTTAACTACTCACTCCCCAGAGTTTGACTCTTGAGCCTGAAAATAAAGGACTGGCCTCACCCTAACACCACATATTTATTTTCTTAACCAAATGATGACAGTGCCCAAATCCTACTTGATCTTAATGTTCTTGATAATAAATGAACTCTTCTATATTATTTTTATCAAACTGAAACTATTAAGTGAGCAATTTCTCTTAGACTGACCCAAACTTGTCAGATACAGCCAAGTCCCGTTGGATTTGTGAACCCAGCTCCATCGCTCCTTTCATTACATTTCCCACTCCCCACTGAATCTCATCATTACTGCCAGAGCTCCCGAGCCCTCTCTGGGTCTGCGTATGGCCATGGTACTGAGTTAGATTGAATTGGTCAGTGGTCCCATTGTAAATGCATTACTCTCACACTCCCTATTACAATCTTACCTCCACACTGAATCCCATTATTACTGCAGGAGAGCCAGTGTATGCATAGCACAGAGTGTATATGCGTGTATGTATTAGGAGTGTGTGGAGCTGTGATCCCTGTGTATCAACCATGCCATATACAGATCCATACGGGTTTTTGTGTAAGCCCCTGTATGATGAAGTCATAAACAATTGACACATATTGATATATACTTTTGTACGGGGAAGACTTTGAAAGATGTAATGAATAAAAAATGCAATCAATGCCAGGAATAAGGTTACCACCAATAAAATATATCCCGATAAGTCTGTGTGAGAGAAAGTGTGTGTGTGTGTGTGTGTGTGTGTGTGTGTGTGAGAGGCAGAAAGAGATGAGTAAAAAATAGAAGTAAAAGTTGATACAACTTCTTATTAGTGTGCAGAGAGGAGACAGGATATAAGTAAATTCGAGACTTACCCGTCAGTGATGCAATGAGTCCCGGGATAAAGGGCAACATTGAAAAGAAGCTTATGCATTTGTGTGTATATGTGTGCGCACATAAGTTCAAGTGTAAGAGTACCCAGACTCACCAGACAGCGATGTAATCAGTGACAGGCTCTGTCTGCAATAAGGTAAAGTTTATATAAACTCCATGTCCGTGGGGAACAATGATGAGCCAGCTGCAGTCTTGGGAGTTGGGGTATTCATTGGGAAACTGTGGTGAATAGATTGTCCCGTTTTCAGCCGTGACATTATAGCCACAAGGAGCTGTAAAAAGCAGAGTTATGAGATTATCTATTTGCAAATTTTTCACTTTCTTCTAACGTGCTAGACCTGCAAGGATCACGAGACAAGAATAATTGTAGACAGTGAGGAATATAATTATCATCATTATTTGTAGTAGTAGAAGGAGAAGCAGCAGTAGTAGTAGTGGTAGCAATTAAGAGAAGAATTATTGTGCTCCTGATTTATAGAGGAAATGATCCAAGTGACGCAGGAATATTTACTTTCTACTTAACTGCTTACACTGCTGGCTTGTGATACCGGTGAAAGATGTGATTAAATTTACAGAAATTCAATTAGGATAACAACATTTTCTAAATGTCTAGATTTTAAATTACCATTGGTACCTGAGGGATGGGGATGATCTGGGGTAAAAATGATAACAATGCATGAGTTACAACACAACACGAACTGGCTAATGTGAGAAGTGTACATTTGTTTTACATCTTAGGGAGCTTTCACATCAGGGACCCACGCCAGGATACGAGTACACTTTACAAAGTCCAGCTAGTTTGATTAGTGTGAACGCTCCGTACTGTACTCAGGCACGATTCGTCGACCCGTACTCGAGTCCACTTGAAAAGGTGGTCTGGAGTACGCTTCATGTGTACTCGGGTACGGTTCGCATCAGGTGTGAAAGCCAACCGTACCGAAATATGGAAGTGGACTGCTATTTAACGCAAGTAACGTTAGCAGTCAGGGAGTAGTTTTGAAAGGGCAGGCTTTTCTCAACGCCGTCTGTCTCCTCCGAAATCTGTATATGCGCGCAGCGTGTGCCATAAAGCAGGAAGGCAGGCGAGAGGGTGATGTTAGTTATTTTATCTAGCTAATTTAATGGTCTGACTGCGAAGAACGAGAGCCGCTCAGCTGCTTAGCGAGCAGCGAGAGAGAGAGACAGCAGGGGGAAACAGGGTTCTAGAGCCGGCATATTTTCACATCTAACTCGGTGAATTAAGGGTTTATTTCGAGCAAACCAGAGTTGGTGATTGTTGGAAAGACTAATGACGTTGGTTTTGGTGAGTTTTATTTTGTTTCTGTCAAGTTTGAATGAAGTGTTTTACGATGCTCTGTCGCTGGAACAGCTGATCTCAACATAAACAAATACACGTGGACGATGACGCAAGTGTACTCGGGTACGGACCAACTTTACTAATGTGAAAGCTGAGAGGCGAGGGAGTGGGGGAAGAATCATACTCGGGCACAGTACAAATCAATCTTACATAATATGAAAACGCCCTGAATTTTGATCATGGTACATACTTTTAATCCATAGAAACACATTCATATCGAAAAGTCATTGGTTGTTCTTACCCTCACAGCGTGGAAATGGGTGGTTCCACTTCCGGTTGGTCCCATGCAGGCATGTTAGCACCGGGTGTCCGATCAAAACATAACCAGGGTAGCACTGAAAAGTTACTGATTGTCCAGCGCTGTAGTCATCGTTGATGATGTCACCGTTGGGGAAAGGAAAGGGGTCCTGGCAGTTTTGAAGTTGATAGGCTACAACAGAGATGAAGAGAAATGACTCACATGATCAGTTACATGATCATTTACCTGATTTACCTGATTTGTAGGTGTCAAACAAGCTGCTCTTTGGTGAGCAGGATAGGAAGGCATACAGTTAAACTCAGATTAACAAATACAATGTAGTTGTACATTTGTTCCTCTGCATTCTACAGTGCAGTCTTACACAGCAGTCTTTTATGCCTACATCCCAAGTCCCAAAATGACAATTGCAATTCAGTGCATTCAAATCATTTTTTCCGTCCATAGCTAATGGACTTGAAGGAGTATTAAAAAAAAACTATCACACAGAGGCTTCAAGTTGTAAAAGCAGCAACATCAATGGATTCCCTCCTATACACTTATCTGGGACATGTATGCTGACTTTCTGACAGGAATAGGATCTAAAAAGGGAAGTGCATACAACACAATCAAAGCACAGGATGTGTACATGTATGGGCTAGAACATCCCGAGTCCAGATGGGAGACGCCACAAAGGATGCTTAAGAACGTCAGAACTAAGATCCCATGAGACTTTATGATACCGACGGGTAAACAAATATTGACAAATCTAACTGGACATTGTGGAAATACTGAAGGAACAGAAAAACACGTGGCGACAGATGTAGAGCTCCCATGTGAACGCAGCACCAAGGGGAAGGAATATGAGAGGATACAGAAATACCAGGGACTGAAAGAGGAGCTAGAGAGAATGTGGAAAATGTGAGCCAAGGGTTGTCCAAGTGGTAGTGGGAGTACTTGCAGCTGTGAGACTACAATCAAGAAGGTGCAATGTCAGACTGCCAAACACTAAAACTGGAATTCAGAGCTCCCTTAAGATTTTATTAGCGACGTTTGGGTCGAAACATCACAGTGAGGGTACTTTCTATTGATTTTTTGACACTTATCCCACTGAGGTTTTGTGGATGTGCACACAGCAATTCAGCCTTTTGAACCCTATACCACCTAGGCTTTGGGTACAGAACCTGAGCTTGTTTCATTGAGTGGTGCAGGGGTGAAAGCATGCACCCAGACTGGAGCACTACCAATTGTGCTCATTCAACACAATTGAGGGTAACATCATGAACCTCTGTGTGTATTGCATCCTCTTGACGAAGATCTTTGCTGTCAGGTGAAAAAAAAGCATCTGGTGCAACTTCATGTGAGGAAACATGTCCGCAAGCTCCACGCGCCAACAGTGGGAGTTAGGAGTGACAAGAGCTGCAGTGTTAGGGGAATTGGTCATTGCAAATTGGGAGAAAAAAGGGAAGAATGACTATGCGCATGCGAGTACGGGTTAGCTTATGTGTAAGTTAGTAAGCCTTGTTCTGCTTATGCTGGCGTACAGTGCATCTCTTGTGTCTTTGAAGTGAAGCACTTGGGGCTACAAGTAAAGCCTGCTGGACAAGATGCCAGTCTCTCACAGGGGCTTACTAACAATCTATCTCTTTTAATGATGAGAGGAAAGCCACAAGGTTTTTTAAGTCTTTAGCATGACTCATCCACGGATCAAAGCTCAAAACCTCATAGCAATACGTTTTTTTCATCCTACCCTTCATTTCCTGGAGTTGGGAAGGCTTTGTAATTTGGCGACTAGGTTTGGATGTTAATTTATTCAGAACATTTGAGCGGACCATTTCTTTTTTCTAAATCATTCAAGCAACCATCTTGTGTTCCCAAATGTGGAGAAACTAAACAATTTGAATACAGGTCCTCGAGGGGCCACTTTCAACTGGAAGCGCCCGCAGTACCACCTCAGGGTTTGTGGCCTTTTGTGTCTGCAGTCATCGCCTTCAAAAACAAATGTTAAAAATCACACGTGAACTCACCCTGATAGTTCAGTTTGAACCCCGGCCTGTTCTCTGAGTGGTCACTGTAGAAGTGGATGATCGTCAGGTGGGTAGTGCTCATTAAAGGGGGTGGGATCTGTGAGCCAGTAAACTGTCCAATGAGAGCAGAGCTGTGCTGTGGTCCAGCCCTGACCTCTAGGAAGTCATGGTTGTCTTCAGAGGAGAAGTTCTGAAACTGAATATGGGCTCCTAGAATACAAACACAGATTATAATAGACTATATACAATACATAATAATATATAAAACTACAGTAGATGTTTATTCCCAACAGGATCTTTAATTGCATGTCATATAGGTGGCCTAACATTTATGGATCTGAGGAGATTTTACATTACATACAACATAAAGCCATGTTGTATGCATAGAGACCAAGTACAATAACCTGCAGAATAATCTGCACCAAAGATACAACTGCAATTTTGTTGACAATAAAGCTGTCTTGTTGTCATTTGAGTAAACTATAATCATTTCTGAGAATACAAGTCGAATATCATATCAACTAAAAACTGGCTATAACTACACACACATGTATGCCATGCGCACAAAAAGATATAAAATGTGTCCTATTCAAACCATCAGTTACTGTATTAAACAGCACACACCATATGTCAGCCTCCAATTAAACATGTGGTGAATCTTTCAATAAACCGTGTGTTGCTGCTGCAGAGTTTATACTAAAAAAAAAAAACAGGTCTGTGTTTCTCAACTAACAGATGTGCTGAAAGTGACACATTCCTTTTAGGAATGCTCTTCCATCCCATAATACTTACCATATCCAGTTGGCAGGGTGATTTGCCAGGTGCAGTCCAGGTTGCCGGGGTAATTGCCAGGGAAACCTGGACTGAGGATGACACCACTCATCTCAGACAACACCCCGCCGCAACGAGCTGACAACACAGGCACAGCAAACACATCGTTAAAACAGGCGACGCATGAGCAACGTACAGAAGAGATCATCACTTTATCCTCTTTGCTTCAACACAAAGAAGGTCACACCACAGCAAAAAATCCAAGCATGTTTGAAAATACAGCAGCGAGCATCAACCATAGGGGTTTGAGCACCCTTTCGGAAGGAAAGTGGCCACTTTATTAGGTACATCTGATCAATCTAATGCATTTTAATCAGTCAATGAACAGCTATGTTAAACATTCTGCATTTCCGAAGTTGTTATTATGTTCAGATTTTGGTGACATTGCTGGAAATATGTAAATTCAATTATGTGTTTGTTACTGAGGTTACTGAATTATATTGAGAGGTGTTTCTTATTTTGTCTTCTCTATTTACATAAACGATGGGGGGCAGGATATTAGAAACACCTCTGAATATAATGCTGTCCAGTACAACACCACCAGTTACTTTTAACTCGATGCTAAAACATATAAATGAATGAACTAGAGCTGTCAAAGTTAAAGTTATAATAACGCATTAACGCAAATTCGTTTTAACGCCACTAATTTATTTAACGCAACTTGCAATTTTTAGGTTGTAGCAGGCTCAGTTTTAAAGCTATATATAGAATATATCATATGAAACTAGAAAACCTAATGAATCCATCGGCACCAACCGCGTCATATTAGCTTGTTGCGAATGAGAAATAAGAGAAATAATGCTTCAAAGTTATGCTAAATTTTGGCGGGGAAAAACTGACTTGGCCATTTTCAAAGGGGTCCCTTGACCTCTGACCTCAAGATATGTGAATGAAAATGGGTTCTATAGGTACCCACGAGTCTCCCCTTTACATAAATGCCCACTTTATGATAATCACATGCGGGTTGAGGCAAGTCATAGTCAAGTCAGCACACTGACACACTGACAGCTGTTGCTGCCTGTTGGGCTAGAGTTTACCATGTTATGATTTTAGCATATTTTTATGCTAAATGCAGTACCTGTGAAGGTTTCTGGACAATATTTGTCATTGTTTTGTGCTGTTTATTGATTTCCAATAATAAATATATACATACATTTGCATAAAGCAGCATATTTGCCCACTCCCATGTTGATAAGAGTATTAAATACTTGACAAATCTCCCTTTAAGGAACATTTTGAACAGATAAAATTAATTAATTAGTTCATTCATTTGAGATTAATCGCAATTAACTACATACAATCATGCAATTAATCGCGATTAAATATCTTAATCGCTTGACAGCCTTAGAGTGAACACCTCTCAGACAAAAATTTGTTTGTCAAAAAAAAAGAAAAAACAGAAATAGGCAATGTAAAAATAGACTTTATGACAGAACAGCTGTATTGAATTGGAATATATTGTACAGGTGTACCCAATAAAGTGTCCACTGAATGTTAGAAGTTTTATTGAAAATGTTTTTCAAATATCACATTATTTTGAAAATAAAAGGGACTTATAATAAGAGTTATGGACTTGATGTAATTGGCAACTGCTAATACAAAACTAGCAAAAATTAAGTTTTGTTATTTTTCTTGTATTCCCAGTTTAAAGGTTTAAGGTAGGGTTAGATACAGTAATAATTTGTAGCAAATAAGGTGCATTGAATATAAAAAATAAATAAATAAAATATAAAAAAAAAAAACGTAGAGAAAACAGCATCATTAAGTTAATTTATTTGGTGTTAACCAAAGTATATGAGACCAATTATTAGGAGACAGGATATCATGTTTGAAAATTCAAATCTAGATTTTATAGGGGCTCGGACCTTGTTTGCTGAATTTCTGTATTTCCCTGAGAACCAATGGTGACAGACATATATTTTAAATCTTATGGCACCCTGTTATGGCGCACCCTTCTATCGACAGATGTGGACATGATTTGGTTGACTCACGTGTCTCTGACTGAAACAGGAAATGCTGGGTTTGACACATACTGAAGGGGGCTGTGGCAGGGCTGAGTTTAGTTACTCCTGACATGTCAAGGTTGACTTTAACTGGAATTGGCTTCCCAGACCTGCTACAAGTTTTCCCCAAACACAAACATCAATGTAATCAAGGTCCCTTAACTCTATTGCAGAAGTTAGGAAGCCGTGGCTCTCAGCACAAGGCACAAAATTCTGTTTGTATCCAGCGGGTGTATTGATCTCGTGTACTATTAGGACTTGCTTACTTCCACAAATCTGATTACAAGGCTTCAACATTAAATATGCCAATTGAAACATAGTTAAGAACTACACTTTCTCATTCAGCCATTATTTATTTATTTGATGAAGAATTTATATTCCTGTAGTATGTTACTGTGAGTGGATGCAGAGTCATTTTATAAACTATTCAACTGCAACATTATATCATAGTACTCATAGTCTCAGCAACTAACAAGTCTTTATATCGAAGAGATTGTGATTTACTGACTTGCATCTAGTTTCTACTTTCAAGGATGATATCCATTATAATTGACTTTGGTCTTGTGACAAAAACATTGCTATTTGCCAGTCTTCTATGACACTGACACTGACTGTCTTTTAATACCCTCAAAATGGAAAATAAGCAATACAAATTAACCAAACAGTAGCTTTCCAAAGGACTCTCTTATGTGACCATAAACCTGTAACATTATTGTTCACATCTCTAATCTACTGGAATGCTTCTGTCACTTTGCGGTGCAGGCCTAAAGGTTCAATGTGAGCCTCACACCTGCAGGACATATTTTTATCTCCTTTGGATCGATCATTCATAACACAATTTAGCCAGCAGAGCAGAGTGTGTGTGTGTGTGTGTGTGTGTGTGTGTGTTTGTGTGTGTGTGTGTGTGTGTGTGTGTGTGTGTGTGTGTGTGTGTTACCTATGCAAAGAGGTGGTGGGTAATTCCATCGACGCACAGTCCCAGGCATGCAGGAAATGTGAGAGTGGCCCTGAAAGTGTGAAAGTGATAATACAGTGGGTTAGGTTCAAGAAAAAAAAACACACTATAAGGAATATTTTACATTTCCATGAGTAAAGTGTGTTTGTTTTTCTTTTCTTTTTTAAGTCAAGAAAAAAGTGTAGAAAAGTGAGCAATCATGGCATTTTATAAGATCGGAAATTAGAAACATGACGATAATTTTTGAGTGTATCTAACTAAAAACATGACGATAATTTTTTCTGCTTCTAATAAACAACATTTGAAAATCACATTTCTGTTGAATTAATACCAGCCACAATATGGGAAAACCAGTAGTTAATTATGTTCAATCAGTATCTATAAATATAAATTATATATTAATAGATGTGTTTGTTGGTCAGTCTGCGTGTCTGTGCTCATTACCTGTAATGTGTACCCCGGTTCACAGGTGAATGCCACCACTTCATTGACCATATATCTGTCTCCTGCTTTAATGCCATTGGCTGGTATCATTGGCTCAGGACAGGTAGTGAGACCAACCGCTACAAAAAAAAACAACATAAACACAATGAACTATGAGATTACTATTATTTGGCACAAGTGGACTCTGGACAAATGACTTGAGCTGGATATAAACAGAAAATACAGTAAAAAATATGATATGATCATCACTTCTTTAAGTTCTAGACGACTAACCCCACATTCCTGTCTTGACCTTAATTATCAAGCTTAGCATGGACTGGAAATTGACTTTATTCTACACTACAATGACAGCAAAACAAGTTCCCTCTTCTGTTTTCCACCTTGTCTTTGCTTCAGTACTTATTAAGAAAAACTTCATCATGCTTTTCCCGTCACCTCTATGTTACCTTCCTCTTGAAATGAAGACACCTAATTTCCATACCTAACACTTGTTTGCATCCCACAGGGTAATAGTGTATCTGAGTAAATTAAAGTTTTTCAACACATAAGAGAAAATTACAGTATTTAGATTAATTTGATGAAGAACTAAACTGGCAGATTTATTTACAAATGCTCTTAATGTTATTTTTTCTAATTCACAAGAGTCTATTCATGAATTGACGGCTAGTACAATAAACAAATAAAAGCTTGTAAGTCGTCAGCGGTGACAGCGACCTCTGAAATGTGCTTAAAAATATGTGAAGGTAACATAATGACTTTGGTTGTGTATTCCCAACCTAATAAAGGTTAAACACATCCTTAATAAGTTTGACAGCAGCCAGCTTTTCATCAAATGGTATCAGTAGGGGTGTATCTCTGTGTGTGTGTGTGTGTGTGTGTGTCTGCTTGTGTGTGTGTGTGTGTGTGTGTGTCTGCTTGTGTGTTTCACTTGGAAACTTCCGCAGGAGACTGCCCTGGAGCGGTTACCATGGCAACACAGGGGTGGAGGAGGGATAGAGTGAAAGAAGGGGAGAGAGAGGAGTGAATGTTTGTGTGTGTGTGTGTGTGTGTGTGTGTGTGTGTGTGTGTGTGTGTGTGTATGTGTGTGTGTGTGTGTGTGTGTGTGTGTCTGTTTGCTTGTGTGTCTGGTCTTGTTGGTTCATTATCTACCTTCCCACCAGCAAAACGATGTGATCCCACTGAGCTCTCTCACACACACACACTCACAAATCCAGGTGGCCCAGCCCCAGTGTATGACATTTGTGAGTGTGCGTGTGTGCATGACTGACTGTTACATGAGTGTGTGCTTGCTGCGAGGGATGAGGGGGACTTTTTTTAGATGGAGCGTAAGTGAAAAAGCTGCATGAGACTGTAACTTGGAGACACACACCCATGCACACACAGTGTGTTATTAGGCAGAGCATCAGCAGGCTGTCAGGACAACTGATCAATGAAACTATTCCATTTGGCTGACCATCTCTCTCTCTCACTCTCTCGCTCTCTCTCTCTCTGTGTGTGTGCTAGCAAACTGCTCCCTCCTTTCCCTGGTTATGACAGAGCAGTGATGCCCTGTAAAATGCTGACAATACCACAAACCACCCCACTAGGGCCACTAGACTCCAACTAGACGGTGTCAGCACTTAAGTCTAACTGACTGGATTTACTATACTTCTGTTTCGCTTTATTTGAAGACAGACAAGGGAGAGAGATGTCTCACTCGACTCTACCCTTAAGAGGAAAGGCCCTTTAGTCAGCTTTAAATGATGAGAACATCATCACCGCAATCATTCACGTGTCCCCGGCAGATGATTCTGCCCACTTATACAAGCTACCACATTACTACAAAACTGACAAGGAGAACTTTAACAGCACAACAGTTGTTTTTCCTGTTTCTACAGGAAACATAGTGGGAAAACAAAGGGCAGAGCTGCAAGAATTAATCGATTAGTTGTCCACTATTGGCATGTGTGGAGTCTGTGTGGAGTTTGCATGTTCTCCGCGTGTTAGCGTGGGTTTTCTCCGGGTTCTCCGGTTTCCTCCCACAGTCCAAAGACATGCAGGTTAGGTTAATTGTTGACTCTAAATTGCCCGGAGGTGTGAATGTGAGTGTGAATGGTTGTCTGTCACTATGTGTCAGCCCTGTGATAGTCTGACGACCTGTCCAGGGTGTACCCTGCCTTCGCCCAATGTCTGCAGGGATCGGCTCCAGCCCCCCCGCGACCCCAAATGGGATCAGCGGTTACAGATAATGACTGGATAGATGGATGTCCACTATTAAATTAATCGCCAACTATTTTGATAATCGATCAATCGGAGTATTATATTTTAAAGAAAAAAAAGTAAAAATTCTCTGATTCCAGCTTCTTAAACGTGAATATTTTCTGGTTTCTTTAGTCCTCTATGACAATAAACTGAATATCTTTGAGTTGTGGACATTTGAGGACGTTATCTTGGGTTTTCGGAAACACTGACCGACATTTTTCACAATTTTCTGATATTTTATAGACCAAACAAGTAATCGATTAATTGAGAAAATAATCGCCAGATTAATCAACAATGAAAATAATCGTTATTTGCAGCACTAAAAGACAGTACAGTGAAAGATCAGTGCACGACACGTATTGTGTCAGAAACAGAGATAGTTAACACTACTCCAGGTTTTTGAGTTGACAATTATTCCTTGTGACTTTAAAGACCATAAAGTGAAAATCATTAACAAGAGTCTATTGTTTAAATATACTGCAAGTCTTTTTGAGTAGTGGAAGTGTTCGCAAAGAGAATCAGCACGAACAATCATCTGAGGGCAAATAATAATCTTGGTGTCTCTGTTCATGTCATCTACTGAACAGGTAAGCTGGCCAATGTCGGCAAAACTTCGTGTTTAATGAAAAAAGTTAAAAGCCTACTTTGTGACGAGACCTCCTGCAAAGAACCTCTCGGGCAAACTTGGAACACATTCTGCTACAGATTAAAGTGTTGGCACCCGTTTTGAGATAAGCAAAGCTACCATCAGAGTCCTGCAAGAGCTCTTATGGCGGAGTAATGTGTGATATATATTTTTGAAGGTGATCTTGGAAAAACTTCAGTTCACAGCATGCTGCATATGAAACTTGGTTTCTGTGATATCCGTAAACAGCCTGCTTGCTGACTAACATTATGAAACCACATGTAATGTGTTGGTCTTACCACATAAAAGCAGACACTGACTTACACACAAAGGCAGAAACACCAATAAATACCTATTCCTAAATCTATGTGCATACTGTAAATTTGTTTTAAAAAAGAGAGAGAGAGAGAGAGACCCAGTCTGAAAAAGGACAGCCAGACCTGATTCGAATCGACCCAAACAGCAAGAGAGAACAGTGGCAGCGGCATGATGTTCCACAAATAAACAAAAATTTAGCTGCAAATGTCATTTTTCCTGCATTTCACAGTCTCCATTTTTATCCTGTTATGATTATGACTCACCTTGTGATCAGAGCTGATACAAAGCATGCTCGGATCCACTCAGGTATTACACATAGTGGCACACAGACCCACGACCTGATTGGACCGAATATAATTTAAACTCAGCCTGACTCGGGTCTCAAGTTGGGTCTTGCAAAGCACTGAGAGGACCCATGAAGTTCCACCCAAAATCCACTCTCCATGCAAACTAGGGGACATGATAGAGAAGGAAATCCCCAAAACTGCTCTCAACTCAATAACATGTGTTGCAGGCCTGAGCAAAATAAATGCTGGAACATAAACATAGAAAAGTGGCTTGACCCAACACCGAATACCATTTTTATCTGAGGATTATATACGATACTGTATAGGAGGCTCAATGTAAGTGTCACATATGGATCTGGCACATCCAGTAATAAAAGTCATTTTAAAAGATAAAATAGGCATGATGAAATGTCCCTAAAACTGACGTTTCTTTCAGGTTCTCATTCCTAGTGATGGCATGTTGACACATAGAGCAAAAAAAAAGAAATGCAGAGCATCGACCCACAAACGTGTGCACTCACCTACACACACACGCACACACACACACACCAATAAACACAAAGAATTGTGCGTGCAAACACACTAATGCTCTCACACATACTCACAAAAGGGGACATGTTCATTGATCTAGAAGTGATTCTAAGCTAAAACAACTACAAAGGACTGAAAAGCACAACCCTGCCCTGACAGGTGTGTATGTGTGTAAATGTGTGATGTTAATATCAATGTCTATACCGTTGTCTGTCTACACATTTGTGTGTGTGTGTGCCTTTTTTTGAACTTATGTGCATGTATGACACAAGCAAAAGCACTTGCGTATGTGTATGAACATGTCTGAGTCTGATGTGTTTCCATTTACGTCCCTCTAGGAGTGTGTTCTGTGTGTGTGCGCGCTCTAATTTGGGTCTCAGTACGTGTGTGTATGCTTTCGGGCAGTACCAGTTCAGGTCACTGACTCTTGTTATTTCATGTTGAAATTTTGGTTGCAACGATTTGTGTGTAGGTGTGCGTGTGCTCAAGTGTATGTGTGTGTCTGTGGGTTTGTGGTGAGAAGGCACCCAATATTCTCAAAAGCTTTAACTTACTCTTGTATTCCAGGTGAAAACCTGCCGCCACCACACTGATGTCACTCTGAAAGTGCAGAAGGAGCTGATTGGACGTTGAGTTGAGGAGGGCGGGAGCAGTGGTTCCTGTAAAAGATAAACATACAACAGATTATAAAAAAATAGCATCAAAGTTTATGTAACACAACACTGGGCATACATGAAGACATTACGTTAAACACAGATGGTGACACTTTTTCAGCAAGCAAGATTTTGACCATAAGTATTGTTTAAAACCCAAGACCAGCTGGGAAATTATGTGTAGAGAAGGTGAACGACCCCTCGCCCTCCGTGGACAGCTAGCATTTTGGTGTCCTTATGTGAAGCAACCCTCATCTGCCCCGGTGAAGCTGCTCAGTGGCCAACATCAGATCACTGTGGTTATAGCGGGCAGGTCCCCGGTGTGCTTTCTTGAGAAGGGCACAGTCATTTGTGTGTGTGTGTGTACGTGCGTGTGTTGCCCTATGGGCGGCATGTTTTATGTGTGATAGGAGTGTGACAGGTATGTGCTTGGGGCAGGTCACAGGGGAAACTCCGCTGGGAAATTGTAAAAGGTTAGATCATTCTTTATCCCTCCCTGTCTTCTTCCTCTCCCTCTTTCTTCCATCCTTCACTCAACCTTGTGGTGAAACTCTTCCCTTCCCTCCCTTCCTCCTTTCTTCTCTTCCTTTCACTGACTGCCTGGAAATCGGACGAATTCTAAGTCTTTTTTTGACATTTATTGTTTATTTAAGCTATATATCATGTTTTTTTGGTATTACAACTCATCCATCATAAATCTCCAGTGTACGCTGTATGTGTTTGTATCTATAGTTTAAGACCTGTCATATCTAATTCATCATAGATCTTGTGTGTGTTTGTGTGTCTGTCAATCTATACGTGTGTGTGTGTGTGTGTGTGCATCTATAGTTTAGGAGCTGTCATATCTCATCCATCATACATCTCTGGGGTGTTTGTGTGCACAAGTTTGTGTGTGAGCATATTGTCATACCAGAAAATGACCCTAATTTGGGAGCTGTCATGTCTCCTCCGTCGTAGATCTCCAGAGAGTCCCAGTTGTGCTCAGTAGCAAACGTCATCACTTGGATCTAAACAGCAAAAAATTAAAATAAATGAACATAACAACCTCCAAGTTTCTGTGCGTCTTCCATATTTATATATATTTATATATAAGTGTATACAAATCTGTACCTGTATCCCAGCCCCTTCACTGACGTGGATCCTCCACAGACAGTTGAGACTGTTTGGGTAGGGTTCAGGATAGCCGGGAGACAGTATTGTACCACGACGTTCAGTCAAATTGCCACTGCAGGGAACTAGAATGGAGACATAAAATATGAATTTCTTGGCAAAGTGCATTAACTAAATAGCTAACAGATAAGACAGGTTGTTGGAATATTGCTCTGCATACCCTGGGACAATATGGTGTTCAAAATTACCACTACAGGGAGCCGAAGAGAGAAAATATGATAAACATTATTTATGGTATAAACTGAGGTGACAGTTGAAGCTGTTTGCAAAAGGCCTGCTCTCAGCAGAGAGAGATATCACGCAGGCATACATTTAGTTCGTTAGGATTAATGTCATCCAAAGTCTCATAGTACTGGATAATTCAAAGGTGGACTGATTTCTTAATATATATGTTGGGTACATTTCTATACATACATTTCCGGGTTAGCCTTACCTAAACAGGATGGTGTTGTTGAATTCCACTGTGCGAGGGCACCAGGCACTGCCTGGCACCAGATAGCACTGGATCCTTTCAGTAGATACCCTGGACTGCACTCGAACCGAACCACAGAGCCAGCTGAGAACTCTGAGCCGATCCGCCTGCCGTACCGAGGCTCTGGCACTGAACTGCACTGACTGTCACTGGTGCGAGGCACAGCTGCAATGATGATGGTAATTATACGAGCGGAAGAAGGAGAGGAAAAAAACGCAGAAATATAGTTCTCAGTAGAGAGACTTTTATGTTGAACTTGAATTCAATGCAACTGTTTGTAACTGTAAGTATGTGAGAAAATCAGAATCAGATTTATTTGGCAAGTACATACATTTTAACTCTGGTTTTATGCATCTCTCTCAATGTACTTACACAGAAATGGAAATAACAGCTAGGAACAAGGACAACAAAGCTGTACAAATAAAGGTAGTGAAAAAATAGGTGTATATTTAAATGTGTGTATATAAATATTATAAAACAATAACACAAGAAATAAAACAAAAAAAATAAATAAAACGTCTATAAACAAGTCAAGTGTTATGTAAGTTGTAAGTTGAAATGGAGATAGAGAGACAAACAGAGCGAGAGTTACCTTGGTAGACGAAGTGAAAGCCTCGAGCTGACTGGCCACTCTTAGCATTGAACCGCAGCATGATCTGATTGGAAGTTGCCAATGGCAATGTCTCTCCTGGGACAAACAATTATACACATACACATACACACACACGCACACACACACACACACACATGATGATTTCAAAATGAATGCTTATGATAAAAACAGCTTAACTTTCTCTCCTGAAGGCACACATCGATTGCAATTTTGTAAAAAAGAGAAAACAATTGAGACACAGAACATAGCAAACACACAGAACATACACAAACACTCATCACTATACATTTATCTGTACTGCTTTACATTCAGACAGGATCGTTTTCACCGTGTGCTAAGATGTGGTCCTCACAAGAATAAGAAAGCAACAACAAACAAACACACACCAACCCACAGTTTCAAATACACAGAGATTTAAGTGCACACACACACACACACACACACACACACATACACGTACACAAGCACACAAAGTAACAATGATAAATGAGAAAAACACGGCCTGGTGTGGCTGACATTTAGAACCATCATTAGCTGCGTCGGGGTGTGTGTGTATGTGTAAGTTTGGTATGCGTGTATGTGTGTTAATATGTTTGTGTGTCAGGATAATCAGTCAGTTAGCTGGAACAATGTGCTACAAAGCTGCCTGTGCGTGTGTGTGTGCGTGTACACGTGCGTGTGTGATAGGGTAATGATGCGGCTAACATTATTTCGTAAAGCCTGGTGTGTTTCATTCTTTGCTGCCAGTTTTAGCCAAAAGGGGAATTTCCAACCCAAATTAACTTTAAGAAATCAGCCACCCATTCTACATTACATAAACTGGCCTCTTTCCTTTGAACTAACTTAGATGGATCGCAGTTGGAAAGAAATAAATTGCATAATGTGCAGCTCCATTTAGGCAAACAAAAACTGTCTCCTAGTTAATATTATGTTGAAATAGGCTCACTGATCCACTCAATGAAGGGCATAGAAGAGCAAAAATGTACACTTTAGTGCAAAAATAGAAAGAACTGGCCTAGGGAGCTATCATATCTATCTAGATATGTTTGTCTTGTCTCTATTTTGATTGATGTTTTTATCATCAAACTCTACACACAATTACTACCCACAATTGTATTGGCAGTTGCAGTCCTTTACTAAACAGCTTTCATTTTTCTTATAATTCTACAGGCACACAACTGAACACACATTACAAAGAAAATATTTCAAAAGCTGATTTCTACAGAAACAAACTAAATGCCAATTCCAGTGGGATTCCCCTGCAGCGTGCCCCCAGGTCATGACACACTACAGAAGAACACGTAACTCTGAGCCAACGAGAGCACATTTTGCCAACAACTACGTTATCAATATTTCTTCATATTTCATTCTTCATACAATGTCATCTGTATAGATTTTGCCTCAACTCTGAATATCGATTCATGCCGTGTAGTGACTCAAAATGTTGCCGAGCTGGGATGACTCAAACTTGGGAGGATAAGGAAACCCAGGGAGGATTGTTTTAAGGAGTATCAGCGCTACTCTATGTTGTATGGCTCCAGTGAGACGCTTTCCACCGCTGATTTCTTCTTGTAAAGATAACCCATAATGGATTTTCACCAAATACATCACTGTCAAATAAATTGCGATAACGACCACTGGTGCTGTGTTCTACAGCCCCCAAGAGCTGCTTTCTTACAGATGATTTCATTATTTTTCTCTTTCAAAGATGTGCTCAGGAGCGCAAAAAAAGTAAAACAGGGGAAAAATGTTAAAATATTACAACTGAATGGCAGCTTTTCAAAAATATAGTGTAATGCTAACTCAGAGTGAGTGTTAAAAAACAATCAAACAGCAGTTTCTTTTATGGCAGCGTGATCCAGTTGCATTCTTTCAGCTGTGTTTAACACTAGTGTCAGCCATTGGGAGACTCACCTGAATGTGACCCAGCCAGGGAGCTGAGCAATCGAGCATTCTCATTGGCTCCGTCAAACAGCTCCACTGAGTCATTCATCGCTGTCTGGAAAACAGCAAACTGACCAAACACCACTGGAGAAGATGAACAGGCACAAACACAAAAAAAAAGATATAAATTAGCTTTTGTGTTGGTGATTCAATTACAAATCCTGTATTCATGATCATGATCATGTACGAACTTACCAAACTGTTTGGACACAGTGATGTAATAGGAGCAAGTCTGTCTTGTAGTGTAGTTTAGAGGATAGTTTGGAGACAAAACGACACCTTCAGATCCACCATACTGTCCTCCGCATGGAGCTATAGAAAGACAAAGAATGGGAATTTCAGCATTTTTTTTCATTTGAAAGCTAATTTATAAGCCATGTTTTAAGTACTGTTTAATTGTTTTGCACAGTTCATATTTTCCAAAGAGAGAGGCCAAAGCCTTTTGCAACTTCAGACACATTCTGTGCTTAAAGACATGCAACAGACTGACAAGTCTGGAAGGGCACTCTGCGTGGTTACTAAGGGACATCTTCTGTGAAATCAGCCCTCTCTGCAAGTATTTTCATTGTCAATTAATCTGTAGATTATTGTATCGATTAATCGATTAGTTGTTTGGTCTATAAAATGTCAGAAAATTGTGAAAAATGTTGATCAGTGTGTCCCAAAGCCCAAGATAACGTCCTCAAATGTCTTGTTTTGTCCACAACTCAAAGATATTCAGTTTGCTGTCATAGAGGAGTAAAGAAACCAGAAAATATTCACATTTAAGCAGCTGGAATCAGCGAATTTTGACATTTTTTTTTATTAAAAAATGACTCAAACCTATTAATCAATTTTCAAAATAGTTGGCAAGTAATTTAATAATTGACAACTAATCGATTCATCTTTGCAGCTCTACTTCTTATACTTTATGCATTTTGGGAAGAATTGTGCAAATGGCAGGATGATATATACATGCGGATCTCCTGCACTTAATGTTCACACAATTTGCAAGGGCCATGTGTGGGAAATAATTCACTTTTGAAAAGAGCATGCGCAACTTTGTGCAGATGTATTAAAAGAAGGTAGCAATGGGAAGAGAGAGAATTTAATTAACCTGCAATATATTCTATAGAAATCTCAGCAGACAAAGCGTGAACACACAACTTAAAGACATGCAGGGGAGCTGCACTGAATTACTTCCAAAATAAAATTCTGCTTTTGAGAAATAAAGAGAAACACAATATCTGAAAATTCAACAAGCAAAGAGGGTACTCTTGAGTTATGGTCCTGTGGTCATTCAATTTGAGCTCAAACTGTCGCTCACTGAGTAACTAACGCACTTTGGTGATTGCACTTTTTTTTGACAAATACAAATGTGGCCGCATTTATCAGGGATTCTAAAGAGCATCAGCGGTATCATTTAAGAGATGACTCAACACTGAAAGGACAACATAGTGTAAATGCCGATACCAGTACAATATTAATTAATTTCCTTTTAATCTACTAAACATGGCACTGTTTTGTAATATGACATAGTGTTGGTCATATCCATGGCAACGATCAAAGTCTGAAATACTGTCTCATACAGTATTGTATCAACCAACAGTCCGGCGGCCTTGCAGACTTGATATCATGAAGGTGAGCACTTCAGACACATAACATCAACAGTCCATAAATGTTCAACACTGGTTTAAGCAAAGAATTGTATCGATGTTTTAGGGAATTTTGTCAATAACTATTATCAGATATTAAGTGTTTTTGTATCGGAACAATACCAATACCCATGCACATCCTCAACTGCGTTTTTTTTTTATTTGTCTGTTTTTTTTTTTTTTTAAATGTATCCTTTTTATATTCATTACAATTGATTTATGACTCCTACTCAATTAAGTTCACAATTTAAATTTTCTGAGTGATACATGCTCAAATGTTTCTCAGTTGCAGCCTTAGTAAATGTTTTTGAATCTCATTATCTTGTGACCTTGCCTCGCCTTTTGAGTGTTCCTCACAAAAGTATCTAAAACGCAGGTTTACTGTTCACTTATTGCACAATAAGCTATTGCCTTTGTAGAGCTGATGCTAATTTCACACAGACTGCAAGCACAAATTGAATGAAAGGCACAGTACACCTTGAAATGTGCTTTCATGTACCGTACATACAGTAAATGTGGCTTAAAGTCACAGGGAGACACGGAGATGATGGCAAGATTTGGTTTGCAAGGGAATCACTTTAGAGGGCGGCTCAGGAGTAAATACCTTAGTGCCAGCCAATGAACAGCGCAGGTTAGGCGAATTGGAATGTTTGTGAATGTTTGTCTATCTATATGCGTTTTCTCCGTGACAGACTGGCAACCTGTCCAAAGAGTACACTGCGTCTCACCCAGTGCATGCTGGGAACCCCCCCACAACCCTGAATAGTGTGAAATGATATAGAGAATGGATATATATAGTAAGCACTTCTACATATTGAATTTGAAATGAAACAATGACTATAAAGTTTAAGTGCTGACATCCATCTTATATTTGAGGGTGTTTGCATTCACATCAGATGCACTTTATAAAGATCGAAGCAATTTCTAAATCTAGTTTTCCAACGTCAGACAGCAAAATATATTGAACAAGTTTGAAGAAAATTCCATTTTAAATCATCATATGCACTTCTTTGTGCGATCCCCTGACCGGTAGGATAAATCTGGATGGAGAACGTGAAAGAGAAACACTCCCTCATAACGATCACTGAGCAGAGCCCTTAACCTCAGTCGGCCAACAGATCAGACAGTGGTTGTGCTGGGCAGCTTCCAGGTGTCAATGTGTGCAACTGTGTGAGTGTGATCATGGCCTTCCTGAAAAAAAAGAGAACTTGGCTCAGTGAAAATCCCCTGAATAAACAAAGGTTAAAATAAACAAATACGTGAGTGACTGAAGTCTAAAGCCCACAGATATAAGCATACACTTGGTATCGTCCCTAGTGATGCTCTGCCAGGCCTGTACAGCAGCCAGCTTCACTTATCGTTGGTTTACTGACAAGTATGATCAGTTGGACTGAGGTCGGGTAACTGAACTGGCAAGAGAAGCACATTCCTCTGTTTGCACATAAAACACTCCTCGGTTGTGTTGTCTGTAAGTGAGGATCATTGCTCTGCTGCAATGTCCTAACATTGGACGACTGTATAAGAAGTGCAACACTGTTCACCCTGTATGGATGTCATCACCCTTAAATACCCTTAAAGTTGAAGGTCAGCACTTTGACATCATTGTATCACTTTAATCCATCTTGCAGGATACAAAGACAAAACAATGCAAAATGTCAATGCACTAATATACGTATGGATTACACTGTAGCTACTGTAGAACAGCTAACAATATAGCAAGCAACACTTCTGGCAGCCCAAACAGTTTCACCCCATTTGTTGCTTCAAATATTTAGAGACATTATGTTGAAATGAAGCATTCACATTTCAATCGTGAGCCTCTTCTATTTTTTTTTTTCCCCTGCTGCTGGGAGCACTGCCCATTGCACTCAAAGCTGGCGAGCGTATCACTACTCTAATCTGTTATTCTTATGCATTTTTCAAAAAAATCCAACCGACTGCATTTGGCTAAAAAGTTGTTTAGTTTAGCAGAAAATTCATGTTGTCCCCAAATATCACTTGGACCCTTGTGGCTCCAAGGCTTTGTTATATAATATAGTGCTTTTGATCGTATGTGTGAGCATGTGTATCCGTGCGTGCAAATAATGTCCAAACAAAGATCTAGCTAAATAGGCTCCAACTGTAACTTACAATTTATTATGTGAAATGACTAGAAAATATCTATCTATGCCTTTCTTTGACTGATGGCAGATTGTGCATAGCTTAGAAAAACACATTTATTTACCTGTAACCAACACATATTGTGGTACTTTGGAGCAGTAGCTAATATGCAACAGCACGTATTTGGTATCTATATATCAGATTAAAAACTTGAAAAACAATCCAGAGAAGTGCTGTAACAGTGTCTTATAACTGAGATGGCAACTCTGTCGCACCCTCTTCAGAGTAGTTCCTCCCTCTTGACAAAAACCCAGCAGGATAAGACATTTAGTGAATGAATTAATGTGGTGCTGAGCCAATGCACAGTGTGGGATCTCCTGTATCAGCATACTGCAATTTCAAAAAAGCCTATTAATCCCTACTACCATTGCATGACCCGCAAGAAGCAGGCGTAACACTGGCTTGATCTATCTCCATTACCCCCAAGAGAGTTACAAACCTTGTGTGTGAACAGCATGTGGGCGTTTGTACATTTACACTGCAGGTTAGGCCAGCAGAGGTCGATGGAATTAGTGTAAGTGAATGTGTGTGTGTGTGTGTGTGTGTGTGTGGTGTGTATGTATAGAAAACAGCAGCAACAAGCACATATGTCAATGCCATCCCCCCCCCCCCCCAACAAACACACACACACACACACTCGTGGCGTATTCTTATCGCTTCTTTTCTCACCTCTTCTGGCCTCTCGCTCTTCTTGTCTTGTTTTGGTTGCCAGTGTGCGTACCTCTGTGGCCCGGTCCCAATGTCCACCCACGATATCAGCTGTGATCCCTAACAGACTTTAATTATCATCACCTCTGTGCTCAGTGGAAATGTGACAGCACGAGGGTGCAGAGGTTGAAAATGCTGAATGAGAAATGGGATGGCACTTTGTGAATTAACATGTTGCCTGGGTGAAGTCGGCCTGTCTGTGGCCACTCAGATGTGAGGGTGTGATTTTACATGAAGTTTAACAAATTTGACTGTTGTCCATTTTTAAAATGTAATAATAGCCTAAATGTTATTAGCAATGTTTGATAAAAACTAGGGCTGTCAAAGTTAATGCGATAATTTACCCCATATTCGTTTTAATGTCACTAATTTCTTTAACGCATTAACGCAACTTGCGATTTTTAATTCACCTCAGTTTTGAAGATACCGGCCACATATGAATCTAAAAAACCTAAGGAATCCATTGGTGCCAACCATGTCATACTAGCTTGTCGTGAAGGAGGATAAATAACGCCCCAAATTTGAAGGGGTCCCTTGACCTCCGAACTCAAGATATGCAAATGAAAATGGGTCCTATGGGTACCCACGAATCTCCCCTTTACAGACATGCCCACTTTATGATAATCACATACAGTTTTGGGGCAAGTCATAGTCAAGTCAGCACACGTTATCACAAACGTTGTCACACGTTTATCATGTTACGATTGGACCATATTTTTTATGCTAAATGCAGTACCGTGAGGGTTTCTGCTCACCCATTCCCGGTCCCGTGACCACATCATCCCTGTCCTCCAGAACCTCCACTGGCTCCCTGTCCCACAACGCATCCAATTCAAACTCCTTCTCCTCACTCACAAAGCCCTCCATAGCCAGGCCCCCCCCCCCTACCTCACAGATCTGCGCCACCATCACACTCCTTCCCGCTCCCTCCGTTCCTCTGATGCCGACCTCCTGTCCATACCACTCAGAACCAAGCACCGGACCTGGGGCGACAGAGCATTTGCCATTGCCGCCCCCTCCCTCTGGAACTCACTCCCCAAACCCATCAGAGACTACACCAACCTGTCCACTTTCAAATCTGAAATCAAAACTCACCTTTTTAGAACTGCTTTTAATGTGTGATTAATACTGTGTGTTTTATATTTTTATGATGTCCTTGTTTTTATGATCTTTTATCTCTGTAAAGTGTCTTTCAGTTCCCAGAAAAGCGCTATACAAATAAAATGTATTATTATTATTATTTTTATTACAATATTTGTCATTGTTTTGTGTTGTTAATTGATTTCCAATAATAAATGTAAACATACATTTGCATAAAGCAGCATATTTGCCCACTCCCATGTTGATAAGAGTATTAAATACTTGACAAATCTCCCTTAAGGTAGTAGGTTTTCGAACAGATAAAAAATGTACGATAAATTGCGATTAACTATGGTCAATCATGCGATGAATCACGATTTAATATTTCAACCGATTGACAGCCCTAATCAAAAAATAAAAACAAATTGTCATTATCATGCCTTACTTAATAATAATAATAATAATAAAACAACTAGAAATAGTTATTGGTACTATGAACAAATTTTCCAGTTTATCCAGTGTGTTTTTGCTTTGTTTTTTGGATGATTTTGGACAACCCCTTGAGGGTAACTCCCTCAAGCAAAGTCTTCAGCATTTCAGTGCGCATAAAGGGCTTGAAAAGTCCACCGGAGAGCCCTGAAGCACTTTCCGATTTCACAGTGGGACAGCCCTGAGCCCCTGCGGACTTATCAGGAACACATGTCAAAGCCTGTGAGACCGTGAGTGTGGACATTACGACTGGGCCCATATTCTTGGCTAAGGCTTGCTCAGTAAAACCGATTTGCATGCCTAGAATGAAAAATACAGCAAAACTTGGTTTGGTTTCCTGTGCTAGACAGTTGTTGCACTCTCACCCACTCATCCTCCTCCTCCTCCTCCTCATCCTCCTCCTCCTCCCCACTCCTCTCCCTTTCTACTTTTCTCCTTGTTTCCTAAAGCATCAGAGTAATCACCCTCTTTCATTCCACTCCTCCTGATATCGATTGATATTTTTTTGGATTGATTCTTGTTGTGCTGCTGCATTCAAACCCTCAGGTCTAGAGGTCTTGTCTTGATCTACCCACAATCCCCCAGTGGTGCTGCTCTAGGCTCAGGTGTCAGCCTTATCAAAAGCCTTCACACACATGTGCTTTGATCACTCACACCCTCTGACACACACACAAATAAATGCAAAAAAAATGCCATGAAAGTCACTGTCTTTCTCTAACACATCCATGCGCTTTGATCATACCCACACATACACAAGAACACACACGTACAACACTTTTGTACCTCTCACTGTCTGTGTCTCATTTTCCTTTTCCTCTCTCACAAATATGCACACACACACACACACACACACACACAGAGACACAGAGCAATGCTTTGGGGTGGTAGTGAGAGAACAGGAAAAGATTTTGAAAATGTCCTAAACTTTTCAAGTTGAGTTGCAGTTCTTCCAGGAGCTTTTTCAAAACCATAAACAAAACAGTTATAGTGACTTTTCAGAGAGTAGATTCATCACAACAGTGTAAATAACCACAAACTTACTTTCAACATGAAGCACAGAGAGAATAAAATGCCTTGACACCTCAGAAAAAACTATTATATATAGTGCTGTGAATGCAACATAGAGGGTCTATGGGTAGTGTCTCGAAGGGTGGGGAAACTCTTGCGAGATGGTTAAGGTTAGGCACTGATCTCGAATAGTTGAGGTTAGGATAGATTGTCGGGCAGTGAGTCTCGTAAGAGCTTTTGCAAGTTTTTGCAGATTTCAGATCAGATTTCCGAATTTGCGTGTGACCTTCTAGACACAACCATTTTTCTGCCGGTGCTTATCGGGTTTGCTAATACTAACGCAACCAGCAGCTAAGGATGAGGGGCTACAATTAGCCAGTGTTCTGCTATTTATACTTGGTGCGACAGCTGACATATGTCTTGCCTATTACGTCAAAGTCAGGGAAGGTTGAGATAATTCAGCTGAACTAAACCTTCAAATCCAAGCAGACACATACAAGCTAATTTTGAGGTTTTACACATTTACACACCTGTATTAACATCATATGCCAACAAGAGTGTATATGATCATGAGGACAACACAAGAGAAATCAATTTGTGTGGAGTTCCTCTTTAACTGATATTCAAACATATAAAGTGTATTCAAAGATTGAGCATTCAAGTGTGTTTGCATGTATAAGCATGAGTGGTATTCTGTATTTGGTGTGCATGTGTGTTAAAGTATGTTTGTGTGTATTAATACTGCCTCTAGGCGGCACTCTGTAATAGCTACGTCTCTCTCCCACTTTACCTCACACACACACACACACACACACACACACACACACACACACACACACACACACACACACACACACACACACACACACAACCCTATCAACAGTCACGGAGAATTCCTTCTTTCTCGCACCAGCTCTTAGTTACCATGGAAACCAATAAAAGAGCGGTTTAAGATGGGAGGTGTGTGTGTGTGAGAGAGAGAGAGAGAGAGAGAGAGAGAGAGAGAGAGAGAGAGAGAGAGAGAGAGAGAGAGCCAGAGAGAAATGGTGAGAGAAAAATATAGAGTAACACAGACACAGACAGAGGAGGTGGGAGGAAGGTAGAATAAGAGAGAGAGGATGAAAAAACAGGAAGAGAGAGAGAGAGAGAGAGGAGAGCGAGGAGTAGTTACAGAGAGAGGAGAAAGAGTAAAGTGTGAGGGGGTTTGAAAGGGAAGAAGAGAGGAGACAGAGGGAGTGTAAGTGGAGATGTATTATTTAAAGAGGTCTCACCCTTTCTAATGAGTTTGGTCTAAAAGCCCCAGGAGCTGCCCAAAGATAGAGTCCGACAGACAGACAGACAGACAGACAGAGAAACTTCCCTAACTATGTGTTGAGAAAATTCAATGTGCAATACGAGCAGCGGAAGGAAGCGAGCGATATTACTGGGTAGGACTGGATTCAGTTAAATTGTTCTGCTTTGATTATGTGAACTGTCCTATAGTGTAGGTGACTATACCCTGAATGACCTGCTTAATAACGACAATGTATCCATTTTTAACAACAGTAACAAGCTGAAAGAATCACACCTTATACGAAGATTATGTCACAATCAATTACAGTAAAACGAGATGAATCAATTGCCAGATGAAGTTCGAGGTGTTTCAGAGTTTCAGATCATTTTTTATTTGATAGAAGACCATTATGTGGTCTTCCATTAATCGCCTTCAAATGTGACTAAAAATCAATACTTGGCTTCTCTTCATAAAGATATTATTGTGGGAAAAGGCATCTAAATATTACACTGAATCAATGTCAGCCATCCCTATCTGCTAGTTAACACTAGCTCATTATGTTACCACAAAGGAGGTATGTTAACGTTACCAAAAACTAGAATGCAAGAAATGCAGCAGGTAACATATTCACGGATCAAGTCTGGCTGGTTAACGGTCAGACCAAATATCTAACTAACTAACTAACTAACTGACTAACTGACTTCATATCTGGCTGGGCGACTAGCTAGCTGATTGGATGGAAATACCGCAAAATTATAAAAATTACAAAAAGTACCAATGTTTTTTTCTCGTCTATCAATAAAACAAGTGAGATTTCCTCAAAGATGTAGTTTTAATGCTCTCAATGCATGGAAAAGAAAGAGCAAAGTTACTTTCTTCGATATTTATCAAATTTATTATCAAATTCGGCTACTGAAAAACAGAGTATCGCATCTTTATGTCCAAAACCGCAGCTGGACAAAGTGCTACAGAAACAATTTTTGAGGTCGGTTAAAGGGGACATATTAGAGCTGTGTATTGGTAAGAATCTGGCGATATGATACGTATCACGATACAGGGGTTACGATTCAATATATTGCGCTACAGTAAGTAAGGCGATATATTGTGATTTTTTTAATCTAATTTTAACGAAACCTGTCATAGTATAAAGACTAAATACACTACCATATGCATAAAATCTGACTAAAAAAGAGTTTACTTTTTATGCAATCACAACAGTGGGATCTGCATTTGCAGTTATCACAGTCCCTGTAACATCCAACATCACAGCACTACTTTGAGAGGGCACATACACTGAGAGGATGCATCTCTTTGCACATTAAATAAAGTATTGATATAGCGATATTCGTTTTTTTCTTACACCCAAAGGACATATCATGAAAAACTCCCTTTGTCAGTGCTTGTGCACATACATTTGGGCATCTGGAGTGCCTACCAAGCCACAAACTGTGAAATAAGACAACCCAGTCAGTTTTTTGTGGGCTGCCTAGATCAGAAAACGTGATTCAACAAGCCATTCAGATTTGGCTCCCCTTCCTATGTCACACGCAGGCTCATTAGAATATATCAACCCCCATCTGAGTATCTCCACCCACGGCTTGACAACTTTGCAAAGGTGCACCATATTTTTCTCACAAGCCAATCAGAGCAGATTGGGCTTTTTAGGGAGGGGGGCTTAAAGAGACAGGCGCTAAATCGGAGCGTTTCATACAGACGGTGAAAATAGATATATTGAGTATGAGAAAAATAATGTGTAGATCATGTAAACTTGTTCTAGTAGAAACCCAAATTACAAGTATGAACCTGGAAATGAGTATGATATGCCCCCTTTAAGTAACTGTAACACATCTTAAGTTGATAAGTGGCGGTATAGTCTTGAAATAAACTAGACTAATGAGATAAAATTACTTGATGAGCTTTTTTTTTTCTTGCTGTTTGTTATTCATTGCTGCTCTCAAATAGCTACTCTGAGTGCAATTATCTCATCTTTATTCTCTCCCACCCCCCAACCCCCCTCTTCACTGTCTCTCAGACATTATTAAACAGAGCTTTCAGAGGAGCCTTTTTCAAAGTGTTAAGAGGTATAAGTAAGTGTGCATTGTCTGTGTGTCTGTGTGTGTGCCTTGTGTATGCTCATTTTAAAATTCCTTGCCTGTCCTGCCACCTTGCTCTGTGGCTTATTTGAATTTTTTACCCATATGGCACCAGGCCAGGTCCCTGTCACTTTAGAGATCTCACACACGCGCGCACACACACACACGCACACAATCGCACGTACACTCTGAATGGCAGTTTGGCAGGTGTCACTTCCTTGGCTCTCTGAGCTGTCAATCAATTAGACAGTTCAGCCTTCCAATCCCTGACAGACTCTCTGTCTCCGATGTTCACACAAACACACACACATAGAGGTCTTGGACCAGTGAGTCTCACATCATAGCAGAATCTGAACATTATAGGCATCATAAAAGTAGTCTTTATGGCAGAACTGTATGGCAAACAACAGTTTAACACAAGCAGGTTTTGCCCCACGTTTCCATCATCCTGGTGTCTGTGCGGATGTAGTTCTTGATGTAACTCTCCTACCTTTACATGATGGCAGAGCCTTGTCCCACACCGGCTTCCCATCATTCCCCATGACGCAGGTGATGGTATCCCCGCCCACTGTTATGTAGCCATGGTGACAGTTGTAGGAGACCTGAGAGCCCAGTTTATAGTCATATCCTGTCCGACTGGCGTTCATAATGTTACCAGGGTCAAAACAGGCCTCCCTTGGTTTTTCTGTGGAGAATGGAGAGAATTTATGTTACTAGACAAAGACAAGGCCCAACTAATTTGGAATATAACTAAACTATAAATGCTTTATTTTGAATGACTTATTCATCTGGTAAGGTCATTGGATCTCATATCAGCATCAAGCACTTCACCAAAGTCTCCCATGTGGTGCAGGAACAGGCCACTGTAATGATTTTCCCTCCACATGGTGGTATTGATGGCAAATTCATGTCATTTTCATTATAATTTAAATAAATAGTTTTTAGCTGACACTTATCACCGTACATTTCTAAAACATGTCTAAATCGTTTATGCAGCCCAATGAAGGACATTTTCAGATTACATTAAAAGCTGTTACACACCGGCAGCTTTTTTTTTAATGCGATTAATTTGCACGTCAATATATTTTTTCAAACTGTTGTTTTTGTCGTGAGTACTTTCACACAGAACACAAATATTATCCGGCGAAAAGGCGACGTCATTTTTTTCCGGAACAAGGTTGATTTTCTGAGCTTTCGCACAGTGAATAAAGGCATCAACCAATCACGTTGTGCGGAACGGGTTGAGTTGTGCCTATATTTATGAAACAACAACACAGAGGCTCCGTAGACCGAATCAAGTCTGCAAACTTTATTACTCCTTTCAACCTTGAAAAAGGCAGCACAGTAAAAGCAATAAAAGCCCTAGACATATAATATTTGCAGGCAATTATTTAGCATTTTTGTATTGTTTATTCGTCGCGCCCACAGTGTGTGAAGGTTCTTAAGTGTCAAAACTAGGGTAGTAATTCTGGGCCAAATTTAGTCAACAGGTTGCTATTTGCTGACCCCTAATATAGGTTGTATTGAATATCCTCTATTAACTAATATATTTTTTCTCCCCATGGGAGAGGAAGGAACAAATAAGGGTAATCGTGAAGACAAGAAAACTCAAAACTGTCTTGGCTCTTTTTGACCTGGTGTTGGGCTAGCTTGTTTGCTTTACTGTGATCACCCAATAGGAACGAGATATTGGGCTTGACTGAGGGAAACCGACAGACAGAGAGAGAGTGAGGGGGAGGGGGAGGTGGAGGGCAAGATGGAAGTGAAACAGGGAGATGATTATGGTTGTATTTTAATTAGAGAGATGGCAGATGAAAGGTAGAGAATTAATGACAAAAGTACAGAGGTGTGAGGTAGCTTGAGGAGACAGACAACAGAGAAGGAGATAATCTTTTTTTAATTAGAGATAAATTGAGTGAGAGAAACAAGAGAAAAATACTTTATAAAACTTGACAGAGCAGATCTAGTCTCTCGTCAGTCAAACAACTAATCATTAGCTCCACATTGACTATAGCTGCTAAATCACCCCCAGTCAAGCAACATCTGTAAAACCAGGATGAGTCACAATCTGTGAAAGTAAACAACTCATAGGCTGACATGGAACAGCATGCCCTTTCAACTGAAAAACACTTCTGATGTACACCAAGGGTGAAATTAATATAGTAGGCAGCTAAAAATGTTATCCAGTCTGCACAACACTCCAGTATCGACATTTTAATCATTACACTTCATAAACACAGTGAACACCAACTCAAGGTATTTATCACATACAGGGCCAGATTTCTTAAGAAAATAGCTTCGTGCTGCAATTTGCATTGACTTAGCGGCTGCAATCTGCGTGTATTCAGCTCCTGGACTGAACCTGTGACTGCCCCATAGACAGTGGTTTTCAAAGTGGGGTCCAGGGACCCCTAGGGGTCCTTGAGGGGGTTCCAGAGGGTCCCCGGCAAAAAGGGGAATAATTCATTTTCATTATAATTCCATCCATAAGTAAAACAAATAACATAATGTATGACTATTTTAGTCATGGGTTTCATACACTTTCTGTAATAAAACATCTACATATCTACGTATACTCTGATGAAGGTCTGACAGACCGAAAGCTTAGAATAAATTTAAGTGTGCGGATATCCTTTCTATCACCTTTTGTAATAAAACATCTAAAAGCAGAAAACCTATCAGATGGGGGACCCTGGGACAAAATGGGGGTCCATGGTTTAATTTGCTTCAGTTTAGGGGTCCTTGATGTGAAAAAGTTTGGGAACCACTGCTCTATGACACACTATGCAAGTGGAGGGGAGCTCATAGGCTCAGTTCAGCAGTGGGATACATATGGTTGAGTAAATGCTGCCAAACTGTCACTTAAATGTCGTAACATTTAACAACATTACTTAAAAGAAAAGTTCAGTTGCAGCCTGTGGTGATTAAAGAGTTCACTGACAGTCAAGTAAAAAAAGAAGTTTGATAAACACAAACTACTACTACCACTGCTATCATTCCTACAACTGCTTTTACTACTACTGTTACTAGTAGTAGTACTTGCTATACTTGTACTACCACATCTGATCAATAGTCTGCAGATTAGACAGTTTTAAAACATTATTGAAGAACAATTTCAGCATCTTATAAATGTGACCTTGCAGGAAAATGTATCATATCAAGGCAAAGTTTTGGGGTTTAATTACCTCTATAGTCGATGGCGAACCCAGACATGCCCAGTGAGGCGTCAGATCTGAATGCCAGGAAGAGACTGTTACTGCTGCTCTCTATTCGCTCTGGGGCCTGGTTGCCTTGGAGACTTGCAAGTAACGGCCCATTAGAGTCTTCACCCTCGTAGATGTGCAGGAAGTCGTAACTTGGCTCCATGTTGAAACTGGGGTAAAAAAAAAAACAAGAAAACAAAACAGAGAAACTTGGGTTTCAGAAACTAGTAAGATTAACTGTGTAGTTTGTTTGTGTTCTTGTTCAAATTCTCCAAACAATTAATCCAATGATGTGTGTTAAATTCAAATACCTGCTTCATTTAATGACTGCCAATTAGTTTGTGCTATCTCTCTTCTAATCGTCTGCTAATCTCACTTTCATTTTGACAGGTTTTCTGGATGTTAACTGCGTTAACAAATGAAAACTTCAAATGCTTGTTGTTGTTTTCCTCTTGAATTTAAGACACCAATATATAGTCAAAAACACATCCATTTCATTGATATTAAAAAAAAGAATGTTTGTGCTGTTGCAAAATCAGTCCTGCTCTGTCATCTAAATAATAAATTAATCATCCTGCTGTCTCATCGTGAAAGGGCATGTCGTGATCTATCTAGATTTATATCCTCAGTATGTGTGTGCACAACTATGTGCCCTTAATTGTTTAACCCGCAGCCTAAACCCACAGTAGCTCTTAATACATGTTTCTTTGTAAAAGTTTTGCTGGGTTTCGCTTTGACAGCTTCTCCTCGTCTCTCTATACATACGTGGAGACACCTGGTCCTCGTGAGGGTGAAAGTATAAGAACACACACGATCTGACAGTGGCTGTGTTAGCACTGTCGCCCACCTGTCACACAGACACAAATTTATATGTGTACACACACACTAACACACACGCACGCACGCACACACACGCACACACTGTATATAGGCCTATCTCTATGGTTTCTTGGTCTCCCACCTGTCTGATTAAACTATCTTGCTCAGTGTTTGGCTGGAAGTCATAGGACTTAACTGTATGTGTGTGTATTTGTGTGTTCATGTGTCAGAGATAGAGAAGAAGAGAGAAAAAGGGATGTATCGTGTATGTTGAAGTGTAGCAGTGTTTATAACTAGCATAAAGGTACCCTGTGGAGTTCTTGAGCACCAGGGGCGCTGTAGAGCAACATTTAGATGAGCAATTCCCTGTATTGCTTATATCCTGTGTTCTGTCAACATGTAGGAAAGGAAAGCACTGACATGACATAATACACAGTTCTGCCAAAAGCATTTAAAACAACAGCTTTCCAAACATGTTATGAGTTAGGAAATGCATTTCACATGTTTGTCAGGTCTTTAGGATACACACAATTTATTTTGGTGAGAAAGGTAAAATACAAAAAAAGGATACCTTATAGACCAGATAGAGATTATGCTGTCATATGTCCCTTACTTTGTCTCTTTGCTTTAAGACACAAAAAGACAATCGGGAATTTCTGAATTTGGGCAGAAGAGGTGTTACTGATTATTTGTCCGACAACAATATTTATCATCGGAAAGGACTTGTAGAAGTTGAACAAAAAACTACCAAAGTTAAAATAAGTGTGAAGAATGCTCAAGTTTAAGCCCTGTGTTTCTATCTGGTGCAGAATGGGCTTAACTGCACATAAGCCCTTTTTGCACTGACAAAGCATTAAAATGATCCGTGCTAATACCTTTTGCATTAGTGATACATTCTGGGTCTGAATGCTGAAGCTACTAAATGTCATAAAAAGAACATAAAGATCTCACAGAGCAGAAACGGGGCAACATCATAACCTCTCGTGACCGGAGAGCAGTAACACAAGGGTCTGTTAAGACTTGAATGCAAATTAAGAGCAATCACGCAAACTTGAGAAACTATATTTTAGTTTGTTTAGCAATTAATTATACATCTTGAAATATACAGTGCCACAAAGCAGTCAGCATTTTCATGATGAGAAGAATGCAAATGTTTTTTTTCCACTGACTGTAAATAGTCAGTACATTTATAGAACATGATATCACTTTGGGATATCTTACAACACCTTTTCTGGCTGATACCTTTTAGTGTTACTATAAAACGAAGGTCAGTTGGATGTGGACGCTCAAATGATTTTGTATGATACCACAAAATGAGTTCTGACTTTATTGGAGAAACTCTGATTTGATTCAAAGACTGATCAAAAGACTGAGTCATTCGTAATAGAATGGGTGAATAGAGTAGAAGTCTATTCCCGCTGCGTTTATAAAACACAATTATTAGGTTAAAATTGGATAAATGATGAAAAAGAAAAAGGCACACAGCATTCACAAAACAACTAATATCAATACAACTTAATTCAAAGTAAAACAAAAACTGTCTCACTGTTACAACAGAAGGGATTTATCTCTCCAGCTGAAAAACATCAAGCCAAAATTGGGTCATTTTTTCTCCTGTGGCAATCTGGAGAAAGTCCGCTTTGCTTTTATCTCCTTTATGTGAAACTCCAATCCTCACTTTTGCCCTAGTCATAAGCCCCTAACCACTGTGACCGGGAAAATATTCACCACTCGGGCACAATCAGGACTTGAAATGTAAATAAACAATGCCCTATTACCGAAACAACAAAACATGGAAACGGTCAGAAATCCCTTTCATTTATACATGAATTTCACTTCCCAAAACAAGGCGAGAACAGTGTATCTGCCGACATATCAGTGTTCAAAAAGTTCCCGAACAAATCAATTTAATCAGTCACTTGCTTTATGTCTTCAAGGATGCATACCAATACGTTTACGCTGATTCACAACAGAAAAAAGGCTGATTGAGAGATTTGGGCAGTTCAAGGCCCTGACAGTCAAGAACAAATCTAATTTCAATTTCCTGAACCTTTTAAAGATAAGATCATCTCACCACAAACTAACCATTAAGCTACTTTAGTTATGTTGGAATTGGATTTTACTGTAGTTTTTTTAGACTAATGAGGTTTTTCCCACACAAATGGGTTTATTAGTGCCTGATCCCTGACTATACAGCACAGACCTTTTCTTACCCTGTGTGGGCCTCAGTGAGTCATGAACAGTCTACTCTTAAAAAACAAACTCAAACTAAACTCATAAAACAAAGTCCTTGGAGGGTGATACATTTTTAAATATAAGCCAGAAGAAAAACATGTTTCAGAAAATTCTTTGGGGACCCCGTCCATCCCCTAAATCTTTAAGTTTGTAATGTTTTCTCAGGTATTTGGATAAACTAATTAAAAATTAATATCATCAGTAAGGCCATTGCTCTGACCTGATGTGTTTGTTGTAGCCTCAACATTAAGGGAAAAACACACCTTGCTGTGGCCATCTTATCTATCTTGTTGTTGTGTAACGTTATTTGTGATCTGTTAGTAATACTTCTTCTGATGACAAAACGTTAAATATTGATCGGACTGTAATTACTGAACCATTAACCGACACAAGGCATGCGTCAGTAACTGTGTATTTTCTCCGAACACGACACGTTTTCTAGCTTGAGTGCAAGTGTTTCATCAACATCAGTTTGTCATAAAGCTACCTGTTTATTTTAATTTATGTTTAGACACATCTTATTGTCGCCCTCGTGTTGCAGCTAAGTGCTCCACCAAAATAACATGGCAGCCTTTTAAACAGCAAATACAAGAGGGAAGTTTGAACTCCCACAGGGAACTCTAAACTGTGAAATGATTGCTGAAAAATGTGCAGTCTTATTTGGACCATTTTAAGGTAGAAAAAAAAATCTTAAATCCATTCAATCAAAATGTCGGAAATACCAGCTGAGCGGCAGCAGTGTTTCTACAAACACAGATAAGCTCCACTCCCGAAAATACATATAAGAAAGGTTCATAGTATATACAAGATACAGATCCATGTTGTAAATACAGGTGGCTTACCTTTTGAAGATGAGAGCAATGACGAAGTCAGGGTTGACTCTGATTCTCCAATCACACTCTTTCCCAGGGGGGTAAGGCTGGGGGTAGTTGGGAGACAGAATTACTCCCGAAGGGCCGCTGACGTTTCCCCCACATGTCGCTGGAGACAGACAAACAGGGAGACAGAGACAGAGAAAGATGATTACACAGCATTGGGCTTGGGGTAATTTGGAGAGAGAATCACCCCTGATTGACCACTCATATAACCCCCACGGGTTGGCAGAGTGGAAGAGAGTTGGTTAGTGATGGGAAGTATGGCAGAGGTTGGTTAGAAGAGACAGAATTGCCCCCGGTGGATCGCTGATATTACCTCCACAGGTAGCTGGAGAGGGTGAAAGAGCAAAAGCGAGATAGACAGAGACTGTGAGATTTAGACAGAGTGCAAGGCTGGGGGTAGTTAGCAGAGAGAATCACCCCTAGCGGCCCTGTTATCCCACAACAAGCCAGAAAGCAGGAAAGAGATATTAGCAAGAGAGACAGATAGATGCAGTCAAGCAGCAATTTGGTGATGTGAAGGAAGAATTTGAAACATGGAGAGGTGTCTTGGGGGTGGCAGGTGGGTGTGAACGGATTATCAACAGTGAAATAGAGGTAAACAAAGGCATTAACAGTTGCAAATCACTCACAGACAGACACACACTTGCGCACTAGACTGTTGTGTTTAATGATGTTTTAATCTCAGGAAGGCTTTTGAACGCCAAGGGATTCACCACCCGAGGTGAAAGTGCATGAGAGGGAAGCGTACGCAGGCTAAGCTAAGAGAAAACGGAGGAGATTTAAGCCCTACATTTTATCTACAGTCGTGAGGTCACTGGCAAAGAGTCAGAGGCAATATCAGGTACAAAGCATAATGTGTTTCACAGGCATGGTTACAAGGCAAATTATTAGTCTCCGTGGCTGTGCTGGAGGACTTCCCAATAACGCTGGCCGATAAAGAGAAGGACAAGGCAACATAAAGGGAGTCTGTGGCATCTAACAGGAAGCCAAATGACAGTAGTCCCTTACTGAAAGCTGGGATGTGGACACGATTGCTACTTGCTGCAGGAAGCTTTGGCTTGCTCACACTGTTTACACTCCCACTTCAGCTGTGTCTGACGTCATACCTCATCCTGGTCGCTGCATAATTAAAAATCCAGCAGCCCAGGACCTTTATGGTGATCTCTGGTGAGTAACTCAACATGATATTTCATGTGAAAGACACAAATTGAACTGGATGCTGCAGTTAAAGCAGCAGTGGGTAGAAATGGAGCAACTGTGATTTAAAAAAAGTTATTTTTATAAAACGGTCACTTTATCCTGACAGTAGTGCATGAGACAGGTTATCTGAAAAAAGTCATGTGCCTCTGTGTCCTCCGGTGCTCCTAATGGCATCTGTAGGATTTCACATACCGGAAAAAAAACAACCAGTCCAGCTGCCGTCTAAGAGCCGGCTCGTGACATCCGATCAAACGGTCAAACTAGGCAGCGCTGATCAAATATGAATCAATATTATGTTACTGTAATGCCTATTTCTCGCCTCAAATGTTTTCAGAAACATCTTGTAGTGTACTGTTTAGCTGTAAAATGAGAACGTTTGTGACCCGCCATGTTGAGATCAGTTGAGGAAATACCAAGCACCGCCCACCAGCCAGAGCACAGCCAATAGGAACGCTCAATAGGAACGCTCTCTTTCTGAAATGACCTGTGATTGGCCAAAGTCTCCCGTCACGGGCTAGATTTTTTTAAAGCCTGAAAACAGAGCCATGAGGAGGTGCAGAAGTCTAGTTATCTCTCAGAGCACTTGAATTACAATATGCTGAAAAGTTATTATGGAAGTTTTGCCCAATGATGCCAAAAATATACTGCCTACTGCAGGTTTAATCCGGAAAAATAACTTTATGTGTTTGTTACCCCAATAGAGGCATGCACTGTAGTTCAGCAGCAGCTTACTACCAGCTATGGTCAGAGAGAGGGACGTGCTACAGGCTTGGTTTTGCCCTAACATACTGGGATTTGTAGGTTGCACGGTGAGGACACTGAAGGGCTCTTGCTGCATTACAGATTGTATCTTTTTTAGGCACTGACTCTGCTTTTCCTGCATTTCCTCAAAAAAGGCAGGCTTCACGGCTAGAAGTCATCTCTTTCCTTTAGTGAGAGAGTCAAGTGTGTCAGAAGGAGCTGAGGAGGAAAATAAAGGAAGCAAAGCACACCTAAAAGTGGGAGAGTGAAAAACAAACTGCAGCAGAATTGTGTGAATGAGGTGTGGAGTGGGATGTGGAAGCTCACTGGGCTAAAAGCAGCAGGTGGGCCAGATGGTGGTGATAATGGAGAAAAAGAGCAAACAAGCTCTGGCTTTTCAAAGGTTTTCAAACAGGAACCGTATTATAGCTACCTGCATCATTCTGGGATGCTACAAATCTGACCTCGCTTTTTTTCCGATCCATTCCTCTCAGGCGCACGTCTCATCATGCCAGTTCTGAGTTTTGGAGGTTTTGGTGATCCATGCTGAATTTTTATGCGGTCCACTGACAGCAACAGTGCTATATGCTTATCCCAAGCACAGTTTCTCCAGCACCTGTTCAACTTCTCCTTGATCTTAAAGAGCATGCCTCCGGTAAGGAAAACCATGTGATGTTCTAGCAGCAGCATCATTTGGGAATAGAGATCACCTCACCAGCAGGCTTCAGTTGATTTGCCTCCAAAGTATGTCAGATGTGGCAGAACAACACAGGGGTACCTGAGGGACCTGAACTGTCTTGTTTGTTGTTTACTCTCACCAACTTCAGACTCAAAGGAACAATGTGTAAAATTTAGGGCTATTGGCAGAAATGGAAAATAATATTAATAAGTATGTTTCTTTCTTTAGTGTATAATCCAAGCCCCCAAGAAGTACGCCGGGCTTTGATGCAAATTTTCGTAGTGGCCAAACGGCGGTGCTACAACTTCCGTGTCCATCACATGATGCCGTTCGGCCCAAAACGACTTTTTCCAACAGACTTACATTGGGTAAGAGGAATTAAAGGAAACGTCGCTGGATGCGGAAGATCGCCGGATGATCCGGGTACTTTATCATTCGGCAGTCGAGCCATTTTGGCTTCATGCGTCACTGAGCAGCTCTCACAGGAGGCCGCCTACAACGCTGTATCCAGTTCTCTTTATACTTCCATGGTATAATCAACTGATAAAAGGATCGTTGTGTTTTCGTTACCTTAAAATTAACCGTTTATATCTACACACGGAGCGGGTCCTCTCTTCACGGAGCCGGCCACCATGTTTCTAAAGAAGCCCAGAACTAACAAACCACTGAGTTAACTTTTCCTGCTTTGGCCGGAGTCGATAACGTTACTCACTCCAGAGTGAACCCCCGTCACTCCACTCAGCCGCAGGGAAACAAGACACAGGAAACCTCCGCACTTGCTCTGCTATTCTCCAAATGACCTACGCTACTCTTACAACAACTGGCACGTCGGCCACCGTCGTTCTCCTACACTCTTGGCACATGGGAGAGGTTTAAGTTGGTTGCAATCTAAAAACGTTACCACTAGATGCCACTAGGTCCTACAAACTGCTCCTTTAAGATATAATTCTGGATCATTCCACCTCCAGAGGTTTTGCGCTCAGTCTTCCACTGTTTGATGTATTCATTAGAGCACCTGATGGACAGTATCTACAAATCTTAATATCTGGTTCATATTTAGTCCTCATTTTTTAGTGCGCAGTATGACATTGAAGTCTCCAGCTCATTAACGTCTGACCACAGCACCATATTTTATTTCAATTTAATTGAATCTCAGTTTGGCAGTCGGCGATCCACAGATGAATGTACACCTACCTACACACGTTGGAGGGTCAGGCTGCCAGAAGAATCTGTTATCCATTCGTACACATGTGATGGTGTCCAGGCCTTGCAGCTGGTAGCCTGGATCACACTGGAACGTCATGCTGTCACCAGGCTCCTTACTGTCCCCGTATCGAGAACCATTTACAGGGATGCCTGGGTCATTGCACGTTGTTGCTGTTGTGGCTGGAGAATGTGAGACAGACAAAGAGAGACATATATTGACATATTGTTGGTTGACAGAAAGAGATTCAGAGAAAAGCACACAAACACAACATCTATCAGCAGCTGCAGACAAAGAATCAAAGAAAAACATGTGCTGTATTGTGTATAGACACACTATTGTCCCCCACATGGTCAGTACTGATTGGGCTTACTGTCATCAGACTGACAATGAATGACATATTTATTATTAAAGGTAGCAGGGTAGCTGGAGATACATGTGACAACCTGACCAGTTAGTAACTAAATGGTTTGTCCCTTCAGGTTCAATCAAATTGGGTCTTTTTGCTTTTTAATTAGTGGCTCCCCCTCAGGATAAGCAGTGTGCTCGGTAGGGATTCACAGCCATCAGCCTCTGTGTGTTTAGGGCTCGCAATTGTGTTTAAATATACTGGAGTGCGTCGATCACATCAATCAGTGTTTAAAGATTCAAAAAGGGCCAATATATTTTTATCAACATTGGAGCAATATGCAATATGTGTCTGATTAAAGGATATTTTTGTCAAATGACTAATAATGTATATTGTATATTTAATAGGGCTGTCAAGCGATTAAAGTAGTTAATTGTGATTAATCTCAAATTTGTCGCACATTTTTTATCTGTTCAAAATGTACCTTAAAGGAAGATATGTCAAGTAATTAATACTTAATAATGTATGTTTATATTTATTATTGGAAATCCATTGTAAACAAAAAACAATAACAAAACAATGTCCAGAAACCCTCAAAGGTACTACATTTAGCATAAAAAAATATATGCATTTAGCAAGTTTGGAGCGATATTTAGCAAGTTTGGAGCGATATTTAGCCTCCTTTGCGACGAGCTAGTATGACATGGTACCAATGGATTCCTTAGGTTTTCTAGTATCATATGATACAAGTATCTTCACTCTAGCTTTAAAACTGAGCCCGCTACAACCTAAAAATGGCAAGTTGTGTTAACGTGTTTAAAGAAATGAATGGCGTTAAAACGAATTTGCAAGAGACAGACAAGACAGAATTTTCCACTGCTTGAATCCTCATGATACAACTATATCAGATCTTGGCCAGAGCCCTGGCCAAAATACTAGTAGAGTATGGAAGCTGACCTTCTGAAATTCAATCCACACTGAGCATATAAATTATCTTTTGCACAAATATTCCAGCTGGTGTACGGCCAAACATAGTATTATAACATCAAGTTTATTGTATTTTCCCAGTACAGAACAGTATATATTATATCAGGGACACAGACAGGGAAGAGAGAGGACAAAATGAGAGAAAAAAATAAAACTGAGAAAGAAATTTGAAGTAACATCACCCCTAAAAACCACTCGCTCAATAAATCCACAAACCTTGCTTTAAATAAATCAGTGTGGTGGCAAATACCATTACCTTTGCTTTAGTAAATCAACATTGAGGTAAATATAAGGAGTCATTACCATAGTAATGGAATAACAGTGCTTTGATTAGCATGTTAGTGAGTGCAAATATTTATTGTTTTAAATATGGGGAGAAAGGAAAAAACTAAATGTGTGAGATAGAGGGAGAGAGAGAAAGAGAGAGAGAGAGAGAAAACATTGGGTGTAAATATTTATGACTGGAAATATGCATCTCTTTAAAAAAAAGTTCTGACAGTTAGGTGTGTTGGAGTTTGTGTGTGCACGCTTGTGCATGCAGATTTATGTGAACCACAGAGCAACTGGTGTACAGTATGGGCTTGTGCAAGAATTGTGCTGGTAATAAATGGCTATGTAAAGATATACACGCACAAGAATGTGTGTGTATGTGTGTGTGTGTGTGTGTGTGTGTGTTTGTGTGTTTGTGGATGCGCTGATGTGAATAAGCTGTTATAAAGGAAGGATGGTCGTGACTGTCTGCCTCTGATTGATTTTGCTGCTACAGTGGATCGCAGTGACTTTGGCCGATGATTCTAAAAGGACGGTGCACAAACATTTTTGGGTCCAGTGGCTCAAACAGCAAACACCATCCGTGCATCCAAAGGGCAAAGTTATTGTCCAGGTTGCCCTTTCTTTTTTTTTATAAAAAAAAAGGGAAGGAATAGCAGCAACAGTTTGTGTTTGTTGACATTTCTTTGAGTAAGTGTGATGAAAAAACTAAAATCTTTTTACAAAACTGACATTTAAAGACAATTTTTAGATTTATAGTTGCTCATTTTGCAAGTTCAACTTTGTTCATTAGCCTTTAAAATGATTTGTAGCATATATTTTTTTTATTATTTATTATTATTATCATTATCATTTTTATTATTCACCAATTTCTCAAAGAAACATTTCACAATGCTGTTAAATAGTTAACCAAGTAGTTTTGTTACTGCATCTCCTGGTTTCCCAACTGTAAGATACAACCAAAACTGAGCCACAGGTCTCTGGGGGGCTCCTTCAGTACTTAGCCTGGTCCCAGGGTGACATATTCAATTTCTCATTTCATTCTTTGGCTTTTAGTTTTTCAGAAATCCTGTTAAATGCAGCATTAATTCCAGATTAATTATCGTATAGCCAATATAAATGAGGTTTATGTAATAACTAACACTATATGTTTGATGAGTGCTGAGTTTGTTAATTAGCTAATTTAATTGCCAAGTCAGTAATTGTTTTTCTTCATAAATGGATAGTGGGGATAGAGTGAGACAGACCACCCAAATCAGTGATTTAGTACAGTCATGGCACATTTTTGATTGTTTCCAGTCATTCAGAGTTTCCTTTACCATGTGAATTCCAAATTGAATGATTCTGATTTAGAGATAAGTCCACTTACTGGAAAACTGGATAGAAAATCCTTGCTTGCTGATGAAATAATCAGAATCAAACTGCAGTGTGAGTATGTTGAAAGTCGAGTGGATATCTTCAGGTAAGGCCGGGCCTGACCATTCTTTCAACAGGATCCCCCCGTCTGATGGCCCAGATGGCCCATCCCAAACTCTCAGGATATCGTGGCCGACCTCGGTGTCAAAGACGATGAAGTGGAGGCTGAGAAAAAACACAAATTACACAGGAGATCAGAGATGCAATACAAACATTAACAACTGTTCTTTATTCAGTAGTTTTACCAAAATCAAGTCAACCATAAAATAAAATGAAGCAGAGCTGAGAACAGAGAGATTACACTAGCGCGCACACACACACACACAGGAATGTCAGCATTGTGTTGAGAAACACAATGGTGGCATAATGACTAATGTGGTGTACTTTCCTACACAGCAGTGGTTTTGACAGTGAACATTTATCTATAATTAGTGAATATATCATTACCTGACAGTCTTGTGAGTGCTTACCTGCATAGTCTATGTAGAGTGAGTTAGCCAGGAAGCTTACCCAGAGCAAAGCAATTCTGCAGATACTTGTTAGTATTGTTAGTTAGGCCTATTTGTTGTCTTATTTCTTTATGGAAAACATTTCTTTTGGTTAGTTTCCTTTAATGTAAAACCAAAAATAAACCCTGATAACTGCAGGCCATCATCATACTCACAGTGGCTTAAGTGGACATATCCAACTGCTTCATAATTACCTGATAGTCTTGCCTGTGTCAGCCTCTATAGTCCAGGTACAGTGGAGGTTGTTGTCATATGGAGCAGGATATCCCGGAGACAGAATCCGTCCAGACACTGCTCCACTTAAGTGACCTCCACACTCCGCTACAAGGACACGAGACAACGGGATGAAAAACAGGAAAAATATCTGGGGGAAAAAATAAAAACATGTATTTTTCCCCTCTTTTAAATGAGGTCCTTTGACATACGTTCATCAAATCAGAAAAACATACAGAACCCCTTTTTTATCTTAATCAATGAACACACACAACCACAGCAGGTATAACACATACTACTATACACATTTAACTGGACAGATCAAATATAGAAGGAGCATCAGAGCATTTGACAAAGCAAGGATCGTGGGCAAACCCACATATTGAACGATTGCTGCAGGGTCACTATGAATTACAAACTAGTCTGCAGTAGATATTGTTGGCAACTTGCAACAACTGCTCAGCCATAAAATCCACTCTTCTCAATAACAAAGACATTTGAACTGGAGAACATGAGTCACTGAATTAACTTTTTATAAGGTAACCGAATAAAGAAAATAAATCCCATAAAGTTACACCAATTCGCCTGCATTGTCATGGTGAATCTGACACCTAACACAACCGGTATGCTATAATTCCTGCTTCTTTGAGATGAAGTGTTCATGTTCATCCTTTTACAGTGTCTCTCTCAATTAGAGGTCTTCACTCGGTTTCTCAGAACTGAGACCTGACCCATGACCTGAGTTGAAAGGAGCTAAAATGATACTCTGTCTAATTGGGGTCAGGTCTTGTGTGTTTATAGGTCTAATATCAGAGTGGAACCAAATGGATGAGTGCGTACTCAGTTTCAGCTCTGATCACATGGTGGTACTGTAAGTCATAATCTCAGCTGGAGAAAAACATTTTGGGAAATCAGTAACGTATGTAAAAAAAAGTATGCCATTAAATGACATTTGTTTTTTGGAATTAGATTCACAGATATTGGTTAGAACATTATCATCTTCACCAAGTATGCTACAGAATATTAGTGGAGGTGAAAATATGACTTTCTAGGGGTGTAAAAATACATTGATCTGGATCAATATGTTTCGATGCAATGACTAACGATCCAATATCATTAATGGTAAGTGAAAACCTTGATACATATCGTCATCTTTAACATGAGCTTATATTTCAAAATTCCCAAGGCACGTCTGTGTCACCGTTTCCGTCCAAGCGCAGCTCATTCCTACAGAGCCCAGTAATAAAATTGTCAAATCATATTTTAGATGCTTTTTGTGAGTTAATATAAAATGTAACTGATTGTGTTAAATAGTGATATGATATCGTCTCATATCGATTGCAGGCCCCTGAACTGAATTGAAATTGTATCGTGGCAGACTTTGTGATATCAACAAATATCGTGTCATTGTCCAAAGAATCAATATAATATTGTATCACGATAAAACATGTGATATACACCTCTATGACTTTCAATATTGCTATAAATAAATCTTTGACGCACATAAACAAATAATTTCTGGAATTAGTTTCTATTACTTAACATTTGTTCTCAGTATATTATTATCATTATTATATTGCTGCTCTTTTTAACTGGGCGGCTTGTTAATCAATAGCGCATGATGCTAATGCGGTGTTAGCGTTCACTACGATCTGTTCGGGTCGACCACGTTTTGGATCTACTTATCCTCACTGCAAATTAATTTATGCACATTGGGTAGGTTATCCACAAGTCCGTTTCGGATTGGGTCCAGCATGTTGGACCTGTGACGACCTCTACTCTCAATCATCCAGATTCGCTGTATCATATTTCTTGGTCATCTTTCCAGCCCTATTAACATCTCAGTTCATCTCTCATAAGAGGCTGCTCCGCTACTTTCCTGTAAATTACTCTGAGGGTGTGAAGGTTGAGTTAAATGATAATCAGTTAAAAAAGGCCTAGAATCATTAAATCAACCTTGAATTATCCAAGCTCCTGTTATACACTTTCAAGGTTGGTGAGTAACTTCGATGGCTGTTTTCCCTCAAGGATCTCCCAGTAGTGTTCAAAGATCAAGAAAAAAGTGCTGTTTAACTCACAAGAGAATTGGCTTTTTGTGTTATTTTTGTATTGTTTTCAGTGGCGAGGAACCGGGGAGATAGCAGGAAGCAAGGGAAAAGGCTGGGAGCAGATTTGAACTCATCATGGTAGTACATGGTAGCCCACTGAGCCAGCAGATCGCTGCTGATTAGAAAACAGTTTGGGATAGAGAACGCTTCATATCAGTGTGTGCATTGCGTGTTTGCGCGAGTTAAAAGGGCACCATTAACACAGCTCTGCAATCTGCAATTCCATGACAACCTACTGCTGTTGCATTGCCCTCGGCAGAATGCTCACAAATACACATTCGTGTAAACACAAACACAAAGGGAGTAGAGACACAATTACACACAAGGCCAGAAACACATACTTGAAAACATGCATGCAGTTACGCGAGCACATACACACATATGAATGCACACACCCACACACAATAATATAACCAGTCGTTTCAGTCCCTGGTGATAGAAAACACAGGAGGAAAGGCAACTACGTCAATGACGACTGCAATTTCCCGGCATAGAAAAAAGAAAGAGAAAATAAGAGGCACACACATATATAGAAGAAGATAGACAGGTTTACTGCATGAATAGAGAACGAGAGAACGTCAAAAAGAGTCAGAGGTAGACCACCACTCTGGTTGACTCAATGTGGGGGAGAGAGACAGAGAGAGAGAGAGAGAGAGAGAGAGAGAGAAAGATGGTATAGAAACAGCCTGAGGCAAAACCATCTCCTCATCTCCATGCTAGTACATGCAGATATGGGACCGAGCCAGACAGGCAGGGGAAGAGACAGTCAGAGAGGCAGAAAGACAAACGCCCCGGCAGACAGACAAAGGAGGAAGATACAAAGGTAGCTATAGAGGTAGTTAGCCCAGGGCTCTGCCAGCAAGTATTCTCCTGGTTGCTGGCTTACCTGAAATAAGGCAGCGACAGAGCAGCTACAAATTAATGACTGACTGCAGAGGTACACAGGGACACACACACACACACACACACTGAGATTTACACACATCCAGCCAAAAACGCATACTCATTCTCATTCACACCCACATACATACACACAGACACCTATGCACACACATTCTTTTTAGTTGCCATTAGCAACCACATCAGGCCATGTCCCACCTCAGCGAGCTCAGGTGTGCTGGCAGGTTAGACAGACACAAGGCTTGGCTCTGCAGTAGGGAATTCCAAATTAACATGTGCCAAGTGCCCGCGTCTACCCAACAAGGTAGAAGCACTTACAGGGAAAGTGCTTTTATTTGTAAAATATGCAAAACCACAAAATATTTATGGTCAAGCAGGAATTAGGGACTTCAAAAAATTGTGAATTTGCTTCAGGGATTTCAAAGCTAGCTAGGAACAATAGAAACAAACAAACGACGAGTTCGTGCTTCACTGGTGGCTGCTGAATGACAATAAGGAATCAGAACGGCCAGCTGTACATGCTGCAGCTAAAACACAATACTACTTTCACAGGTCCATGAGCGAAAGGGGGGAGAAAAAATGTCAAAGCACCTGAATCGTTTGGCACACTCCTCTCCAACCTAATTAAGAGCTGCCATGTGCCAACTAAAGCTAAATCTGCCCTCTGGCAGCTTATCTACCTTAAAACCTAGAAAATATTCAAATATATTTTAGATATGCCGAATGAGAAACCTTTTTTTTGTCATTTTTGTCACGCTATTGTGGGAGTGCACATCAGCAGTCAAACAGATGGCTGATTATTACATTATGCGTTCGGGCAGCTTTCCTTCAGGCTCTATAATAATCTTCTCAACGTTGTGATCTTTCACCTGTTTTGAATGTGTTTGCATGACATTCATATTAGAAATAAGCCGTCTTCCTTATTAAGTCAATAAGAACCACAGCATTTTGGTGTTATACTCATCAGTGCATGATGTATGATAGGGGTTTCACATTTTTACAGTTAAAATAAATTGTTACTTTTGTTGTCACTCACTGTGGCTCTCGGTTTAAGAATTATCTCAAATCTGACTCCTATAGAGTCTGCACGGATGACGTATTTTTGTAGGCCAACCAGGAAATTAGCATCGCCCTGGGTTCCCTCGACAAAAAGCCAATGGGATTATTCCATTGGGTTTTGGATTATGGCAGAAAATAAGCTCTGTGGCAAACGAACGTTTATGATATTTACACGTTTTGTTCCGTAAAATAATCTCCACAAATGAACACCACTTTTATGATTTTTGAAGTCTGAATGCAATCGCCAGAAGTAAAAAACTAATGTTAGGCTATAAACAAACTACACCACGGTCGCATGACTCCACGTAACCACCACGAAGCTACAGGCGGACTAGTGTTCACCATGATGACGTTTTGTAGTCTCATTAGGACACTTGTTAGCAACCGCCGTTTTTAAGACACGTAAAGGCTTCAAAATTCACGAGTGGGATATTTACTGACATATCTTACGTCGTAAAAAAAAAACCTTAAAATCTCTTAAGCTTGTATTAACCATAGACCTTATTTCAGGCATCTAACTAAAAATCCATTCAAAAAACCCACTGACTTCGAGACGAGGGAACCAGAAGTGCTAAAATGCTAACTCCTTTCCAGGTTTTAGGACTCATTCCTGCACCACTCTATTCCCAGAATATTTTTTGTATCATAATTAGTCATCCTGTTGTATCACAGTTGATGTGGGTGTAGAGTAAACTAGCTTAGATGACAAAAGTTGAATCTCTCCAGGTGGAATTAAGGCCACTACTTTGACTATATTGACATAAAAGCATACAGGCAAGGGAAATTAATTGAACGTAGGATGCACTCATCAATTTTGGGTTGTCACAGTAAAGTGCATATGGGTGCACTTTCACTCCAGTCTGTGTTGTCCAGTATCTGAGAAGATACACTCAACAATTTTGAGATGAATCAATATAGTTTTTACATTACATCATTTTCTGCCTTCTGAAAAAAAGTCTCTCCTGATAGAATATTCTATTTATTGTGCAGACTCGGAATAGAACAGAAAGCTCAGGCTTCTGTCAAAGTCCTTGGCATAAAATACTGTGCGCACCTTCAGGGTACAAGAAAGTAGTCTGGCTTACATTATAAATTTATCACAGTTCAATTCAGACAGTCATCCCCTATTTTTGCACCTTAAGCATGCCATCCTTAAAATACACAGAAGCCTGGTGCACTAAAATCTCATGCCCGGTGACATCCTGCTGTCCACGCTCAAATAGTTTTGCGTGCACACGTTGATGGATCAGCAAGGGCTTTTTTTTTACTCGCAGAGGTGTATCAGCGCCGCTATGAATATTTCCCACAGAGGGTTGAATCAGTCCCCATGCCCTCCTTTCAAAGTATTCACCTGTCACTTGTTCATTCACTCTCTCTTTTGAATCACCGTACTCTTGCTGGAGCTTAGAAACATTCGAGTAGCTTTGACTGCTGCTTTACCCCGTGCTATATTTCTCATTGTTAATAATGCAGATGTTGTAGTCCTGAATTATTGATGTACGTAGATCCTACACATGTGTTGGCGTACTAACCGATACAGGAAGGAAGTGGTTTGTCCCAGACGCGTCTGTCCCCGCTAAGGCAGGTCAGTGTGCTGGTGCCATGGAGACTGTATCCAGGGTTGCAGGAGTACAGGACAAAAGTGTTGGCATAATGGCCGTCGTCTTGGATCTTATAGCCGTAACTAGGGACACCTGGTTCCTCGCAGCGTACTAGGTCAAAACCTAGAAAGAGACACACATAGACACACAGAGAGAAACACACACAGGTACACGCACGCATACAGATTAGGTCTTCCTGTCCATGCATTGAGGCAACATTGCACAAATGAACAGGGTGATTCAGAGCACTTTTGGACAAGAGGACATAAGGTCATACTACTCTTCTCCCGAATCCCACTACATCCTGCAGAAATATAAAGTTTGGACACTCTGTTAATGCTGAAACCCGATGTGACAGCTGCAGTGAAAGCTGCTGGACATTTCAACAGAGTCTACTCATATGCTTGTTTCTATATGACATTTCAAAAATGAATGGGCTTCTCCCCTTTCTGAAAGATATAATGATGTGTAGTGAGCGGCAACAGCTATTATATTTCTGGATTGAAAATGTGGTTTCTATATGAAACTGTGGAAAAACATCAAATGATAATTTCACATCCCACAAATATACTATACACTTGAACGAGCACACTGCAAGGGACGTCTTTGTGTTTTGAAGATAACAAAGAACAGGAAAGTTTCCCGCCTCTAAGACAGATGGATAAACAAAGACACAACCTATTTTCTTTCCCTCAGGTCAGCCTCTTATGAACCCCTCAGACCAGAAATGTCTAAGTTGCTATGTAATGGACAATGAACAGTGAATTGGTTACTATCATAAACTGTTTTTTCAACATGTTTGGCTGTTTGTATTATAGAAGCCCACTTATGATATGACAACTTACTGAAAACATAATCTGATCAAAATTATGTCATTTACAAACCACACTGCAACCACATAGAGAGGTGAGGTCCCTCCCCTTTCCGGTGGATCCCACGGGACCCTATTTCGGAAAAAATTGTACGGTAGTCAACAGCGAGAGACAAATGTTTTTTTGATACCGTTTGAATTGCGCCGTGAATAACACATAAGATGTTTGTAAATTTAAAACACAATTTTGCAAGTCAAGAAAGTCGCACTTTGGCGTAGGTTTGGCTATGTTCCATGCACATGGAGCACGCAGCAACTCCTGGTCTTTTTATCACCCGGGAAGAGAAAGAACAAGCAGACCCATTACTCGTGTAAGTACATCCCAGTACGAAACACACGGGCATCGTAGCTTCAGCGAGAGAGACGTTACTTACGCGACTTTTGGGTGTGTAATCTTTCTAATTACGTATTTTCACAGTCTTATACTTCAACAGTTTTACAACAAACTGCGACTTTCTTGACTTGCAAAAGTATCTTTTAAGTTGACAAACATCATTTGATTCATGGTGCAATTCAAACGGGATCAAAATATATTTGTCTCTCGCCGTTGACTACCGTTCATATATTTTTCCGAAATAAGGTCCCATGGTGGTCCACCGGAAGGGGAGGGACTTCGCTTCTCTATAGACTGAATGTTCAGTAACATCCATGGACTATAACCTCAGTAACGTTAAGAAAGTAAGTAAGATTGCCCTTCAGGCTCTTCGACTCACACACTGAAAAATGTTATGATATCCAAAATTATATATTTAATTATTTCACCATAAATCGAGCTTTTGTTAGTAAAGCCTGTAATGTCTTCTTGGCAGATTAGACAACGTTAATATCCACCAATCCTGTTGCCTGTATGAATATGAATGATGTAATTTTTTGAAAAACAATATCTGTTATATCTGGACAGAATCAGGACACGATATCAGAACGCCTCATAACAGCCTTGGCATAACAGCTTTTACACAGCCAGCAACTTTTTAAGTGAGCTGTCTCCACAGTTTTGTGAGGTGTGCCTACAACTGTCTAGCCCATCCTGCATCCATTTCAGTAAAACAGATGCATATCACCGTCAACCTTTCTTGTTAATGTCTTGAACAGATGTTTGAACTCCTATTTTACTCCAATGAAATAGCCTCTAACACTGTGTAGTATTGAAGCGGCTTTACTCAAGTCCCTGACCCTATTTAAGAAACCATCGCTGCCTCTCTTGGTCAGATGCTTCTCTCTCCCTTCTCCTGCATAAACCTCCCATCAATCTCTCTTATCTATCCATCGTCTCATCCATTGTAGCAGAACTTTGCAGAAGGTGTCACGTTCTCCAGTTTAACGACCTGCAGACTACCGGCTGTCTAATGGTTTAACTGACATACAGAGCATCCATCTACTATCCATATACCATCTACCTTCATCCGCTTGTCCCTCCGTCCGGTCGCTCTTCCTCTCCAGATGTGTCACTTTCTCACCTTCTTTTAATGACTTGCAGATAAATGCTCCTCTAATAGCCCTTTTGACTTACACAGCAGCTGGTCCTGCCTTCTTAACAGGCTCTCTTTAAAGCCATTAAGATGCGTGTGTGTGTGTGTCAGAGAGAGAAAGAGGGTGCATGTATGTGTGTTGCAAGCATACATATGCTCATTTATTTTTTCTCTATGCTTGGTAAACTACTGTTGCACTTTGGACTCCCCCTTCAACAGAAATTGCTCGGGAAACTGATTGTTGATCTCTTGTCAGCTGTCAGAAGGGAAAGTAATAGCTTGGTAATTTGCTGACGGAGAAAGACAAGTCTCAAGAGTTTTGTAGTACATGATTCCTATTTTGTTCTGGTATGTAGCACTCAAAAATCACTTGACTCAGGCACAGGACAGATGCAGGATATATTCATGAGTGCAATCTAACACAATCACTACCACTCTGGTTTTCAATTAAAAACATCTCCTTACAAGGACCTTCATGATGAGCTACTGAAAATTTAGGAAATTACTGTTTGTGTGTGTTCGTGTGCATGTGAAAGACTGTGTGTGTGTGTGTGTGTGTGTGTATGTGTGTGTGTGTGTGTGTGTGTGTGTGTATGTGTGTGTGTGTGTGTGTGTGTGTGTGTGCGCGCGCGAGAGTGAATGAGAGGGTTGCTTTCTATCTTTGGCCATACTTGAACAAACCATGGCTCTAACAATAAAAAAAACAATCTGCATTGCTGTCCAGTTTCTAATTAACTTTTTCAAACAACTCACTTGTGTATGTGAGGCGGAAGCCCTGATCCGTTCCAGAGGCGTTGCTGTTGAACTCCAGCCGCAAGCGATTGGACGTACTATTGATGACAGGACCCATCATGCCCTCGTGTGTAAAGTTGCCAAGGAGACGAGATGAAGTGTTCTCTCCATCATACACCTATCAATCAAAGCACAGGAACAGTCAGGACTGCAGAACATGAATGAAAACACAAGTTAACAGTGTTTGTAGAGGATGTTTATGTGGGTGCAGGTCATTAAATTTAAGTAATGAGAATACGAGGTGAACAGGGCATTGCTGACCTGGTCTGGAAAAAAAGGACGCCACAAAATGTGGTCAGTCCTGAAACCAAAATTGCAGGGCACAGCTGTATTGCCTCTGCCTCTCCTCTGCAACGCACAGTGAGTCACCCAAAGACCAAACAACACAAGCGAGGCAAAAAAAAAACCCTCACTTTGCCTCAGGAAATAGCCACTTTGCTTAGCTTTGCATCAGCGTGGACCTTGTGAAGCACCACACAGATAGAGCCTAAAATATCACATGAAAGATGCTGAGGTCACAAGTGAGTTGTTAAGGGGCTCCATTACATTCTGAAGAACTGATGAAGCCTCCCTTTCTTATATTAAACCATCAAGATTATTAAGCAACAATTCCAGAGACAAATTCAACAAAATGTTGGGGGGGTTTCATGGTGGGTAAATAAATTGGTTACCTTACTTTAAATGTTGGTGATGCTAAAGTGGATTTAATTTAAAGGTACAATTGATAACATTCAGCCGCTACATGTTGCATTCTCCCTCCTCGTTCCATTGGTTTTACTTCACAACAAGTGGTTGCCAGTTGGTTGCACAACCTGCATATTTTATGGTTGAGTAGAGTGACTCAGACAGACAGATCATGCCAAGTGATGAATCTTTCGTGGTAGAGTTAAACTCATTTCGCAACATGTGGCTATAGGCCTACAATGTTGCCACGGTAAATATTCACTTCATCCTAAAGGCTGATGGAGACACCAGTGTCAAACTCAGCTATTTATCCATTTTTTTCCACACTAACTAGCAACTGTATCACTGATGACACAGAGCTACCATGTGATACCAACGTCGTTATACTACTGGCTCACAAGCCTGTTATATATTGTCAGATACCTTCCACAGTTGTAAACAAAACATTCATTTTGGACCTGTCAACATTTTTCAAATGATTAATTCACAATCATAATCATTTTTTTGAGGAAAAGCTATACTTTTATTCGGCACGTTTCTAAAAGCTCTGTGGATGTATTGCTTTTTAGAGATGATTTGTCTACATACAAATGTTATCAATACAACCTTTAACAGAGAAAACCATTAATGAGTAATACAGTGTTTCCTAAAAAAAAAGCTAAAAAGCTAGAAGTCTCAGTATGCATGTTCTCCGCTGTAAGTAAGCACTGAGTTTGGTTTGAAATGCTGTCATGCATATAAGAGGAGGTGAAAATAGCAGGAAAGTGAAAACAAGATAGATTAGATTTCCAACAATATAAAAGCATCACTGGACTGTATTAATATTGCAAGATTTAGCTTGTATTCCCTTTGTTGATCAGCTTTCTCTTCTTCCCATTTGTGCAAATTATGGAATTGATGAAGTTGTTAACATTTTAGCCTTCTTGCTGGATTCAATCTCCTAACAATTTTGCTTCTCATCATTTGCATTATGATCATCAACCTGTAACCGTACGCTCACAGTGGCAGCACAAACAAGAGACGAAACAGCTGGAAGTCGTTTATTTCAAATGAGCGCTGTGAGACAAGTAGATACCGAGGGTGGAGTAGTGGCTGCCAGAAAGATCTTTGCAACTTGGCAACATAAGATAGTTGAGCGGAGTGTAACAGTGTCCAATTGAAGGGTTGATGTGCACAAATCAATACTGCAGCACATTCACTTACCAAATATCTGCTCACTATTTTCTAAATACCTGTGTTTTCTCCAAAACATGACTCAATACGCAGTTAACAGATTTAGCTTGTCGTTTGGAACCAAAGTAAGCTAACATACAGTAGATACAAGCAACAAAGGGAGCTGTGCTAGCGACAAATGGAAGTTGTGTACTTTGGCCATATTTTGGCATATTTTATTGAAAGTATTGTCTGCAACATACTGAGCATACAAATGGAGAGCAGAGAAGTGGATTGTACAGCAGAAAAGGTTAGTTGAATTTATAATGGATGATTTTCAAACTTTTAAGAGCCACTTTTTGAAGTTTACAGTATTTGTTATTGAGACACGTTTGTTTGCTAATGGTTAAAAAATCTCTGAAAGCAGCTGTAATGTGGACAGTAGAGAAGTAGTAGTTTAGGAAGCGCTGCCTATTTTTGACTGCAGTTTGAAGGGGAAAATTAGGGCTCTGAAGTACCTCATAATACTATCTCACAGCTGGGATATAAATGTGAACTGCTCGTGCTTATATTTGGCAGCCTGGGACACTTCCACAGATTGGTGGTGACAGGTCTGCAGGTGGCAGGAATGCCAAAGAAAAAAGGGCTAAAAGCGATGTACTGTTCTATCTCTACAAGCACCGCCAGTCAGAGGAGACACCTCTACATGAAGCCGAAGCAGGAGCTACAGAATGCTCAGAAATATGATGAAGATAGAGAGACATGGGAAAAGGATACTGTGAGTTTAAAAGTAAAACAAAAGAAGAGTGGTATCACGGTATCTGTAGCATTACTCCCCTAAACTTAAGTTTTCCTTCCCTGTTCCTCGCTCCCCACATCCCTCCAATTCTGTCTGTCAGTATTCCCCAATTTTGCATCTCGCTGTCTGTCTGTCTCTCTCTATCTTGCTTTCCGTTTCTCTCTCTTTTGCTTTCTGTTTCTCTCTTTCTCTCCTCCTCTCTCTGTTTCAGTAAAACTCAGCATGGTTAATGAAAAGCCCTGCAGCTCATAAATCAACATGTCACCATCTGCCACCCCTCCTCTCTCTGTCTGTCTTACTCGCTCCCTTTCTCGCTTGCTCGCCTACCACCTCTATTTCCATAGAACAATTCCTGCACACCCCTACTTTGTTTCCTTCTCACCCTCTCTTTTTTCTTCAGGGCTGGAGTACATCTGAGTAAATTTGGTCAAGCACTGTATTAAAGGACATTTTTAGGCGTATTATTGAGCTTGGCTAGCCCTTTCTTTAACAAGTGCCAGGGCAAAAAACTTAGCCAGTAGCAAAAGGAATTGTAATGAGCTGGTTCATATGTTACAGGAGATTTTTGCCTAAAGCTTGCTGGAGCTGTCAAATAAATGGTTTGTGTTCAGCTGCAGTAACAGGCATTAGCTCCAATGCCGTTGGCCTGGGGAGTGGCATGCTAATTGCTAGCCTAAGTGGCACTTTGGGGCTTTCCTTCCAGTCTTTTATAGTTTGCACTATGCTTTCTGCTAATTCTTTGGGAAAAAATATAATCAACAGACATGATGTCACTGCCCTTATAAATAATTTTATACCATCACACAAGATGACTATAGTACAGATAATTTCATCACATCAAGCACCTGCTATGTTTTGCATAATTATTACTTTTAAAATGACTATTTTTTGACTGTACCCTATATTTATCAAATGACGGATGTTCAGGTGGAAAATGTGTTAGTGCCTTTAGCTGTTATGCCCATTACACGCAAGGAAGAAAAAATGGTGGAGACAATTTAACTATTCTCACTACCAACCAATGCCTGCATGTTATCAATAGAACATATATGTATTTACAGCTGCAACGATTAATCGTGAAATCGATTAGTTGTCAACTATTAAATTAATCATCTACTATTTTGATAATCAACTAATCGGTTTGAGTAATTTTTTTAAGAAAAAAAAGTCAAAATTCTCTAATTCTAGCTTCTTAAATGTGAATATTTTCTGGTTTCTTTACTCCTCTATGACAGTAAACTGCATATATTTGAGTTGTGGACAAAACAAGACATCTGAGGACGTCATCTTGAGCTTTGGGAAACACTAATCGACATGTTTCACCATTTTCTGACATTTTATAGACCAAACAACTAATCGATTAATCGAGAAAATCGACAATGAAAAAAATTGTTAGTTGCAGCCCTACATGTATTAATTATCATTCCTAACTGGTCAAATGTGTGTTGTATTACCGTCAGAGTATTTTGCACTGTACTGTATGTACATCACCATACATCGCTGTATTGCAACAGTTGGCTTGTACAGGGAGGAGAAATGACTGCAAAGAAACACTTGCTTTTCATCTCATTTAAAAAGTTATTCGATATCAGTAATTTGAAGCCAAACTGCAGCCAAAAATCTAATATTGTTGTGTGTGCCCTGTGTTGAACGTAATGTGTCATTCTTGCAATCAGTTTTGGGACCTCCCATTACTTTTTGATTGCTATGTTAGCATCCAGTGCATCCTCATTAACTTCTGTGATCTCTAGTCATTCTCTGTATTCCGTTCCTCTGTTCTGTTATTTTCTGATAAGGAATCAATTTATTACAGTAAATACAATGTCAAAAGCCTTGTGAAGAACACAATCATAATTTGACAAAAGAGCAAATGTCTTCCTCTGCTCTCCAGTCTTGGTGGTTGCATCCCTTTGTTGAATTACAGAGACAATGACATACTGTAGTGGGAGGGGGGGGGGGGGCTGTGGTGTAAAGCAAGGCACGTTGGAAAGTAAGGGAAAGAAAACTTCAGGAGGCTTTTCTTCAGAATTCAGGCTGTGATGGAATATACTGTATAAGCAGTATTTAAGCATGTTTATGTCTGTTAACCATCTTGATGTCACTTTTCTTTCCTTTAAGGGGGTTTTTCTTGAATACTGTACCTATCCCACTGGGAACATTTCCCCCTTTACAATGCAGTTATGCCTCTCTGAAAGTCAGGGAGAACACTGCTAATACAATCTAACCACAGACAGGCTCAGCCAATGCTCTAGGCCTAATACTGATAATACACTCTAACCACATACTGGCTTAACCATGCCCCCAGGCCTAATACCGCTAGGAGACATTGTGAACAGAAACAGTTTCAGACGATGTCTGTAGGACAGCGTCAAGACTGTAAAACAGCTCACACAGCTGCTCCTGACTGACACTGAAGTGGGCACATCGTGCCCGTGAGAGGATTTATGAAGAATTATGAGCCTTGGGAACATCTGTAATTCTCTTTATGTTTAAGATGTACACAACTAAGCACATCCAATGACAATGACAGCTCCGGCAGACTGAAGCACCATAAGAACATATTGCAGAAAAAGTCTACAAAAGTGTCTTCAACACATCTCGCCCAATTACAGCTGACATTACATGATCAATATGGTGTTTTTTGAAACAAAACAAAGGCTGATAGTTGAGGCATTTGTCTAAATACAAATAATTTTTGCTGCAGTCATGGGATACTAGCTGGCATACGGCAGCTTTATACATTGTGTGAATAATACATTTCTATTCTATAGCTATTTTTTTTTACTTAGTGTTACCACATATTACAACCAATAAAAGTGTATAAAATCCAAAGTTAACCTTCAAATCGGACAATAATACACTGTAGCGGGTTTGTTAGAGGTTTAACGGAGGCTGAATGGATCCCTTTGTGCCCGTGTTTCCCAAGCGTTCATTCAGCCGTGGATGGCCACTGCAGCAGGAGCACCATCAGCACTAATAGAGAACATGGGTAATAAACCCCTGCAGGGATGTTACTGCTTCTTACAACAATGTTTAACACATCTAACAGCTAGGGCTCACCTTGCTAATACAATTTAACTACATACTGGCTAAACCAAGCATTCAAAGCCCCTCCCGTCGTTCAGGTCTTTTTCCTGCACACCTCATATACGTAATTAAGGGCTTCACATTCCCTGACATCTTAATTGGTCCAGGTGTGCATGGCTGGAACAAAAGCTTGCACAACGGATAGGCTGAGAGGAATGCATTGAGAAAGTTTGGGCACCGCAATGCAACAAAAAAAAGACTACTGAGCATGCAGACATAAAATGTATAGATGAGAAATTTCCATTCAAGACAGTTCTTTGCTTTTGTGTCAAAACCAGAAGAGGGAGCAGTCCACGCATGGAAACCTCCCTGAGAGGTCGCTGTACCTCTTGATGAATGACTGAGCACATAGGAAGCCACTTCATGGCTAACATTAATTGAAACTACATACACAAGTCAAGTCGAGGTTGAATATTCTGGTATTTCTTGTTATACTGTTGAATAATATATGCAATCATGTTCACCAGAAAGGTATGTGGCTTGATTATGAAAGCAACATGCTATTGGCTGGCCATACTACCATCTGTACTCTTCAATATCTCTTTTATATCTCTGAATAAATAAAATCCCAAATATTTCAATAAAATCGAACAAATGACATATATTTATACCTACTTCAAAAATAGCAAATAGAAAATAGCTAGTAGCTACATGGTGTAATCCTCAAATTTAGAGTTTTCACTTGGCTCTTCCCCTAAATCCTTACAATTAATTAAGATTAAAATACTTCAGTACATTATCATTTGAAGCCAAGATGGACAATTATTTTATAGTTAAAAACAGAAAGATGGTTTTTACACACGTAATGCAGTGCCGGATAAAGCACTGATGGAAACGTGTTGTACAAGCCAATTCTAATAACAGATCCTTGATCATATATGTCTATGGTCAATAGTGACTAGTGACATTAGTATGTGGTCACTACAACAAAAACTTGTGGTTTATTTTTTTTCCCAGCACATCATGTTACTGTGTTCATGTTTAAGCTAGCATCTCAACTCAATTATTGTTTTCTTTTGAAGCTTAATTGGAAATAAACCAAACATGAAATAATCTGTTCAAGCATATATGTGTACATCTTTGCATATAGACAGCTTTTGATTAGGACTATAATCTTATATGTGCGTTGTGTGCGTCTCTGAATCTGTAAATACTGTCTGTAAATTATGCATTTATGGATTTTGTACCTCCTGATTGAGAAGAGCTTGTCATATTGTGTGTTTGTGTTTGTGTGTGTGTGTGTGTGTGTGTGTGTGTGTGTGTGTGCGCATACCTTGAGATGGTCTCCATCTTGCAATGAGAAGCTCTCAGCTTTCAGCCTGATTCCTTTGCCCTTTTCGGTAGTGATGCGGTAGATGCACTCGTGGTTGTTATCGTAGTTGGAGGGAAAGTTAGGAGAGAGCAGAACGCCTTCTGGTCCTAGTGAGGAGGCGCCACACTCCGCTAGAGCAAGAGAGGAAAGAGGGCAGGGACAGTGAGGATCAAAATCACAGCATTTCTACCTAATTATCTTTGAGCAGTCAGAATATCTGGGCTGTCTTGTTGTGTAGAAAATGAGAGGAGAGGAGAGGACTCACAATTCTACATGAAAGAGAGGGAATAGAAAAAAAGTGCATATCCAGTGTAACCACAAATCTTATTCATCTCAGCAGACAAGATAATAATAATGATTATAATACCAGTGGATCATACAGTATAACACAGCTTAAAAGCACTGGTTTGAAATGTGCTTCAAATAAGACAATAAAAACAAGGATGAAGAACAGCAAAACGCATAAAAAAAAAAGCAATTAAACATAAACTGAAAAAGATTAAAATGTCAGCAAGATGAAAATCATTGCATAAAAGCAAGTCTGGATTAGTTTGTTAGAAAAAGTGTTTCATAGAAATTATACAGCATTATCTAGCAGGTGCAGTGCCTATCAAAGTTTAGGAATTCAAATAAGTGGTACTTTGTGTAAATAGAGTTTTGTCATATGTAAATGAGGAGAGGAGAAAAAGCAGGCTTTTAACTCCCACTGAGGAGGACCCCCATTACTTGGAAGGGAGAAAGAGGAAATTGAAGTAATGAGATAGACAAGAGAGAAGCCGGTGTGGAACAACGTGGAACTCAATGAGAAAAACAAAAGGGAAAAAAAATAGATGCAGCGTTGATCAAATCTGAACAAAAAGCAACATTTTTGCAAATGTTGTGTATTTTGTAAAGCAGATTAGGGTAGGAGCTACGAAGCATTTATTCAAGGATGCGGCCAGCAATTATTCAGAAAACCTTTTGAAAGTGAGGACAGCACTATAGAGAGAGAGTGAGAGAATACAGGATAGTGAAGGGGGAGCAGAAAGGGATGAAGAGGAAGAGAAGATAGCAGATGAACCAAGGCAGACACCGGCCTTTTGAAAATATGCAGAGAGAAATTAGAAAAGGGAAAAGGGGAGTAACAAAAGACACTCTTCATATAGCAGCTAATGCCCTAATTATCTACCCAAGGACTGTCTAAATACAGAGGGAGACGAGGAGAAACAGTTAGAAAGAGAGACAGCAAGCTAAAGAGAGGGACATTTGGAAAGAAAGAGAGGGAGAGGGATGAACCAAGTGAATGTTGCCAGCTGCTATTATAGCATTTTCAGTCTGCTCTTTTTGGGGCTTGAAGATTACCAGCAGCCACAGGTCGGACTCTCATAAATTACCAGCAGCATCCAAGGAAACACTGATACTCATCAAATACCAGCAAATTACAACCTGCTAACTGCCAAATCCCAGCAAATAAAGCCAACTGTCAACCAGTCAAATAATAGTAAATTACCTTTGTGTCAGCAATAAAATACTGGTGAATTACAACCAGGAAAATGCTGATACTTTAACTCTAAGCTTATTGATATGGTGAAAAAGTTAATTTGAAAGTTCTGTTTTACAAGCAGCCAGTAATTTGCACAGAAGATAAACCCCTCCAAAGCTATAAATACTGAAGGCAGAATTACTTTTGAAAGGGTTGTTACAACATCACTACCTATATAGATAAAGCTGTGTAAAGAAAGCAATGTTGTATAAGGAAACGTCAATGACAATACAGCGCAATCTAGTCTGAATGCAAACAAAAATAATTGTATTTGGTATGCAGTGTCAATGAGTTTGTCGGTCTACTTGACTGTCTTACCTATACATCGTGGTAGTGGGTTGCTCCAGACTCGCCTGCCTCCTCCCAGACAGGTGATCTTATCGTCTCCCTCAAGTCGGTAGCCATTGAAGCAACTGAAGGCCAGCGAGTCGCCAACTCGAAATCTGAATCCCATCCTCCTGCTGTACGCTGGTACGCCGGGATCCTCACATGGCTCTAAGTCGTATTCTATACATCCAGGAGACATAAATGACACAGATGAGGAGTCACCGAGACCAAAATGGTGCGAAATGTACAGGAACTGTGTTAATGTTGACTAAGACGAAGAAATATACTGTAAATAGAAAGAAATGAATAACATTTAAAAATTGTGGTTCGGAAAACTTTAAACCTGAGACCATAATGTATTTCACCTCTACCATTGATTGCAATTTGAGTTGATGGCGTGGTAGCTAATACTTTCATGGTCTCATTGTTGCCCCTTGTGGTCGTTGGGGTAAAAGAAAAACACTACAACTGCAGTTCCCCCCCCACCATAAATTACCAGTGTTTTTTTTTCTGCCCCTCTGGCCTCAGGAGGCATTAATAAACCCATTACAGCTTAGCACACCACAATGAGGCAAAGAACACTCGGCACTAGAAAACTCACCTGGAAAAACAACATAGAGGTGAGATTTACGCTTTATTGGAGGTGTTTCCAAACAGTACTTTTCAGTTTTACAAGAGAAAAGGATGAAGACTAACTGGTCGGTTTGGCAAATGTATGTCTGGTTTTCTGCCCCACTTATGTTAAAGAGCAGCACATAGCAGCTTCCATGAGCTTTTCTATGGGACCTTCCAGGACTGTCACCCACGCAGTCCCAAATAGAGCTAAGAGTGCAATATCTAGCCGAAAAATTAATTAATTAAAGAAATCAGCCTAAAAAGGCATAAAATTGGGTTTTAAAACGTATATATTTGTTATAGTTTGGTTAAGAGCTACAACGAAACTTCTTTTGGGCAACTTCAGGGTTTTTGTAGTTACTGCTCTCTCTTCCTTTGTAAGGCAGAATAATGTACCATGTTAGCGCATCAGAATACAACCAGCGTACCGTTCCTGTTGTATATGATATCTGTTCAGTCTGTCAGTCTACATCTGCAAGAGTTAGGCCTATGTCTGGCTAAAATAGCAGGTTAAGTCTAGTCTGTAAATAGACAGTTTTTGAGCTGGTTTACTGTCCGAAAAAGCAAAAATCAGTGTCTGTTCTGATGTTCTTACCTGAGAAAGTAATATTAAATCCTTCATAACTCATGGAAAAATCCGATATGAAACGTAGCTGAGCGCTGAAGTTCCCATAGAGCCCTGCTTTGACACTAGGAGGCAGCACTGAGCCAGTGAGTCGAGCTACTGGAACCAAGAAATTGCTGTCCTCGGTGATCGAAAGGTAGTCATGGTTCTCCTCCAGATGGAAAGTGTGGAAAATCAGATGGACTCCTGGGAATCCATGGATGAATGGATAGATGGACGGATGGATGCATGAATGGATAGATAGACACACAGAGCAGCAGATGAACACAGACACTAAACCAGAAACACATATCAGGCAACATAAAGAGTGCAAATGCACAGCAATCTTCCAAAGGTGCAAATTTAATATTTATTAACATCTGAGGAAACAAATCTATTAAAAAACAGCATTTTTCCCAATCAAATTAATGGGTGTTTCTATTATGTCCGTGTATGTGTGTTCTTACCTTTCCCATGAGACACCTCGATAGTCCAGGTGCAGTTAAGAGAATTGGGGTAGAAATCAGGAAAGCCAGGAGATAAAATAGTCCCTGTTTTACCAAAGATATAACCTCCACAAAGGGCTACAGAGAGAAAGTGACAGATAGAGAAGGATGGAAAAGAAAGGGAGTAGAAATTCATATGTTACCATTGTATTGTACAAACTGTTTGCACTGAGCTAAAGACAATGACCTCAACAAGTTCTTAAAAATGACTACCCGAGATTAACACATACAAATAAAGACATATCTTGAGTACAGTTAAGAGGTCAATGACAGATTTCTTTGCTCTAAATGTCCACTCTTAGTTAACTGACCGGAATTGAACCGCATTCAGATATTTTAAATCTGCAGACCTGCAAAAATTGCCAGAGTTTTGTTGAGCTGAGCATGGTGTCAGTATGTGCTCTATGCAAAGAATAGTCTTTTCTTATTAAAATAATTATAGGAGGGCAAATGAGAAGAAACATATGTAGTTTCACAAAGATAAACTCTGATTCAATAAAACACAATGAAAGTAAAGGTGTTTTAAATCCAACAGCATTCAATTCCCATCAGATCAGAGTCTCCATTTTGTGCAAATGTGTTTCTTATTAAACCTGCAATAACTGAACTAATTGTTTTGGCCACTTGGGGGCACCGCAAGCGAGTTGTAAACACAACACTGACATATCACCACTTTAGTAAACAGTTGCATATTTATACAGTTACAGAGCAACATCATCATTCATTTGGAGTCGTATTTCTTGCCACCCGGCAAATGAAAAGTCCAATATTCACTCACTTTTAGCTCTGTTTTTGGTCTCCACCAACTCCTGAGGGAAATTTTTGTCTCTTTAGCAGCTGAATGCTCCACTATGTTCACCAGCTAGTTGCAAACTGTGTCTGCTGTTTGGTGCTGAGTAAGTCTACATTGGGTTTTGGAGGGTTTTTTTTTAATTACTGAAAACAGCTACCTGCTACGGCCGTGAGGGTGAACCAAAACAGTGAGGTTGCGGGTCGGACAGCTAAACAATAAGATGAAATTCTATAAAGCTCCGTAAAGCCGAGGAGAGCAGCAGATTCAGGTGATCATTTTCTGTAGGTTCACCACCATGAGTGACCCCTTTCACATTAATTTAAACAATGACACAAACCTTTTCCTCACCTCGCCTGAATTATTTTTAGTTGCCTAGAATTAACATAGGCGTCAGATAACATTTTCACATAATGAACAGTTGACAATGGTGTGTCCAGTTCAATATCATCATCTAATAATCAAATTTGTGTCGGAGCAACATAATGTTGCTGTCTGTGTCCACAAGATACAGTATATAAAATGCACTGAAGACTAAATGTTGATTTCACCAAATTCGATTGTGTTACAGAGTAAAGTAAAACATTTAAAGGTAAAAAAAGCAGCTTCTACATACAGCTACAGAGAGAAAAACAAAGGGCGAAGGCCAGAGATGAACTTCATACTGTATACAGTATATAGTAACAAAAAGAAACAGAGCAGGGAGAATGTGACAAAGAGAGAGTGGATTGTTTAAAAAGAGTGAGGGATTGGTGTGTGCGTTGCCAGACACAGAGCCGGACTACTGATATGGAACAGGACAAACTCATTTGGGATAGAGCAGAAAGGAAGATACTATAGTAACGTAATGGAGAGTAAAAGAGGGTTTGCGGTGCATTACAGACTGCTGAACTAGGATAATATGTTGACTCTTTGTTTCTCTCTCACTGTGCCTCCTTCCCTTTCAATTCTATTCAGCTCAATTCAGTTACATTTAATTCAGTTTAAGTGCTTCAAGGTGCTTGACTGACATGGAAATATAAAAGGAGTGTTTTTCTCGATACAAACACATCCCCGACTATAAACTGAATCAGAGGCAATAACATTTTTTCCTTCACTGTTGTGAAGTCCCTCCTGTCTGATTGTTGAAGGTTTATATATATTTTGGTGCACAAAAGTCCCTTTTATCTCCTAAAATAAACAGTGTGATGATTCATTTGGTGATTTGGGTAAAATGTATTATTTCGACTTTATGAAGACAGATGTCAAAGCTTCTCTTATTTTTTCATACTGCAGCTATTCCAGTGTGTTTGTAGAGAGCTGCTGTGTCTCCACCTCTCAGTCCCTCCCTCTCTATCTATCAATGTCTTTCCTTCCATCTCATACCGTATCATATTTCAACAGAGCTGGAGTAGCTGTGATGAGAGCCGCTCTCCTCCTCTCTCTAACGAACAGCCTTGTGTGTGTTGTGGTAACCAGTTTTTTCACGCTCCCATCAGGATTCAGCTAAAACTAGGACACCGTCTGACTAAATGACCCTTGTTAGGGAAGCACGTGTGCGCGTCTGTGTGTGCATACTGTAGCTATCTCTAGTGTGTGAGAACGCACACATCAGAGTATGTGAATGATCTGTGTGTGAGAGGACAGAGGCAGATTGTTAATGTATGTGTGTGAGAAAGTGTGAGTTGCATACAAATGCAGGAAAAAGAAAAGAATAGGACAGAAAGAAAGACTATTCGTGACTAACAAAGATTTTAGAGGCAAATCAAAGTGTGGCGGCCTTCAATGTTGAGAGCAGAAGCATGAGACTGAATGCTGAAAGAAAAGCAGATACAGAAAGATATGGTTTGTTTCTCCGACAGGGGAGAGGTAAACACAGAAAGATGGTATAGCAGGCTTCAGCTGCATCACCCTCCTCTTCCCTGCCTCCATGTTTTCTTGCTTGTCTTTAATTATCTCCTTCTTAAAGGATGCCATGGCATTTTTTACTAAAAGGGATACTGTGACTTTGGTCACTTCTAACAAGTTGTTGTCTTGGCACCAACAGCAAGCTTTAAAATGTCACTGCACCCCTTCAATATTCTCCCTGACACATAAAAGAGCAGCCAGTGTTGTGCATTATCTGTTCAGCGATTTAGCTGACCCGCAGGAATAAGACGAGCGGTTTGGGTCCGACAGACACTGTGGCATTACCGAAAGGGAATGGTCTCTGCACGCCTGCGGGAGGACCACATGTCAATTTGTTTTTTCTTTCAGACACAACATTGTCAAAATAATGAATTTTGGTGGCTGCGTAATGCAGTCAATATGGCAGAAAAAGGTTGTCTTTTCTTGTTAAAATGTTAACTCTGCCTCTGAGACTTTACTGTAAATAAGATCATTGTCGTTAATGTGTCCGTGTGTGCGTATGAGTTGCTTCGAGTGTGGCTGTGGGAGTTTTTAAAGATGACTTCCTCTCTCCTATAAATTGATGTGAGAAGTCCTTTCTCAGTGGACTTCGCAGGTTTTCTCTGTGTTTGCGTGGGTTCGCTCTGGCTTCCTCCCACAGCTCCAAAACATGCAAAACAGGGGAACTGGACGTGAAATTGGCAATAAGTAGGAAAAGAGTAGAGTAACATAACAGGTAAAGACGATGATTATGCGATTAATCAAAAAATCAGTCATGCTAAAACATATTTGACACATAATTCTAGTCCCATGGTCTTCTGTGAAAGTAAACTATGATATATTATATTCTAGTCAAGGCTTACACCCCGTTTTAGAAAAGTGCCATCCTGAAATAGTGTGTCTTGTAATGTAACAGCTGTCTGGTGAGATGGCATGCTTGGCTGAAAATTGAAAATGTCACAGTGGCCGTTTAAAACTGCTTATGTTATATGGCTGATACTGTGAGATAGATTGCCTCGGTATGAACTCACTCCCAAGTTGAGACATCCTGACTTTGGCTTTCAAATTGGATTCTTTTCAATCGGCAGAATGAATCAGACGCTGTGTATTCATCTCCCATGACAGCATGAGCTGTGGGCAAACGCTGAATGAGAAGGCCTGCGATGGTCAGTGAGCATCTGTTTCAGTAGAGCCTGCTGACCCGCATAATTTCACTGAGGCTGGATGTCCAACTTGGGCCATTGAGGTAGTGTGTTCTCTGGAGTGCGGTTTAGATTGTACAATTAATACGATGGCTGCCAGTTACACCTAATGAAATGGAAAAACGCATAGAACTGGGAAACAAGTTACTAAGAGGAACAAGGGTTTACATTAGCCGGCATATTGCCGTCTTTTTGCCAGTATCACGCATAGTTGTCGGCAGGTGAAATTACCAAAGGCATAAATGTCCATTAGGAGATTAATAGTATATTAAACAGCCTAATATTGTGTGACCAAGAAAACTTAGCTAAATAAAAACTTATATTATATAAACGTTTACATGCCTCCGCTGTGATTCTAATCCAATACATTTTTTGTCAAATTCAGCGAATAACTCCTCGCGATCCGCTAGCTGTCCGTTCTGTGTCTGCGCTGAAAAAAGAAGCCAGTGTTCAAACATACTGTAGCCCTGGCTCTGTAAATGGGAAACAAACAAAGTGGCTCGAACAAAGCTACTAGGTACCGAATGTCTTTCTTTTTTTTTTTTTTCTTTTCTTTTTACAATCAAAGTTTCTATTGAGATTTTGGAACGTGTCTGTCATCATATTTTATGACTTTTTTTTTTTTTTTACCACAGTGAAAATGTTGTTTTTGAAAGGCTGAATGCCAACAAATATGGATTGAAGCACAATATTTAGTTAGATAAAAACATGTTGTGAATTTTGGAAATGATTATATCTATCTTTTTTCAACAAATGTTTATTTTTGGACTTCGGACTGAAAAAAATGAATTACGGAGACGAGGAGCGCGGCGCCGTGCTCGCTGTGAGTGTGTGCGTGTTTGAGAGAGACGAAGAGGCGGAGAGAAGGGAAGAGAAGGTGGACTATTGTGGGCAATGTTTCGGTAAGTTATTAATAATAATAATTTTGTCAACAATATGAATGAAGCTTCAATCTACTCTGTAGGCTTCAGTCTTACGAGCTACACAACATTATTTTGAATTTGACAAACAAGGAATTCGAAATGACCAGTCTATTATTTCATTTTTTAGACCACATTTTCATTTAAGTTATTTTCAAGCTATGTCAAATGTAGGCTATTATATGGCTATTTAAAACATATGTCCGGTAGTTGTTCAATATGGGATGGAATATATAATATATAATATATGGAATTCTGGAATATTAACGGCCATATTGGCCATAAAAAAAAGTCTAGCGTAAACCCGGAACAACTGCACCAACACCCTCTCCTCTCATAACTGCCTCTGACTCTGGCCCAACCTTCTTTCAGCCACTTCGCCCTACTCACTCCACTTGTGTTTTTATGTTCATGAAGAGGGGGTCGTCATGTTCAGGGCCATCCCAAACCAGTTAGTGGGAAAATGAAGTGGACTATAAAACCCTCAGGCAGCAAGTGTGCATTGATGCATACCGCTTACCTGGTAATGCTGAAATGAGACCTCGTTTAGTGATTGTATAAGGTATATTGCTTGGACCTAATGTTCTTATTTGATAATGTAATATTATTAAATATTTGTATTGTGATATTTAAGTCTATAAACTATCTACTGTATGAAACTTTACCTTCCTCAACCTTATCTCACACACAACAAACACACAGCTGGCAGCTTGCGAAAGGGAATTGTGAATAATCGTTTATTTTGAACAATGCAGCTGTGGTAAAGCAGAGGCACAGTTGTGTGTGAGCGTGACCCGGCTGCAGTACTGGTCACTCTTTGCCAGCTTCTGCCTGCTGTTCAGTGTCGCAGGTGACTCAGAGTTAAAGGCGACAGCTATCTTGCATTTTAATATATTAGTCACCGTCAGCAGCTCAGTTAAAACAAGTCAGAAGGCAATTTACTATAAATAAATTTCAAATGTGATTAAAAATGGGCAATTTGATAAAACTGTAGCATTTATATTCAGTGGTTTCTCAAGTGATTGATACAATTTTCTATTTTCCAGAAAAAAGAATGGGACAGTCGAGCTTTTTGTTGAGTTTGCATGTTCTCCCTCGTGGGTGTCCTTCGGATGCTCCCAACACATGCGTTACGTTAATTGGCAAATTCATATTGCCCGTGTGTGAGTGTGAATGGTTGTCTGTCTATATGTGGTAGCCCTGTGATTGACTGGAGAACTGTCCAGTGACTCAGTGTCAGCTGGCATCGTCTCTTCCCTCCTGTGACTCTGCGTGGATAAGCAGCTACAGTATAGATAATGGGGGGATGAATGATCTGAAGAAAAGAGTTAAATGAATGTAGTCATGGTCTCACAAACTGCAATGCTTATTAATGCTCCTCTGTTTTCCAATGGATGATACAAATTCACCGTATTCTGCAGGGCTGGATTGATTTCACTAATAACACACCCATATATACAGCATAAATAAAATCATTTGATAGAAATCTCAGAGGCTCCAAATTACCACAACAATAAGCTGCTCCTTCTTAGCTACAGTGTTTAGTTGGAGAAATTTAAAAACAAAATCATCTTAAAAGCTTATATAATCAATCAGACCGCTTGTTTTTTTTGTCCAAGATTGAATTCAGATCAAGATAACTTCCTTTGCCAAGCATGGGATTTAGTGTATTTACAAACCCCTTTTCCACCAGTTCTTTTTGTTTTAAGCAAACTCCGGGCTTTGCCCGCTGAGGAAAAGGAACAAGCTGACCACAATGACCTGCTGTGCCAGTTTCTATAGGAAATTTCCAATTAGGTTTTCTGTTTACTTGAAAGAGGTGTTAGTGTTACTGACTTTAAGTTTTACTTGATGACAAAATTCTCACTGTTTCCTGTGTTTCACAAACTTCAAACTCCATGTAACACGCATTCCAGCAAGTGACAGCGTTCCTCACATTATCACATAATTATTGCTCTTAAATTGTTTTTGGAAAAGGGTACAAAAGGTTTCCGCCCACTACAGGTCTTCATCAAGAGGGCTAACATGAAAGAAAGAAAGATTCTCACCATCACAACTGGGAAGAGCGTGACTCCACTGATGATTCTGCTCGCAAACAATTGGCTCCTGATCACTCAGTGTGTATCCTAGATCACAGGCAAATGAGACACGGGAGCCAATGGAAAAGATGCTGCCATGGCGACGACCGTTGACTGGGATACCAGGATCAAGACAAGAGTCTGACTCCATTTTCACACCTGAGAATCACATCACACAAGCACAAATACCACAGGGTTAAGGGGGTGAGTGTATATGTGTGTGTGTGTGCACTCAGCGAACATTGAACAAAGCATTGTTGCTGCGTATGAGTACCTGCAAGCAATTCAGCGTGTGTCTACCAAACATTTCTATCAGTCAGTCAATCAGCCTTACTTTCATATCTGATGCTGAAGCCGGCTGCAGAGCGGCTGTTGTCTGTCGTGAACAACAGGAACAGGACGTTGGACGTGGAAATCAGGAAATGAGGTGCTTGGGTGCCGTGATATTCGCCGATGAGGGAAGAGGAGGCTGAGGGGCCATCCCTGATTTCCAGTGTGTCATAGTTGACCTCAGTCTGGAACCTAGACAGACACACAGGCGAAAAAACAAACCATGCACAATGACCTGACATACACAAAGATAACATTTACATGGCATACATATTTTGCGTGCAGGCTACAACAACAGCAGCTAATGTAACGTAACTGAGAGATAACGTCTGTTTGCAGTCAGAAGCAAATGATGTTAATAATGAGGGTATTTATTTAATCTGGATGAGGACTCCGTAGAAATGCTCAATCAAGTCATTGTAAGCACAGAATAATGAACAATGTCAACAAACCAAATAATAAAAGCAGGGCTGTCAAATTTAACTGGATAACGCGTTAACACAAATTTGTTTTAACGCCACTAATTTCTTTAACTCATTTATGCAACTTGCTATTTTTAAGGTTGTAGCAGGCTAAGTTTCTAGTAAAGCTAGAGTGAAAATCAGAAGAACTAGTATCATATGGAATTAGAAAACCCGGTAGCAATAATGCTCCAAAGATACGCTAAATGCAGTACCTGTGAGGGTATCTGGACAATATTTTTCATTGTTTTGTGTTGTTAATTGATTTCCAATAATAAATATGTACATACATTTGCAAAAAGCAAAACTATTTGCCCACTCCTACATTGATAAGAGTATTAAATACTTGAAAAATCTCCCTTTAAGGTACATTTTGAACAGATAGAAAATGTGCGATTAATTTGCAATTAATCGTGATAAACTATGGACAATCATGCGATCGATTGCGATCAAATATTTGAATCGTTTGTCATTTAATAGTCCTAAACAAAAGTGACTGACTCACATTCTACCTGCTAATATAAATAAATGAGCACTTAAATAAGCACATAACTACCTTGTGTAACCAACTAGCTGAACAACACTTTTCGTCTCTGCCTGTACTTGAATCTGAGTAACTCGACTGTTGACTGACTGAGCAATTACCAACAGTTGTGTCTGCGGGGCGCTGAGAACCAGTTGGTTCTGGAGACTCTGAGTGCTGCTGGTTACAATTTTAATCATAAAATACAGTTAGAACTGATTTAGAAAAAAAGACATCACATGAATGTAACTACCTGGTGAGATAGAAAACAAAGAGTTGGGAACCAATGACACTGTAAAATCTCAAGACTGCATCTGAATATCTGACCAGCCAACGGAACAATTAACCAGCCTCTGCACCAGACATTTGCATGCAATGCAAATGCTGAATCCTACACAAATGAAATGTCTCATCGGCGATGAAGATAACTTGGCCTTTACGTCACTTTCCAAAAAGACAAATTTCAGCTTTAGCTATTTCAGGCTACGCTGCATCTACTTGTGGCTTGTTTCCAGAAGAAAATGTGCAAAAAGCCAACATTTATTATTTACTGCAGCAGTAACTCACCAACTACATTTATATCTGACTAACTTAAGGTTTTTTTTTCTGAAAGACTGACCAACTGATAAAATGACTAACTGACTAACTTTCTGAGTAGCTGATGAGCAAACTTAAACAAACCTCTCGATACCGACATAACCAAATCACTAACCTGTCAAAGAGTATCTTCACAGCATGGTCTGGCTGTGCTTCAATCACCCACTGGCAGTTCAGAGAGTCTTTATAAAAGGAAGGCCAACCAGGAGACAGCAGAACACCAGTAGGAGCTGTGAGATGGCCTCCACATGGAGCTACAGGGAAATTAACACACACACAACCACAGAGAGAGAGAAAGAAATTAATCACTTTTTCTCGCAACAGTGTTATGGCATGAGCACAACGCTAATATCACATCGAGTTAGCAGGTTCATCATCTGCTCAATTTACGTTAGCTCTCTAATCCTTTCTGAATTTACAGAGTTCATACATAAACATTTACCTTCTGAAAATATGCGGTGGCAATCTTGTGCTACAGTAAACACATTTGAGTTGATCATGTTTGAAAAAAGGCTAAAATAATTATAGCATGATAATTTATAGGGCAAATCAAGTATATTTATGTGTCAAATGATGCCAGGAAATGGCTCCTCATTTCCCTGCAACTCAGGCAACTGTGCAGAGCTGGCACATCGGGACACTAATTTATAGCTAACACTTTAGAGTCCCAAAATCTCAATCATGGCACATTAAAATGCAAGAATTAGCTTCAATTGAGTTTAGATTCCATATCAATAAAAATAATTTATAACTTTGTATTTGTAGCTTTAGTCTGGTCTGTCTAGCACTCAAATTAAAGGGATAGTTTGTTATGTGGTGTTGTATGAGGTACTTATCCATAGTAGGTGTACTTACAGTAGATGACGGTCAGCACGCCCCCAGTTTGGAGAAACAGACAGGAGTACCGGCACGGGAGCAAAGCAATGTACTACTGTGGACGGAGATGGCAGCAAAATGTATTTTAGCCACCTAAAAGAAAGGCTCAACTAAAAAAAAATCAATATCATATTAAGTGTACGCTATATTTAGAATATTTTTCGAGGGGAACTGAACTGAAAGTGAAACGTATCTATACTGTTTTTGTCAACAGAGTCTGCTGGCTTTGAAGACAGCATAGATAAGTTTCACTTTCAGTTCAGTTCCACGTTAGAAAGGGCTGTCTGAAGGCAAGATAAGGCTATTCTAAATATAGCGTACACTTAAACTGATATTGTTTTTTTTTTGGATGAGCCTTTATTTTAGGTGTCTAAAATACATTTTGCTGCTGGCCCCGTCCACAGCAGTACATTGCTGTGCTCCGGTCTCGGTACTCCTGTCTTTTTCTCCAAGCTGGTGGCACACCGACCGTCATCTACTGTAGGTAATACACCGACTATGGATAAGTACCTCATACAACCCCACTTCAAAACACCCAAACTATCCCTTTAAGCTAACATGTATAGTAACATCGTTGAACAAACTTGAGACCTGGAGTTCATGATCTGTTTATTATCCATTGCTCTTTCTACAATATAGAATTTGCTTATCTTTCACACTCTTACCACTTTATTCTGTTCTCAAGTAGCTGAAACCTTCGCCCTTTTGATTGCTCTCATAACTCCAGAATTTCAGCAAGCTCAAGAAAATTACATTTCTTGTACCCATTCTGTGCATACTGAAGCTGTGATACTCATGGATGGGATGCACAAGAGAAAGTCATTCTAGAAATAAAACATAATTATCCTTCCCTGTCCGACGGGAGGGATAATATTTTCCCATGCTCCATATTTAATAAGGTGACAACCCTACTCAATTGGATTGTCTCCTCCATCCCATTTATTAACAACAGCCAACATTTGATAATGTCATTTAGACAATACAATCAAGATGGAGGGGATACAAAAAAGACTGCCCAAATACTCACAGGCCAGTGGATAACATTCGCCTTAAAAAAGTGTTGAAATAACGGCACATTCACTGTCGTTTTGTTATTACTTCCACATATTAGCTTATCTGCACACTATGGATACATCTCTGTATACTGGAGTCTGCATATAATGAATGCGTCTCCCTGAATTAGTTTCAGCAGAACCTGTGCCTATTTAAGATTATTGTTGAGTGAGAAAGATGCGTGCAAACAGGCTGAATAAGTGTGGGGAGGCTGGAGGCTAAAGCAATTATAAGAGGAAATGTATACAAATCCTAAGGTGTATAAGCACACGTAAGCTGCTTTGTCACCTTACATTCTGGCAAGTCGAACATTTTCAATGATTACCCATTGCTCATAGACAAAGTAAACAGTTTGTATGTGTGTTTACCTTCACAGCGAGGTACAGCCGCAGACCAAACAACATTACCATCCTGGATGATGCAAGTGACCTGATCAGACCCCTGGAAATAGGATATGATATTAAGGTATGTTGTTTATTTTAAGATAAGACACAAACATAAAAAAAATAAGCAATTAGGATACAACATAAATCCAAGTAAATTAAATCAAGACTAGATACAGATACAAATTAAGTACAGGGGACACAGTAAGTAGCACTTTACTAAATGCTAAATAAAAAATAGATACAGCATAGTAATGCGATATTTTGTGTGGCAATATTGCATCGATACACGGACATCAAGTATCGATCTTTTATTATATAAACCGTTAACCTCTTAACAATCCGCTATTCTGTCTTTCAGAGGTTGTAGCGGGCTCAGTCTTAAAGCTAGAGCGAAGATACTGGTATCATATGAAACTAGTAAACCTAAAAAATGTATTGGTGAATGAAAACTCTGAGATGAACAGAGTGGAAACTGTATCTTATTACATAAAACAGATGTTGACAAACTGCATAATTTGTAGTTGAAAAAAGGTAACAAATCGCAATATATCTTATCGCAATACTCAGCATATCGCAAAATGTTTAAAATCACAATAAGATCGTATCGTGACTTAAGTATCGTTATAATATTGTATCGTGAGGCCTCTGGTGATTCCCACCCCTACCAATATGCATGCTAATAATGCTAATACCTTTAATACACATCTGTATTTAACTTGTATGAATAATACCCTATTATAGTCGATTTAGACATATATCTGATTTTACCTGTGTCCTAATGAATCCTTGATCACAGCGAAAAGCCACGGAGCTGCCGAGCAGAAACTGGTCACCGTACCTTTGACCATTGACAGGAACTCCTGGGTCATGACATTCATTCTGACCAAATGCTACAGAGAGATAACAATGAGAGAGAAGTTAAAATAGCAGCCAATAGACAAAGAGCCACATTAACTGTATGAAACAAAGACAAATTCTTTTAGAACTGAATGTGCAGAGAGAAAATGTGACACAAAAGAAAGAGAAAAATGACACATTGTGCCTACTGATATGGATATTTGAACCATTAGAGTGATTCAGAATACATGAGTGTATTTGATAATTTGAACAGCGCTCCCTGGTTTTTCAATTTATTTCAATACCTGAAAATTGGTTCTACCAGAGAAAAAAAACTTTGAAAATCACTGCTGTATCACTGTCAGTAAATGTGACATCTCTACTGATATGGAAATATGGGAATGGAATTATCTTCACGTGGATTCAACCCTGTCATGTTTAGCTTATATCATCCCCATTCCCGAGATTAACCTGATCCCACCCAGAGCACACGCCCAGCGATTGGACATGTCTCAGGTTGATTAGCTACTGATGGAGAGGAAATGAGAGCAGAGAGAGGAAGAGAATGGTGGACGGAAACGAGGAAAGGGCATATGCACAAACACAACGAATATGCACATATATTGCATATAACAGCAGATGGATACAAACACATTTGCATGCACATGTGTTCAAATACACATGTAAAGCACCCACATACACCGCATACAAAGGCCAAAGGCTTACATAGAAAATAAGCACGCATACTCACACACACACAGATATAGTAACAAGTGGTGGAAAAGATTGGTAGGGATACAAAGAGGAGAGAGATGTATACATATATATGAGAAAACACAAAATTACAATACAAAAAAAAAATCAAATTATATGTGTAAACTACAGAGGAGGGAGAAGAGAGAGTGTGCTGTGAGTGTTTCAGATAAAGAAAGTGTGAGACAAGGTTGTGTGTGAATGAAAAAGCGAAACAACAGAGAAGAAGCCTGAATGAAAGACGGAGATCAACATGATGGATTAGAAAATAAGGGGAAAAAACAGAGTAATAGGGTTGTGACAGAGAGAGACAAAGAGAAATACAGATATGACCTCTAACTTTGACAGCAATATGTTGAAAATTTAGTGTCAAAGGGGCTCTGTCTTGTCTTCAGGCGAGAGCATTGTACAAGGTATAGCTTTGTCTTGGCAACGTGTGACTTTTTAAGGGGGTGCAGTGAGGCTTTTTTCCTCGTGTAATTTCTTCTTGTATCTCGGTTCCAATAGAGTTTTGGTGTCATTTTGCACAAATGGTTACAGTACATGCTCAGACGAGGTCAGCAACGCACTGTGCTGCGGCTGGGCTGTGGCTATCACAGTCCATACCAACAACATGATGTTTTGGAGCAGAATTATAACTGTTCATAGAACTGTATTGCTTAAATTTCATAGTGGTGTGAAAGAAATTATAAGTATTTGTCATAGAAAAAAATACATACTTATTTGTGGATAGTAACCATCAAATGTTTAAATTAGGTAGGAGATTACGGTTTTGTTAACAGTGAGTAGCGACAATACTATTTGAATACAGCCTAACCCAAATATAGCACCGATGTCATTAAATATAGCTGTTATTACACTGAGGTAAATCTTTACCCTGTACGATCAATTTATCTTAACTTTAAAGTCATAAATAAACAACATTTATTATGGTGTGTAAAAGTTCATGTTTAAATTTTTAACATTATTCATATAAATAGATACTGATATACCCACAGTGACACCAATTGATATTCATATATGCATTAAAATGTTAATAAACCAAATTACTGAAACAGCACAAATATGCCTGATCCCGATGTAGAATTTATGTGACCAATTTAAATAACATTCTCAAAAAGTTTCATCATCAAAAACTATATGAATGTAGTTAAACATTTCTTGTTTAAGATTATGGGTATTTATCTACAGTACATTGTGTTTTTTGCAACTGTTGACAATAAAAGTATTGCATAATATATCCAAGAAAAGGGGAATATAAAGAGGATTTCTCTATTTGTACATTCATTTTAGAAATGTTTGTTAGTGAAAAAGAACTCTGATGCCATGTTTTTGCTTCAAATGGTGCATCAAACCTTTTATTTGTGTTTGGATTAGGGTGAAAAAAAATGTGTTTGTGTTAGGATTAAAGATAGGACTTTTTAATAATAATATTCTGTGGTGTTGAAGAGGCAAACAAATGTTTTTTAGTTTGATTTGTCAAATGTCACCTCTCAAGGAAGAGTCAGAGACAAGGTCATTTGGGAGGCAGTGTGTGAAACGGTGCACAACCGCATGGAAATCACAGAGAATTAATCAGAGTCAGTCATGCAGAAGTAGTTCAGCTTAGAGCAGATGAATATACAGGCTGCAGTAGTCAGGTTCAAAGCTGACAATGGGACAGGTTTAACCAAGTAAAGCACGAGTAAGATATAAAAATAGACCATCAGTCAAGCAGAATAGTAATAACAGCAAGAGTGAAACGGTAGTGCTTGAAGAAAAGGTAAGACCATCACCCCTTTTTTAAAACATACTGTATATTGCAGCTGCGGTAGAAAATAGAGAACTAACTGTTGTGTTTTTATGTCTTTGTGTATGATAATACACTGTTGCAAACTGAAGTATTTAGCAAGAAGCCCTTTCTCCTCCATTCTGAGGATCTGCTGCTCATGTTTACCGCTTTCATTTTAAGATTGTTGAACAATTTTCTGCTATCAACACTCCATTGTAGCTGCTCTGGAAACATCTCAAATGTGATGCCATGCTGACGTTTGACTGGATAACTGTAGGAGTAAGGAAGATAAACAAAAACACAACAAACTGGGCACACTACTGTAAGTAATGCCACGTGACAAATAATTGTCGTTTGCAAGTAATATATTTTGACTTAATTAGTTTTATACGTTTTACTGGTCAGTAAATATAATCGACAGACACACAGACACAGATAGATTTGTTAGGTAGGTAGCACATACTGGTGTAGCTGATGTTGAAGCCTTTTCCAGTATTAGAATGATCCGATTGAAATTCCAGTCTCATGATGTGTCCATTCGAGGCGATCTGTGACGGGACATCCTTTCCCGAGAACGTCCCGAATGTTGTTGGCTCAGACAGGCCTAAAATAGAACAGAGTTTAAACAATCTTTTACAGACACGTTTTAATGGTGCTTATCTAATTCCGTCTGAATAACATTAGGCCAAGGACATACTTGGAAAGTGAAGGACTCCTGTAAAAGGGAAAAAAACAAAACAACCCAACAGACGTTAAGAGAATTATTAAATGTCAATAGGGCGACGAAAACATTAACTGTGAGAGATTCAATAGTTCTTCAGACTCTTGTTAAAGTTAGCACATCCTATTATGTTGTTTTGATACTATTTTGCAGGCAAATACAAACGATGTGCATATTCTACTTTAATAAATACTTCTCTAGAAATCACCAGGGTAAAAGGTTGTTGGTAGCACAATGGATAGCACTATTAGCCCATCACCTGCCTGTCAGTCAAATTAAAGAATTTAATGGAGTGAAAAGATCCCATTCAGTTCACTTCATTCAGTTCTCTAACACTGTCAGTACAAAAATGGAGAAATAATCCATTACCAGTCCTGAATTCAAACTCTTATTAAAGAAGTATAAATAAGTATTAGCAGCAAAATATGCCTAAGAATGTTTCCTTTCAGAGTGACAAATTATCGACACTGTACATTGTATTAAAATGTTGTAGCGTGTTCCTGGTGGAGCCCAGTTTGGCTACTCCATTACACTTTTGGGAGATTTGACAACAGCTGTGAGTTACATTGTCTATGCTGTTGAAAGATTTGTGTCTCAAATGCTGGTATTAAAGGGCAACTTTGGTATTTTTCAACCTGGACCCTATTTTCCCATGTTTTTGTGTCTAAGTAACTAATGGTGAAAATATTTTCTGAAACTGGCCCAGTATTGAGGGAGAACACTGTAGACGGCAGCCGCGAAACGAGCAGCGAAGGCAAGTGAGCAGCGTCAATGTAACGTTACGTGCACTAAAAGTGCTTGTTTTTGCCACTGACAGGCTCAGATTGTAATAAGTTTCTGACAGCATTATGGAAAGGACTCTACGGAGAAATAGTATGTTTTTCTTTACTTTCGTTTGATCCGGTCTGTTTCTTATTGTGTCCAGGTCCCGATCAATGAGAAGTCTCGTTGTGAAATCTTGAATATCCGTATACTCTGGTTCAAATAACTACGGGCTGCCATCGAATTCAAAGACCTCATCCACATTGTCGAAATCAGCTAAATATTCAGCCATAGCATTGAAAATCTTTTAGACAACACTAAGCTACGCTTTCTGTACTCCAACACAACAAACTCTGCCCGGCTGGCACTCACGTTTCCACCATGGATGTTTTCCACCATTCCACCGCTGTCTTCCGGCAACACGTCATCTGGCGAGATTTCAGAACGAGACTTCTCCTTGAGCGAGATTCTTTCCATAATGTCAGACACTCATAAAAACAGTCACTTTTAGTGGACGTAAATGACGGTGCCAGCTTGCCCCGATAGCACCATATTGCCGCCTGTGATCAGCTGCCGTCTACAGCGCTCTCCCTCAATACCAGACCAATTTCAGAAATTGTTCTCGCTATTAGTCAGTTAGAAACAAAAACATGGGAAAATAGGTTGAAAAATACCATAGTTACCCTTTAAGGCCATTGAAAAAAAAAGCAAGTAAATCAAATCAATTTTATTTGTATAGCCCAAAATCACAAATCACAAATTTGCCTCGGGGGGCTTTACAGTCTAAAGTAGACAGTCTTCCAAAATGGGATGCATGTCCTTCCACATCTATAGTATAGTCATAATGCACTTTATCAAAATACTCCTAATACACAGAAAAGTGAAACAAATCTTTTGCATCAATGACGCTGTACATTAGTACAGGATTGTATCATGAACCATCTCATTAATGTCAGATGAAATTTATGGTGAATTATGGCTCTTTAAACTGAAATCAAATCTGATTATCCTGCTGAAACCTAGCTCAAACTTTCTAACTTATACACTTAGTGACCTGAAACTTCAGACACCTGTTCAGTGCCGCATTGGACCACCTTTAGCCCTAATAACAGCTCCTGCATGTCTCGGCAGTGACTCAGCAAGGGACCTGTCGGACTCTTGGTATTAAAGCAAACCAGACAGACATCAGTCCTTCACACAACTGCCTGAGGTTGATGCGTACATGCTCTTTTCTACTGATGCCGCATTTGAGTGAATCCCTAAGAGACTGATATCAGGGGATTGCGGTGTCCGGGCCATTAACGTTATTTCACCTGAATGTGTCTTGAGCCATGCATTCCTAGACAATTCTGTCACCATGGCAGGGAGCATTATCTTGTTCAAAGAACCCATCATCCCCTTGTGGGTATATGATTACGATGAATGACTGAACCTGGCTGCTATGTTAAGGTATGCTCAGGCATTAAGACATCGCTCTATAGCCATTAAAGGACCCACTGTATACCAATTGAATGGCCCCGAAACCATTACACGTCCCCCACTGGCCTGTACAGCTGTAACCATGCATCACCTCATTTCTGTCTGAGACATTCGTGTCACAGCATAGGACCATTTACTGCAACAAATGGCTGCACACTTTTTTTTGGCAGAATACACTCTGCTCTTGAGGGTGCTCCCAAATGATCCAACCAGCAGCGACAGATTCAGTGGGGAGCGTAATAAAACCCTAAAGGGCTCCACGGAACAGAACCCAGCAGGCCCATATCCGTGAGATATGGAATAAACATAATGCACGAGGAAAGAAGTGCAATCCCTAAATGTGGTGATAAGACACTCGAACAGGAGGAGGCTGAGGTGCTTGATGGAGAAATCAATCGCTGCAGCCAGTAACAGCAGTTTGTAGCAGGTAGAAATAAACAGATTAACCACCAGCAGCAGCGCCATAATGATCACGAGTAAGTGAGAGACATTGTGAGATTATAAAGACCACTTTATTGTCCTGATTGAATACGATTGGAAATGTATTTTGAGTGTGATTGGTGGTTATAAATGTCAACTGATGCTGATGAGCTATTGGCATCCACGACTTCAGTTTGCTGCCAAAACTAACACAATGCTTGTTGTTGCTGATGGCCCACCAGGAGTCTAGCAGATTGGTGCTGCAGCAGGAGCTGTGATTCATCAGAAAACACCTGCAGTTTTGCATGGGAAGCAGAAGCAGCACTGGTGATTATTCATTACGGCCTGTGCCACCCAACATTTCCCGTGTTCGTCCACTAAGGGCCTTCTACCCACATAGCAAATGGTTTGATGTGGTCGTGTCTTGTGTTCTGGTCCGTTCATTGATAAGCTTTAAGAATGCCACTCTTACAATCTCTCTGACAATCTTTAAATCCAGTCTTGGTAATGCATTCGCATACAGAGCAAATGTGTGTATAAAATTGCTGTTGCAATGCAAAAGTGAGACCTACTTCTTCTGCACATACTTTTCTGGTCATCGAGTGTATTCATTGTGTGATATTCTATTGAGAAAACTTAAAAGATATATATTGCAGGGCTGTAACAGTATGAGATTCTCACGGTACAATAACCATCTCAGAAAATATCACGGTTCCACGGTGTCACGGTATTACACTATTATTTGTTTCATTATTATTATTATTATTATTATCAGTTACAATGACCATTAAAGGAATGACAACAGTATTATAAACCTGATAAAATATTGCATGTCACTACAATATGTTATATAACTTGCATGTAAGTTTACATGTTAGCAGCACTATAGCATGTTAAATTAACTACTAAATGAAAAATAACATCAGCTGTGAGCTTTTAAAATAATGTCCTTTGATTATTCACATCTAAAATATACTGCAGTATACAGTGCAGCCAGACAGCTCCGTTTTTTTCAATACCTTTGATAAACAAATGTACACGATATGATAACTGTCACCTTACATAACATGGTATACCTTGATACCGGTATACCAGTACAACCCTATTTTACTACATTAATTGTGTATTAGATATTTTAAGGGCGTGTACAATATCACATCAGATACACCAGGATTATTTACACATCTTAAAATAGTTGAAGATTATGGTATTGATACAATAATGGCTGAAGAGCATGGTATTGACACTGTTTCACATCATACCTGAGCTGAAAAAAATCCATCCGATCCTTTAAACATAACAGAGAGCAATCAGCATGATCCATTGCAGTGTGTTTTAGATTACATTGTTAAGCACATAGGCTGCACTCTAATGAAAGTAATATTCAAAATCCTCTTATGAATCCAACTACAAAAAGGTGCAATGAAAAGCAATGTGAGCTGGCAACCCTGCAAAGGGACAGGAAGGGAGCCACAAGGACACCAGTAATAAAACTGTATCTGAAATTGGGATTCTTCACCAACACTCCCACAGAAACTTTTCTTCTTTATTTCCTCCTTGACTTGGGAGTTTTGGATCCCAAGCACTTAGCTCAATTAAGCTACACAGCGACTGAGTTGCAAAGTGCCAATCTCTTTGTTCTTCAGCAACCCAAAAGCTCTTTCACGTATCCATTATTGCATTGATAGGCAAGAGACCAGGAGTGAAAAGAGAAGCAATGCGACAATAGCTGAAAGAGTGACAAGGTCCTACGTTGTCTTATCTAAGAGGAGAGATTCACAGAACAGCCTTTTGTAACAGTCTATCACTATGTTCTCTTCTATTAGGTGACAACAATGGTTTTCTGATTATGTTAACCATTTATATAATTTTCAAAAGCATACCTTGAGGCTTAATCTGATTTTTTAGGCTGGATTTCATACAACTGTTTCCCATCTCAGGAGATTTATGGGTTATTACTATGGTTGCTCTGTTCCCTTTTGCTTGCCATTTGTTTGTATTTCAATGTTCTATTATCCAGCTATAAAAGTCATGAGTGTCAAGGTCACACAAACTCCTTGGTGAATGGAAACGCCCTTGGGTGTCTCTGATGCAGAGAAACTTTTATCTTATTGCATTAGGATGCAGATTTATTTTCCTTCTGGACTAAAGCATCTCGTTTTTATGTATGCAATTTTTAGAGGCATAAAAGCAGACTGTGGGTCCCCACATTGGCTGCATAACAGCAAAATTGTTAATAATAAGGATCCAAATGTTTTACATTTGAATATGTGACATAAGGACAAAATATCACACAATTCCAATTAATCATCAATGTATATTATCAATGATGAATAAGATAAGGCTATCACTGCCTCTTTGTAACTCACCAAATCTACTTTTTTTTTTTATCAATGAACACACATTAAAAAGAAACATTGCAATGCTGAGTTGTGTTACATTTAAACAGCCTGTTGGGTACTGTGGCGCAGCCTTTAAGTTCAAATTGATTCATCCATATATTCAGTGTGATTCTGAAAAGCAGAGTTTTAAATTAGGCACACTCATACAGTAGTTAACCTTCTAAACCCCAATTAGTAACCATTTAATGGGTGCCATATTAGTGAATCTCACCACCTAACCTCCCCACCTAACTTTCTTAATCTGACAATAAAGTTTACATACAGAGGTCTTTTAGACAGTAAATATCATGATTACTTTCCAGAGGGCATGTCAGTCATAGAATAAGTTTTTTTTGTCTTACTTTCTGAAATGAAGACATACAGTGTGGTTTCCTTGTGACAGCAGTGATCTATCACCAAGCGGAACAAACTGGAAGACTTTGAAGCAGCAACTTTAATTTCAGTTTGCCCAGTGCGTCAGCACTAATTGCCCTGCAATTTTCAAAACGCTGCTCCAAAAAAAGAAACCATCCCTGCAGAGGGACAGGTTTACAGCCAGCCGATTAAACACAACTTCATCTTTAATGACCAGCCAGTCAAACCAGGGCTTTACTTGATTCAGTTTAAATCAATAATGTTGAGTACAATAGGGAACAATGATCTAATTGCCCAGTGTTCTGTGTGTAGTGGAAAAGTGCACAATAAAATAAAACATTACAACTATCCATCCAGTTTGCCAGCTAGCCATTCATCAACCAAACCCAATCAGAAGTTGACAAGTTGAGAAAGAGTGGCCCGCCGAATGATTTGACCATTTGTACCTTTTCATTTGTATATACATGCATATCCATATTTCATCAAGTAAGAATTTGCATATACATATCCTGAGGTGTTAATTTAGGCACTAAGTTTTCAAAAATACGGTGATATATTAAGATGCAATTACCTTCATCCTTGATCACCAACCAGTCGAACTGTGGCTCCAGCTCAAAGTCAGAGAAGAGGAGATGAATGCGGCTGCCCGGTTCAGAGATAATCAACCACACACAGTTCAGGTTGTTCCCATACTCCTCTGGGTAGTTTGGGGACAATATTGTCCCCGATGGAGCCGTGAAGTTGAAGAAACATGAGACTACAGACAGGAAGGAATGAAGCAAGAAAGGCAGGAAGGAAGGAAAGGGTTAAGTTGATAGGTAATTGGGTAAGAATGCAAGCAAAAGGCAAAGACTAAGATATAGATAGATATAGCACTAAGTAAGAAAGGAAAAAAGAAGAAGAATGCAAAGTTAGAATAAAAAAAAAACTAACAGGAAAACATTAAAACGGACATAAATATGTCTGTATAAACTATGTGTACTTACAGATACAGCTGGGTTTATTGCCAGACCACTGGTTATTGTGCTGGCACGTGATGGTCTTCTCTCCCACTAGTTCAAAGGCCGACTGGCAAATGAAGGTCAACGCGTCACCGTGTTGAAAGCGATCACCGCTACGGCGACCAAATGCCGGCACCCCAGGATCACCACAGCCTCCCCGTTCGATCTCTGTAACACACGACACGGGCAGCCATGTTTTTATGCTGATAATTAATGTCAACATGTGACATGCTGACATTCAGATAAGAGGTTGTTTGTTCTTGCTTGTTGAGTTAAATGGCAATAACATGCATACATTGATTTTTAGATAGTCGGTGAGTCAAATCTGATGTATGAGGTGTTTATGGTAATGTTTATGGTAATGTGGCCATGTTCATTCTCACATAATATTGCTGGCGGTCAAAGTTGCCAATTTTACAACTTTGTCACTAAACTATGACTTTTTACAACCTTTTTCAGACTTATGGTTAGGGTTAAGATTAATGTGCAAACTTAAAATATCTGTAATAGTTACTTTCTTTGGAAGACAGCTGCCAGCAGTTCTGATTGTCAACAGGTTGACAAATGGTAAGAACTGACGAGTCTTAAAAGAAGGACTAGCAGCAACGTCAATACGGCTGTATGCGAACATGCCAAGTGTCTATTATTTTACATTGCTGTGTTAAGAAATTAAATACAACCTATGAGAAATAATTATATTGTTTCCCTTCTCACAGCTAATTGTCATCATTGTAATTATAGTGTAATTCAGCTTTAATTGTGAAAGGCAAAACAGATTGTGGAAGCACACAGGTAGATGCAAACACACGCACTGATCCATAGGTACTCTTGTTAAGAAACCAGCAGGAGCTACAAATCGCGGAGAGAAACATCGATGTTTGTGACATTGTGTAACATACGACTGCTTCTCATACACGTGTTGTTTCTCTCCTTGTTTCTTTATCTTTACAACGCTGTTTCTGCCTGTCCTCCTTTCAAATGGTCTCTGTCCTTCTCTCCCACTGTGCTCAATTTTCTTCTTATCGCTCCCGCTCTCTCAATCTGATTCAATACACTGTGCTTTATTGGCATGAGTGTCACATTAGCAGTACTGCCAAACTGGCCTGCAATCATATTCCATTCATTGTGTCACTCTCTTTTTTATATCCCGTCTTCCCTTAATGGCAGTGTGGTTTTATCCACTGCTCTTCCCTCTCTCCCCTCCTTTAAAATTTGACATTCTACCAGACGTCTGTCATCTTGTAACACATGCTCCACCATGCTTCTGGATTCGCTCTGGGCAAATACATCTCAAGGTGAGTGTATGTGTGGGTCTGCGTGTGTGTGTGTGTGTGTGTGTGTGTGTGTGTGTGTGTGTGTGTGTGTGTGTGTGTGTGTGTTTGACACTTTTACTATCTGTTGGGATGTAAGTACACCCACAAGAATAGAAAGAAGTGGCAGGCGTGTATGTGTGTATGTGTGTGTGTGGCCCAGAGCTATCTGTCACACAGTTGACGAGTGTCAGGATGGATATCAGCGATCTTGAGCCCCTGGTAAGTCTGTCATTATGGTGGTAACCGCCTTTCTTGCTCACTATTTTGCCTCTTTTTTTTTTAGCTTTGTTCTTCTTTTCTGTCATTATTTTCCTTTCTTTTCTTTCAAAGAGTTTTACTGAAGTGCAGAATGTAGATTTACAACTCAATACAACATTTTATGCTTCTGTTTCTTTTCCTTTCCAAATGTCGGATATTATACAAAGCAATCTCCATAATTGAGAAAGGAAAATAAAACAAAAAAACATGGAGGATAAATGTATTCAAAAGTTATAAAGCAAAAGGAAGAAAAAAATACATGAATACTTTAGGGACCTTTCAGGTAGTTTTGTGTGTTTTAGCCCATTAACTACAAACATAAACTTTGCATTACTGCCAACCATTTTCCGAGGCATACACACACACACACACACACACACACACACACACACACACACACACACACACATACAAAGGTTTAGATGTATTTCAATACATTCCAGCCACAGTTAGTTTCAGTTCATGCCAGTCCCAATATCAACTTGCAGAGAACAGAGACTGTTTTATGTCTGTAATCAATCACAGTGAACAATTTACAGTCTGAAATTTTTTATGATAAAGTTATGCTATCATCACATAGCTGCATGCATGCAGTGTTAAAGGAGCAGTGTGTAACATTTCAGGGGACCTGTTAGCAGAAATGGCATATAATATTCATAACTATGTTTTCATTAGTGTATAATCACCTGAAACTAAGATTTGTTGTGTTTTCTAACAGCTGTCTAACAGCAATCATTGTACTGCAAACAACTACCAAACTATCCCAATAAATGATATTAAAGTTATAATCTGGAAGATTCTCATTTAAATAAAAAGCCACTATCTATCCCCGGTTGAGGTAACACAATGTTGATTGAGCCTATAGTCCACTGATGAAAGCCGTTGCATTTGCATTACAAACTGGGTGTCTGTGGCGCCATTCCCGGAAAAAAAATCACAAGAGGTGCATAGCTGGGAAGTGAGATCCAAAAGCACACCTGCAATTACCGCTTATCGCCACAGGTGCCGCCAAAAGGAAAGAATCTGAGAACTTCGAGATTGTAACTTTAATGCATGTTTATTGTTTGCATTTTGAGGTTGATTTTTTTCGCAGCATCAAAGCCAAGTCAAAACTAGAGACCATCTTGCAATGGGATCACATCAGCCGCGACAGCAAATCGGGCCAGGCGGTGTAAAGTTGGGGGGGGGGACACTTCCTACTTTTCCAGCACCCTTGCTCGGACCAGGGGTGACAAAATCTGTCCACAGAAATACAAACACCTGGCTAAGTACTCTAAACCACCTCTGTGGTAGTTCCCACTACAGCAGGTGTCTCCAGGACCACTTTTTGCCATGATGACACACACACACACACACACACACACACACACACACACACACACACACACACACACACACACACACACACACACACAGACTCACACGGTGAAAACAATACCATCGACACTGTCGCAGCTGGTAATAAAGGTTTTAAATCCGCTGTAATGCAACAAGGATGGCATCCAGATGCACTACGTTTTCATAAAGTAACAATCACACTGATACCTCTGATTCTACAAAAGAATCTTCAAGACATTCAATCTTAATTTTCAGTCATTTGATGAGTTAAAAAATCAGTACATTATTTACATCATTACTCTTTTCACAGCCAATTGCCATCAGCCTGAAAACTTGGCAGCAGCATTTCACTGAAAGCTTCAATTATCATAATGGGCTGTGTGTGTTTATGATATTAACTCTCTCTATCTCGCTCTTTCTCAAACACGCACGTGCCCGCACAAAAACACACAGAGCTGCAGTGATTGACAAGTGTAACATGACAGCATTCAAAAGCAAGACAGCGACATACACGTGTTGGGTTTTCCTGCAGGGCTGAAAACAGAAGAGCTCTCAGGGGGTAACACCGAAAAAAAAAAAATTATATGATGTGACAGCATCGCATATATACATGCAAGGACACGCACACAAAACACACCACAGGCGGTTGTTCAGCTATCCTTGGGAAAACTGAAACTACAAGATCATCTAGAGGTTATTAAGTACCATTTTTTTGTTTGTTTCTTCTTTTTGTTCTTTCTTAGTTTCATATTGACATATGTGTCATTGCCTTGAACTGTATATCATATATATCAGATAACTAAAATGTTTTTTGACCACTTAAACTTGTAGTAGGCGTAATGTTTTTGGCATCATTGGGCAAAAATTCCAAAATAACCTTTCAGCATATTGTAATTCAAGTGTTTTGAGAGATAACTAGACTTCTGCACCTCCTCATGACTCTGTCTCATGCACTACTGTCAGGATATATTGAACATTTTTATAAAAAAATAACTTTTTTTAATCATAGTTGGTCCAATTCTACCCACTGCAGCTTTAAGCCAAGTTATAAAAAGGAAAAAAAGCCTTTACTCTTGTAAAGGCAAATGTTAAACGCACAAATTCAAGGTCAGCACCATCTTAGCCTCATGTTGAGCCCCGGAAACGTTGTAACATGATGTTAAACATCACCTGCTTACAGTTACAGTTGCATGCAGTTTCTGTAGCTACACTGTGCTGATTCCCTTGAACAGTAACTGACCCCGGACAACACTGTCAGCAACATCACTGAATCAAACATAGCTAAGCAGAACCAAGAGCACAACCTTCCTCCCTCTCACGCTCGCGCTCCCCTCCTCTCTCACACTCCCTCGATCTCTCCGACACAGTTTATTTCTTCTCACTCAATTTGTCATTTTGTCTCCTTCTGTCCCACTCTGTCAATTTCTTGTTGTCCCTCTTCCTCTGTCTCTACGTTTATCAAATTACCTCCCTCTCTCTCTCTACCTGTCTCAGTCTTTGTCTCAAGTGAATCCAATTTAGTTTGGTTCCATTTAGTTCAATTCGATTTAAAGAGCTGCATTGGCATGGTGAGATGCAGTAGGTAATCGAATATATAAATCTAATAAATGGATTGTTCTAAATAATAAGTATTTAGCGGAACATCTATATATCTCGCTCTCACCTTCACTCACTGTGACTGTCACCTTCTTTATCTCTCTATCAGTGTTAGCTTTGGTATAATGTGAAAAATAACCAAGCAAAACGATCAGCTGAGTGACTCATAATTCACTTATTACCTCCTTGTAATGCACAGCCGCACACACACTCACATGTACACACAAGGACAGACAACAGCAGTTGTGTTCACTATTGAATCACTCCGTCAGCAACGCCATGACTTTCACACCCCATTATGTGAGCGTATATATCTGTTTGTGTGTACGCGTGTGTGTTTCAGAGACAGAGAGGAAGAAAAGTGTGGCTAAAAAGTTGTATTTAAAGTTGTTGCATTAATTTTCGAAGGCGGCCATACCTTCATAGACGGCTTTGAACCCTGCTGAGCCGATTGTATCATCTGACTGCAGGTGTAGCAACATCTGATTGGATAAGCTAACGATGAGGTCAGGGACACTGGAACCGGTAAGGCTGCAAACACAAATACATACACATTAACACAAACAGCTAATAAGCATTACTGCTTTATCCCTTTCTACTTTGACTTAACATACTTTAATTCTTTACAAATTTAAAATGACATTAATGCTTAGATGCACTAATCTATGACTGGTTCATTGTTTATGCACACTGTAAACAACTCCATGTAGTTGAGTTTACAACAATTCTATCAAAACACTGTAGCTAACACAATCCAATATACAGTATATAATGTGTATCTAAACAATAGCGTCCATTGGCTCCAATTGTTCCCCTGATTGCCACCATTACTGTAACTTGTTCTATACTGTTGCATGTCGATATTAGTATATTATAGGCCAGAACACATAAGTGGTGCTTACACATAGAGTACCCTCCGAGTGTCTCCTATCTTCCCTCCATCTCCCACTGTTAGTGTGTCATATCCTCTTTCCAGGTCAAACTCTTCAAATGACAGCTTTATCACCTGGGAAAACAAAGGGAGAAAAAAAAAAACACAAACAGTTATAAACACAGACAATGAGGAAAGGTGAAAATACAGACAAAAGCAAAAAGAAAAGCAAGAAAACCAGTGAGAGATTTATTATCAGTTCCTGCAGGGATGGCCTCGTGCTTTTTCCCTCTTACAATTTCCAGCAACAGAAGCTAATGATTGTATCGCTATGGGGAAATGTGAAAGCCTAGTATTGAAATGGGAGTTCTGTTTCACAAACTAATTCCTCTTGAGCAATGAAAGTGCTATATGATGTCAGGGGCTGCATGTTAATAACAATAAATTAACAGTAACATTTTGTAAACAAAAACACATTTTTGAAAAGATTGGCAGCCTCTGCCAACCTCACGACTCATGTAATTAAGTCTGACTTCATGCAATGAAGTCATATTTAATTACAGCAAAGTGGAAAATCATTTTAGAGCAGACAATAGGAAGCAGGCTTCTATTATCCCAGTCCAAACAGTCCTTAAGTTTTATATTTCTTCTCAATTACCTCCATGAGTGAAACAATGCTGCACTAACATACTCTCTGTAGTACTATATTCTGCAGCACTTCAATAGGTTGTGCTTATGAAAAAACAACATACAATGTATTGAGAACTGATTAAACTGATCATGAAACCCAAGAATTCTGGGGGAAACCTGATATGCCGGAATGTGAAATGAATCATACAATGGGGAAATCATGCAAGTTAAGCTGTTTATTTAACGTCAAAAGAAAATGATTCGTTGAAATGGCAAAAAAAGTAGATGAAGGAGGATGTAGCCGTGTTAGTAGGAGGCAAAAAATGTGGGAGGAAATGTTGTTCTAAAACGTGCGAGTACTAATGATGAAACCAGCATGAGTGTTCTTGGCCGTGACCATCATACTATTTAATTAAAGCTGCTATGATATAACAATTAATTTTACAGTGACATATTGGTATTTTAAATTAATCCATCTTTAATGAATGGGAACAGAGAGAATGAACAAAACTCTGAAACTGAAAGCCACCTTGCTTTTATTTTGCAGCATCCTCCTTTACATTCATAGTTACACAAATCATTTCTGGGAGCTACGCACCCTGCAACACACCATTCTGCTGTTGAACACTGAGAAATTGGGTGTTTAATGCCTTACTTGCAGGCACGTTCGTGGCTGTAGTTGCATGCATACAGCACAGGATCATCAATCTACCATGCGCTCTAAAATGCCGTAATACTGGTATTCTATTATTTGCTGCTTGTCCATTATTTATTAGCTGTAGATCATTTCCCTGACAGAATGGGAGATGGCAGATTTCCGCTGTGTTCAGAAAACCTGCTGGTGTCAATCAGTGAGATTCTGGTGTATTAGAAAACTAATATGAACCACGAACACATGATGTTATGAATGAGAATCCATCACACGGCATATCACACTACAGTGAAGAAAAACCTTACCACAGGTGATGAGGATGTAAAAAAAACATTTCAACCCGCCAGAATCAGCTGTACATAGCTAAGCCTTTGGCCGTGCTTTGTCAAAATAAAATGGCTAGCAAATGTTCAAATAATGTAAAAGGATATGGAACCATCTGAGGGATTAACTGCCACCACAATAGGACTGCCAAAGAAGTGACGAATAACTGTATAAATCTGTATTCATACACGTCTGCACACACACACACACATTCGCAGGCTAACAGGCTAATATTTAAAAGAACAAAACATGTTTATCTTTGACATCAGTAACTTACATTCAAGATGCAGCTCAATAAATACAAGACTCATACTTGTAGAAAGCATTTTACTAACTTATTATACACTGAATGTCGCAGCCTCTGGCAATGTTTAGTCTTTACAAAATGGCTCGAAATAACGGGAGAAAGATGCAAAACAGCATTGTGAGGTATTAACTCCTGGCTAACAACAAATCAGGGAGCATTACCAAACCATTGTACTTTATTTGTTGATGTGTTTTTGTATTATAAATTCCCCTCTATCTGAAGGTTCATAAGAACACATGAGTTTCTGTTGATTTTCTGAAGATACATCATCGTCACTGTCAACAACTTCAGACATTTATTTCATTCTTTTAAGGACACGATAATTAAACCATCAACAGTAGTGCTGATCACGTCAACTATCCTGGTATTAAGAAGGATACAGAAACAATTTCTTAGTTGTGAAACATCAGCACAACCTGCAAAAAGCCTGAATATGCATGGATGAAATTCCCTCTGATAAAAATAAAAATTTATTCAGGTATGTAATTATCATATTTGTTTACATGCTGCAAATTGCACACCTATAATCAGAATCCACCTGGTATTTGGGGCAGGTGCAGAGTCATTCATGATTCCAGTTTGTCATTGACCTATTTTTCAACCTCCTGTGGGTACAAGTGATCCTGGATGATCCTATATCAATCCTATGGAATTTGTACTTGAATTATTAACTCTCTCTCTCTACCTGTGTATAATAATGGCTTTCAGATAACAGAAAGGAATATGAAAACTATGATTATAAAACAGATAGTTCCGTGCCGTGATTATGATTAGCTTAGCCACGTTAGAACCCGTTGTAAAACACTCGACAAACACACAGCTGTGGCCGCATTACAATAGCATCGGTGTACCAATTAGTCACCTGTTGTTAATAAATGTCAGACTTTGTTGAGAATTTTGACATACTGGGTGGGCTAAGCGTGGATAAGTGGTTGGAAGAGATAGACAGTATATAGGAGGAAGAAAAATTAATAAAGGAGACACACTGAAATTACAGTAATGAGAGATAAATTTAAGAGCTGGAAAAGTCAAGAAACAAAGCATCATTTTACAGGGGGGGAAGCTATTCGACGGGGGGAACAGACTTCGACATAACACCTGGACTGTTAAACAGACTATGGTGCAGGAGTACGCTGCACTGTCATTCAATGAATGCACAAAAACCACAAAGACGCTGGCGAAAGAAACAGAGAGCCTACGGGGATTTATGTTTGAGCAGCCAGGGAGAAATACCTGTCGTCGCTGCCGCCCAATCCACCGGCCTTTTATCTCCATCGAAAGTGGACAAACTACACCAACTATCTATGGTAAGTTAACGATGTAACTTTAGCTAGCTGGCATGTTTTTTATTTGTAGCCTATTATGTTCACCTTTCTCTAGTTATTTCCAGCAGCTACACTTTAACAAAAATGATATCGCTGGCAAGTGACAACAGCTAGGTGAAAGTGAGCATAATAGTTGCTGATGGTAGATACATAAGTGGTTATAATGTAACTGCAACATTATGAGAACTTTTTTTTTCATTCTCCTAACGTTAGGTATACTGAAGAGCCCATGGGGGTGAACGTCCTTGGCTCCATGTTGGATTTGTAAAGTAGCCGGCACTGCTACAGTCTACACCAACCACTGCTTGCGAAGCACCGCTGTACAAAAATCTTTCTGATGCTGGCCTAGAGGCAAGAGAAATCATGTCAGTGACGGGGCCTGAATGTGAATCGTCCCTGCAATCTTACTGGCGCCCAAACTACAGAGAGAGAAGATGCCGGAGCAATGTCCTTGCTTCTGGAACCTCACAATTAAAACATACCTGTCGAAAGACAAACACCCCTGTGCCTACCGGGTCGTAGGCTGAATATGAGTGGAGCGCGGTAATAGAGTGGCAGTGCTACGGCAGAAAACATGGCATGGCATTGGCTGTGAAATGTAAACACGTAGCCTATATAACACAAGTAGAGTGCTCCAGGGATGATATATTTTTGTAGGCCAACCAGGAAGTTAGCATCGCCCTGGTTCCCTCAACAAAAAGCCAATGGGATTTTTCAATTGGGTTTTGGATTATGGCAGAAAATAAGCTCTGTGGCAAACACACGTTTTGTTCAGCAAGATAATCTTCACAAAAAACACCACTTTTATCATTTTTGAAATGTAAATGCAATTTTTCAGAAGTAAAAAGCTAATGTTAGTCTATAAAGGGCCTACACCACGGTCGCATGAGCGCGAGAATACACGACAAGGCTGTAAAGGCGGACGAGTCAGCGTGATGACGTTTAGTAGTCTCATTCAGCCACTTGTTAGCAACTGCCTTCTTTAAGACACATAAAAGTTTCAAAATTCATGAATTGGGTATTTATTGATGTATTTTATATCGTAGAACAAAGCATTAAAATCTCTTAAGCTTGTGTTATCCGCAGACCTTATTTCAGGCATCTAACTAAAAACCCATTCAAAAAAACAATTGACTTCCAGACGAGGGAACCAGAAGTGCTAAAATGCTAACTCATTTCCAGGTTTTAGGACTCATGCCTATAGGACTCTATTAGGGTGTGTCAGATGTAGATGGGATGTTAATAAGGGACAGGTGTGGCAGGATACGCCCTGGTTTCACAGCCAGATCACCACCTGTTTTGAAGAAGTGTGATTGATGAATTGCACATGGACAAGTTCTTCAGGTAGCAAGTAATTGTAATTTCTCTTTTAGTCCTAGTTGACAAAAGTGTCTTGAAACCCATTAAAACCATAAATAGGTTGGACAGGTTTCTTAGTTATCCTCTTTGGGCACCCTGTCATTTTTGGTGTGCAGTGAGCAGAATATGGTCCTAATTTGACATGCAGTATGGAAAAAGCCCCCTACATCAGCTGTTGTCAGTCTGTCATCTGCCCGTCCAAGTTTTGGACCGATAATAGATCAAAGTTTTCGTGGAATTGGCTAAACATGCTGTTGTAGATGCTAGCCAAGTGACATACTTGAGTGGAGTGTGGTTACCTAGCAACAACAAAGTGGTTTCCTGGCTTCACAAATCAAGACAGTTTGAACACTTTGCATTTCTTAACGTACTAAGTGTGATCTAAATGATCCTACCTTAAAATAAAAATGGTACGGCTTTGGAAAATGGTTGGCAACAAGGTACACTACACAGGATTTTTCATACATGGGCTAAGATATACAGAATTTTTGACAATGATCTAATCCAGAGGTTTTCAAAGTGGGAAGCGAGCCTCCCTGGGGGCACTCCAAACAGTTTCAGGGGAGGCTCAGTGAATGGAAGTGAAAAAATATGACATTAGTTATTACATTACTGAATTTTACTGTTTTTCCCACTTTCCCAGAGTCAGAAACGAATAAAGTTTGATTGTACATGTATATAGATTAGGGCTGTCAATCGATTAAAATATTTAATCACGATTAATCGCATGATTGTCCTCAAAATTTAGCGCAAGTTTGGAGCGTTATTTAACCTCCTTTACATACAAGCTAGTATGACATGGTTGGTACCAAGAAATTAGTGGTGTTAAAACGATTTTGCGTTAACGCGTTATTATCGCGTTAACTTTGACAGCCCTAATACAGATATATTGTGTGTATATATTGAGAGACTGTGTGCTGCTACGCTACCTCGGTTCTCATGAATGCCCATGTAATCACTGATTCAGTCAGTGTTGTCATGTATTGATACAGCCTGTATTTGTGTTTGAGTCGAAGAAGTGAAGGTTGTTAAGATTATAGCAGTAGCAGCTTGTGGTCATAAAGAAAGGGAGTGAAGCGGAACACACTCAGAAACAGACTACCTGCACATCCACACAGGTTTCTTTGCCTTTAAGAGTGTTTGTATAGGAGGTGGTTTTCTCAGGTATGTCTGTCTTAACAGCTGAAGCTGAATGATGTTTAGGCATGCTTGTGTCACTGTATGTGTGAGCACAGTTTGCCTGCGTTTCTGTGCCCACATGTTTCTGTCTTTATTTATATGTTTGTGTGTATGTGTGGGTCTAGACAGCCGAGGCAGATTGCATAGTTGCAGCAGACTTAAAGGAAGGAACTGAAGCGTTATCACACTAAGGTCATTAGCAAGAAGCTCAGTGCTGTTCAATAGATCCAAATGGGCCCATTTAGAAAGACATTAGGAGCAGCCTGCAACCCCAAACTACATTAGATTAGCTTCTTTATTTTCTAAGGCAAAGAAACAAACTAAGAAAGAAGGGAAGGAAGGAAACAACCACGGCAGAAAGGGAAAAGGACATAAAGTGTAATCTAGGGTTTACAAATCTTCAACTGAAACTAACAACGTTGACAGTAAACACAAAGTCTGCCTTCAGCTTGAAGACTAGAGCTCTGTCCATTTTTTGGATTCCATCACATTACTGAGCTCCTGCAGTACTTACTAGTATTTCAGGAGAGTTTCTCATGTTTAAAATTTGGACCGTACAGGAAAAGGAGTGTTTCTGTTTAAAGGTGGATGCTCTTTGAAGGGATAAGTGAGGCGGTATCACTTCTTTGAGGTCATTAGCAAGCAGCTGAGCAGCTAAGAGCAGCTCAATAGGCCATTTAAACATTGTTAAGAGCACTGCGCAATCCCAACCTACAATGAAATACCTTCAGTCAGTCAGCCAGTAAAGTTGTAGTACCGTGAATTTTAGGGTCTCCTCAGGGCACGATCACTGCCGGGGAGAAACCGATAGTAATCTTTCTCCTACTGTGATCCTAAATTCACAGCGGATACGTGTTTGCCAGTCAAATCAAACAATCTGAGACATACTTTTGCTGGTCAGTGTCAGTCAACAGAGCCTCATAAACATTACACGCAGTGCACACTGTACCCGTTCAGTTTATCTACAGCTCAACAATAATGGGTTGCATGCCTACCATGAGATGCCCCCTCCACTGCCCCAGAAAAAAAATCTTAAAACTGAAAAACTATACTATGTCTGCTGATCTTGATTCTTGCCCTCACTGTTGTGACCTTACGTCAGAGTAGTGCAAGAGAATACACAGCCGTAATTGGGTGGACTAGTTCTTGAATTCCCTCGTTGAGCTGAGGCTGCAGCAGTGCTGAGTCACTGCTGACCAGAAAGAGTGGGGTAAAATTATCACATAAATATAAATCCATAAACATATCTATCTATCTATCTATCTATCTATCTACAGCTACAGCTACAGCTACAGCTACAGCTACAGCTACAGACAGGCTGGTAAAGCTTCATTGTCCTGCTCAAGGGCACTTCAGCAGGTGCTTCTGTGCATGATTATTTACACTTGGGACCTCTGGTCCGAAGGCAGCCTCCCTACCATACTTACTATGCTGTCGTGCAGCTCTAGGTTCCCCTTAAAAATAAGATTTGATTTGGGCCCTGTTAAAATGTCAACACTCTGCACACGTCTAATGAATTACGTTCAGTCAGCCATTTCAACTACAGAATAAGCTGCGGTGACCCCTGCCAAGGGCAGTGCACATGGGTATAGGTTTCATTTCAATCTTGGTGGCAGTAACGCCAGCCTCCCTATTACTATCGCACCCAACAAAACTACAACAAACAGGCTATTTTCCACACAACACACAATGATTTCTAACAGAACAGTCGATAATATTTTCACTCTGGATTTGATCGGCCTCTCTACTGACCCACGGTAAATGTAGCAATTATTGCAAAAACGAAATTTATCTTTAGAAAAGTTGAGGCATTTACCTAGTACAGCTTTTGACATGACAGAGTGCTGTGTTTGTTCATTATTTTCCAACAAAATAGCACATTTACAAATTGACTCACTTGAATCACTTGAATGGTGTATAGTGAGTGTGTGTGCGCAGGAGAAATACAATCCATTCACCACACAGGGCCAAACTTCTGAGCACGATAGAAGTTAAATCAAAATGAAGAATACAATATTTTGAAGCTACACTGCACATTTTCACAAGTCGGTACCCAAAACTGACATGACAGGTAACATCATTTAAACAGTGAAGTACCCAGAACTTATACGCCGTGACATCAGTAAACCACACACCACTGATGGTTATAAACTTGGATAGTCTAACACTGAGGACACTAGACTGACAAGACAGGATAAATCATGTTCTTCCTCTTCTCTTTGTGTTTCATTCATTTCGACACTTCCTGTCAACATTGATAGTGTCTTACCAAAGACGCTCTATAACAAAGATGACACATTTCGAGCTCCGCCAATGGTTTGAAATGGTATACACTTCCTGTCTCCTAAGTGGGCGTGGTCACGGTGTGTTCGCCCCACCCCCCACCTCGTTTGGAAGTGTTGTAAGCGCCGTGTGGATGGATGAAAGCAGATTGGGTTAAATTTGCATAATGTATTTATATTTTCTTTTGCTAACATTAGATATTTACACAGCCATATTTAACATTACTGAAATTAGTTAGCTAGGGCGTTCGTGAATGTTGGTTGCCAGATCTCGCGAGAGTGTGTTGCTGAGACAGAGAAAGGTCTCCAACAAAGTCAACTTTCTCCTGATTTGTCTGTCGGAAAAATGATATTTTAGTCAGACTGTTAGGAAGACATATGGCTTGTGAAAAATGTTTAAAAATATTTATCATCAGACATAATCTGTGTTCATCTTCACTTCTCCCATTAGAGTTAATAGACTCGCCGCTAGTCTCCTAAAGGGGCGGGGCAGTGGCGAAACCCACGTGACACAGATACAGGAAACTGACTCTCAGTGCACCGTCTCCTTTCTGAACTGTCTTTGCTCATACTATTGAGCAAACCACAATGTCAGCGATACACAGGGTCTTAACAGGGGTGAGTTCAGAGTTGACCAACTCTGTTTTGCTGCAGGCCCAATGGGATTTAGGCTTAAGTAAGGTGTTTTTTTTTACATAAATATTGTGCTCACTGAAGCTTAAATGCGTTTCTACTACCCTGAGTCAAAAATAAACTGGAGAGAAAAAGTTCAAACTATGTACTGAGGTGACCCCTTGTTACAAGTATAGTACATAGAGGGAACAGCTGTCCTGAAAGCAGTGTGTACCAGAATTCCCTCGCTGAGAATGTGCAGCTATGATGAGTCATTGGTGAGCTGCCACAATTGCAGTTTGGAGCCTTTTTTTTTTCCAATAGATTACTTTGAGCCTTTGAGCCAAATAAACAAGTATAGAATAACCTGAAACCCTGATTGAGGACACAATCCACAGCACACCCTTCATGCCTGGGAAAGTTATTTTCAAAAATGTAATCAGTTACAGAAAACAAACTGCCTGTAATCAATGATTTATCAGATTACTCTAATTGTCAAATGTATTCATTTTTATTCTAGACTTGATTTCTTGGGGAGCATTTCATTCACAATCTAATGAAAATTTTAGGAGCACTTTATCTGCTCATTGCAGCTCAAGAGAGCGCTTTAAATCATCTTTACAGTGCACTGCATCTTGCAATTACAGTGAATTTTACGATAGATACACACAGTGTGCAGCTGGGCGATGAGGGACAAACATAGCAGCAGGATGCATACCAAGCCACTGTGGGTTCTCATCCAAACAATTCATTTAGATCAGCAGTGTAGAGCCTCTACAACACAGCTAAACTGCACACAGAGGTAACTGCTGCAGCTGAATGTGAATAGAGGTCCAAGTCCAATACACCAGCCCCATACAGTCCACTAGGCCAGAGTATAGTAGTTTAGCTGAGGGTCAACTCATTAGCTGAGACTGTTATTTCTTTATTAATAAAGTGTTTCGGAGGGTTTGTCTATTGCCAGGCTCTCTGCTCTCTGTGTGTTAAGGCCTTAGCATTGATTCATTGCTTTTCTTTACATCTATATTGTTTTTCAGGGTCTCAGGGACCAGGGTCTGCCCCACTATGCACTGACCAGAGGGCAGACAGATGGCCAAGCAATCACAGGACTGACATAGATATATAATCACCCATTAACAGTCTACCTGACTTGCATGTCTTTGGACTGCGTGAGGAAAAAGAAAGAAAGGAAGAACGACTGAGTTCCTTGAGATCTGGCCACGAGAGACTAATATCCTCACAGGTGATTTGTGCAACAAGGTCATTACATCTGCACTGTAATAAAATGGCTTCGACACACAGTAGAGGTTGCAGAATTTGTGGTAATTACTGCATCTTGGGTTTATATGTCAATGTTGTTTAGCTTGGTTATTGTGCATTTGTGTTGTTATATGCACTGACAAGTGAGTTTCCATGTGGGACAAATAAAGTACCAGTCATTTTAAAAATAGACTGGCGAGGATGCGAGCCTGTTGGCTTTACCCTGAAAGTACCCAGATGTGCCATGTTTATGTGTTGCAGTCCTGCCCCGAGGTGACCTCTGTTTTAAGTGGTAAGAAAGCAAACGACTGCTGTCGAGTAAAATAACTCCCTTGTCGAGGTGTTACAGCACCTTTGAGTGCTGTTGACCTGTTGGCTGGACAGTTTAGGAAAATAAACTGCATACTATGTTTGAGCAACAGCTGTGTGACCGCTCTGTGGAAACTGCATTATAACTGTTGATACAGCAGAAGACTACCTGACAACAGCAGACTGGGACATTTCTTTTGACAATTCTGGATTTTAGCAGATGCTTTATTCCATGATGCTCTACATTACAGCTCTAAAATGAACTGTAATTAATGAAGCCAGTGCACAAAACTAAAAAAGCGTACCCTTAGGGCATTCATGCATCACCATGGAGAGAGGTGTAAGGTTCACGAATGAGAGCCAAAGACAGAGCTAATACAGTGAATTATGGTCAGCCAGACTGCCAAATTACAGTCAAAAGCCCGAATAGCAAAAAGCCTCGAATTGAGATAATGTGCTAATTAGGCAGCTACTGGTGAATGTCTTTCCATTACCACGGACACTGATGGTTATTTACTCTGCACTTTACTGATGCATTTTGCTCACTCTATGTGATCAACGTCCTCACTGAGCTATGGTCTGTATGTTGTATAATCTGTAGTGATTCAGAAACTACAGTATCTCACTGTAGCAGTAATGAAGTCCTACCACCACAGCAAACAATACAGTGTTGGAGTATACAGAAGGTAGTAGCCAAAGCCAGTCTTAAGCTTACAGTACCACTAAGTAACACTTAGCAGTTCAAAGGACACATTCAGGTGAAAGGTTTGTCCTATAACATTGAAAGAAAACTACAGTATATTACTTGTTGGATCTGGACCTCTGTCCTCCAGGAGATTCAGCCTCTCTATCAATTCAATTCATTCCAAAGGGGCTTACTGGCATGGGACACATACATTTACATTACCAAAGCAACTGTGAACTAAAAACAAAAATCCTGTCCTCTCTCTAGGTTACATGGTGGGGAGGAGGGTCATGTTGCTCAGACTCTATCTTGCTTGGCATCCTCCTGGATCCATCCCATCATATATGTTCACATTATATGTATAATTTTTTTTACGTTATATTTTCATTGTATTGTTACTCTGTACACACAACATCTATTGCACATCTGTTTGTCCTGGAAGAGGGTTCCCTCCTCTGTTGTTCATCCTGCAGTTTCTTCCATTTTTTTCCTATTAAAAGTTTTTTTTTGGCTAAGTTTTTCCTCATCCGATGTGAAGGTCGTACTGTAAAGGCAGAGGGTGTCGTATACTGTACAGATTGTAAAGCCCCCTCAGGCAAATTTATGATATTTGGCGATACAAAAAAAATTGACTTGACTTGACTACAACAACTTTTACTTTTATGGACCATCAGGTCTGTCTGTAACAATAACACTGTGCTCTCCAAAGAAAGTGGTAACATAGCTATGCACGTACGGACGGACAACCCGAAAATATAATGTCTCTGGCCACGGTGGTCGCCGGCACGGAGGCATAAAAACTTAACCTTGTTTTTACACTCATACCATGATGACAATATACTGAATATTGGGTATTAAGTCTTCATCCTGTAACAGCTTGAGCAATTATGCAGTCATCTTGCAAAACAATGCATTGTTGTAGAATGAGACTGGATTTAACATATTCTGGCTAAGGCCTTTATTGGCATCAATTTCTGTATCAAGTCAAATTTAACAGAATCTGATAGAATGTCACAGAATGTGTCCTGCCAACACTAAACTGATAATGATGATCCATGCATGAAAATGACCCAACATCCAATACCAAAATAACACACACGAGCACACACACACACACACTAATATGTATTCATTATGAAAAAGACAGCGATGATTAGAGGCCTAATGGGCGTGTGTGACGATGCGTTTAAGGGTGTATGTGTGTGAGCAGTCAGGCATGGGTCAGACTTGAACGAAATAATTATCTGTTTCATACTGATGAATCAAATGACTGACACACACACACACACTGCTAAGTCCTTTTTTCTGCTGCGCACCCAAGTTTTTCCTCACTACTACCTGAAAGTTGACAGTTTGCCCGACAACATATTTTCACAACCTCTGGCAGTTAGCAATTAAGTTGGCAGATAGAAAACACACAGTCAATATTCATAAAATCACAAGCAACCAGGTGCCTGGTCACAAATTTACACAAATAATAACACAGGCTCAGACAGGAATAGAAGCACAATCGCAGCTTTTTTTCCGACAGGCTGTCAGACCATTACAAACTATACTGATTGTGCTGCTTTTATTCAGAACTTAACAAAATGACAACACATACACACAGGCAGCCAGCATTACTTATTGGCTATTGAAACTTGTGTAAACCTTCACAAAGAAGGAACAAAAAGGCACGCGCACTTTGATAAAAACATTCGTCTGTGTCTCAATTTTGTATAACATGTTATTGATAAAAGAAGTTATCTGGAATAATAGTCAGTCAGGGGCTGAGCGAGGGAGAGAGGCAATAAAGAAGAAGAAGAGGAGAGGAGACAAAGAGTCTGAAATGAAATCCGAGAAAAAAGAAGGTCTACAGATAGATGACTGTTATTCATCTTAATTCATGCCTATTTACTCTGTTTAAATATCGTGTTTTCTCCCTGAATCTCTCTGCGCTTTCTCTCTAACCGACCACAAGAAGCACGTATAAACATCTTTTTATTTCTGGGGGACTTGCACTTAAGATTGTAAGTGGTGTGTTTAATCATCTGTCTCATTCCCTGTATACACATCATGATTAAAGATCAATGTTCAAGCAGGAACACATATGTCTTTTACTTTAGGAAGATGTGCTTGTAAAGGAGGTTAACAAAAACAAGTTAAGGGCCTTTAAGTAAGGTGTCCGCACAGAGAGATGATTGCTGATAAAAAAACTAAGAACTAGCCGCTCATGGTAGGGAGACTTCAGCTCAACAACTGAGGCTTAGTTGATGTCATTGAGATTCAAATACTAATAAAATAATTTAAATATTCAGGAATATATCCTTAGACAGTAGGGATATTCCTAGACAGTAGATGGAGCTTATTTGAGAATACATCTCAGATTAACTTTATTGTTATTGTTTATTTTGACCTTTAAAGGTACCTGGATTTGATACGGGATGAAGATCAATCTGTCGGAAACTGCCTGTTTGACATCATGACATCTTATCATATACAGTAATATTGATTCAAATTAACAAGGTTTAAATATTTTATGAATCCATACTGTTTTGTACTTCACTGTGCTAAGCCTATTTAAACATTATAGTTCTCTAGATTTTATCCTTAATTTTCTATAATAATACATAATATCGTGTCTGTCAATGTTTTTCGTTGTCGTCTTTCCAATAAAGAGAGCAAGCTGCCGGAAGGCAGATTAAAACGTGAAGTGTGAGTTAACACAATTGGGGAAACTAGAAAAGCTAAACAATTGTTTAGCACATGAGTATATATTGTATACAGTGCACTGATGTCTTAGTATAGTAGATGGATTGGCCTTCATATTATTCAACCGTCATTAATTTAGAATCTATTCTAGTCTAGTCTATAACTGTCTTTATCCTCTTGTTTGTCTCTGTCCTTGTCTCTCCCTCTGTGTATGTAGATAGTGACATTCTGCAAATGCCAGCAGCTGTAGTAGCTGATAATCTGTCATTATAGCACATTCTTAAAGTGCTCTCAAACCTCAAGCAAGCGCGCACGCGCACACGCACACACACACACACACACACACACACACACACACACAGTACACCAAACAGATAAAAGACATTCCATCTGTCATAAACTAAGGCTATATGAATCTATTATACTCTATTGGATTGCATTCTATTTTAAACCCCAAGCAACACACACACACTCGATATAAGGATGATTTTTCATCACCTGACACCAACACAATCACCAATAATATGTGGCACATGCGTCATGATGAAACTTTTACAAATGCAGCCTATGGCTGTGACTGTATGACACTTAAAATAAGGACAGGTGACAATAGCTGCGAAGTTCTCTCAAAATACAAAGACTTTAGAGTCTCATAGGTGAATCAATGAGATAAAGCTACACAGACATACAGTAATACTTGGGTGAAACTTTGTCATACGGTAGCTATATGTTGTCATTTCTCTAGGGCAGTCCCGAATACCATTTTTTGGGCTTCGAAGCTTCAGTGAGAAATATTCAAAGGTATTCGAAGCTTCGTGGCTCAGCACAGCAAGCTGACATGTTCTACTGTCTGTCTGTCTGTCTGTCTGTCTGTCTGTCTGTCTGTCTGTCTGTCTGTCTGTCTCTATCTCCCTCGTCTCAGTGCCTGGGTCAGTGCCGCTGCTGCACTACTGTACACAAACACACACCTTTACACGCGACAAACAGATATATCCATCTAAGAATGACTAATAATAATTAATGTTGAATATGAATAATGAATAATGTTGCGGTATTATTACTTATTTCATGGGTTATTTGGGGATTATATACTTATATATATAAAAAACAACAACAGAAAAACACGAAGCATTCAAAAACTGATTTGGAGGTTGATTACCATGGCGATGTTCTAAGCTTTGAAGCATTATGGTCAGCCCTACATTTTTCTCTATCAAGGTCAGAGCAACACAGAGGTGAGAACAAAAAGCCCATTTCTCTCTCTCTACTCAATTGCATCTCACCATTTCTCCATCCCACTCTGTCAGAGGCTCAGAGGTGAGTAGACTCCATTTCCATCAATCTTTAGAGAAAACTTCAATGCCTCATGTCAAGTACCTGCTTGGACATTCAGTCTTTTTTTCCTTTTCTCTCTTCCTGGCGCTCACTTTTGCATAGTGAAGTAGCCAGCAGAACGTTCAGCCCGATTTTCCTCCTCTATACTTTCCCTCTCTCTTTTCTCTGTAGTTTTCAATGAGCTCAGTGCCATCCAGCTCTATTTTTGCTCTTCTCTCTCTCTACTCTCACCATCTTCAAACTTAACATTTTAGACAAATCAAAGTGAAAGGAGGAAAGAAGGTGAATGAAGGAGAAAGTAGACGAGAGAGCAGGCTAGAAGAGGGAGAGAGGTGAGGAGAAAGAAGTAGAGAACACAGAACGGAGATGTTAGGAAGAAATGAGAGGCGAGCAGAGCGGAAGAGTGGAGAGCAGAGAGTACAGGAGCTGGGGAAAGGGGAGAAGAAGTGAAGACAGGGTATGTGACACATGAAGAGAAGATAATACCACAAAAAAAAAATGCAGATAGAGAGACTTGAGATGTTGCACCGCAGGTATATGAATTATTCATGTCTATACAACAATGACTCAACAACAAAGTTGCCTTCACAAAATTGGGGAGATGTGGTGACCATGAGCTCAGCAATGGGAACTGAATTCAGCCATAAAGCAGGAAAACAAAAAGGAAGCCTAAATCAACAGCCCTTCCTCTTTTTCAACACTGGACCACATAAGAGAATATTTGTGTATGTTGTGTCTTAGTTTCTAGTCTGGCTCACAACTTGTTACAGCATGTGTTTTGTCTCTCCCGTCACTAGAGGTGGACCGGTGTAAACATTTTCAAACCGGTTTAATATTAAGCCACAACACCGGAATGGTATACTGAATTTTACCAGTAGGTGTCGCACTCAACTCAGCAGCCGCTTGTCACAAAATGAGAATAGCTGGTCCACCTTAACAGCCCACCTTATGTGAGCCTGGGCCAAAGCTGTGGCTAACTTCGGGACTAAACCCCTTCACTTTAATAGGCACTTGACAAGCAAGACATGCTAACTTGTCTTGGGTCTTGAGGACTTGTAGCATTTATTCACCCAGTCTAAACTGTACAGACACTGCTACGTTCACAGCTATAATGTTACTGCTAAATACTCACCGTCAGTCAAACACTTGCTCCCACCCCCCCCCTCTCTCGACCCCATTCTCACTAACGTTACGGGCCGCCGGGCTTGCAATACACTGGCTGACGGAAGTCCGTCTTGTTTAGTCACCCCAAAATACACATGAACTTTCTAGTAAACAAACACAACATGCTCTGTGCGCCCGTTCCCCCCTCTACTGAAATTTGATCTGATGTCGGCTACTTTTTAATTTGCCATAACGTGTCATAATGACAACTGCCGGTTCAACCGGTTGGCATAAAATCAAACCTGTGTAAGCTCCTACACAGGAACGGACCGGCAAAAAACGGAAATCGACCCAAAACTACCTGTCACTCTCTACTGCATTTTTCAGCAACAACAGTCATGCAGTTCCACACACTCACACCTGGGATTTCTGGCTAATTAAACAAACAAATTAAGAAAAAAATCTTTCAATAAATAACATATTCTTAATATCCATCTTGTTGGCAAAGATCTTCAATAGACATAGAGTAGATCATTTGCAGACCGGTGTCCACTCTCTTGCAGTCTCATAATATCATCATCACTTTGTTAACTTCTTAAATCATCTTAAATGACAACCAAGATAAGCTTTTGACAACATTTTTAACCATAAATTGGCCCATAATGAATATTACCATTGAAATTTAAAAAGTGGATTGCTACATTAGACAATACAATGTGATGTAAGTAAACTCACAGTATAGAAGGTTTATTTTCTCACGTTGCTCGAAATGCCTGGTGAAATAAAGGGGGATAAAATAATGAAAATGAGCTCACCTTCTCAGAGTCCATTGCAGTGATGACCCACACACAGTGTGCGTTGTTCTCATATTGAACAGGGTAGTTAGGAGAAGTTATGACCCCTTTGGGCCCCCTTAGATTGCTGCCACAGGTACGAGCTACAGAGGATGAAAGCACAAGAGAGAGACAGAACGACAGAGTTTTAAAAATGATTTATGGGGTAATCAAAATTACGCTCAGAGATTGCAAATGCCCTCTTGCCTTAAAAAGGGAAACCACAGAGAGAAGGTGTGGCAGTGACAGAGGAAATGAATTTGGGCATTTTGTCGGACCTACATACAGTTATCTTATCGTCATATTTTTGGGGGAACTTAACTAAAATGATCAATGCAACAAGCCAAGTTTATTCGCTCCAAACCAGTTGATGCAAACGCGCCTAATTCGCATTTCTTTTTTTGCGACATTTCAAAAGTTTGCTTAACAATTAAATGGAAACACAGCTAATTACTCCAAGAACAAAGAACAGTTAATTCTAAAACTACAAACCAGGATGAAGTCAGATGTAGTTAGTATAGTAGTTGCCTCAAAAGCTGGAGGCTTCTCTCTGGAAGAATGTTCCAATAACACACAACACATTACTCAATATTTATATAGTGACAACATACTGACTAACAATATAACTTACCTATTTTTAGAAATAGCTATGTTCCAGGTAAAGATGAGCAAAAAACATTTGCCACCAAACTCTCTAAAACTTTCAGTAGCCTACTTTTGCTCCTGAAGAGCCTGCAGATCCCCGTTATCAACAGCATTTTTCATAATATCCTTCCTAGTGCTCTATTTTATCCATATTGATTTCGTCCTGTGTGATACACAAAGTAATATGTCTTGTCTTGAGTACCTCATAAAGTCACCCATGTGTTATTGCCTTAAAGAGATATTTGGCAAGAAAAAAGTGTATTGGGTCAAAAGTACCCTTAAAAACCCCTCTCTCCCTCTCTCTCTCTCTCTCTTGGGGACAGTAATATTAAAAGGCTTATTTGACATCATCAGTCAGTTTTAGTCAACAAGCACTGTCACCATTGCAGAGGAGGTTTTATCTGATCATATATTTGCCCTTTATCTATCATAATGAGTTAGCTGGAGGCGATCGCTGCCATTAGAGGGAGGGAAGGGCAATGACATAGAGGCACAAGCATTCGAGACAAGAAAGGACATAGGGATAATACAGAATAATAGTGGGGGTGGAGAGTTAGAGAGAGATGGGAGGACATAATAAAGTAAAGAAGTTTGCAAATACAGACAGGTTGAGAGACAAAGTGGAGAGAGGTGAGGGAGAGAGGTTAGAAAGAGACGAAAAGAGAGTAGAGAGGGTGAAAGATAATAATGTGAGAAAGGAAGAGAAAAAGAAATTGAAGGAGGAAGGGCAAGAGGCAGGAAAGAGACAGAGGCACCGAAAATACCAAGAGAGAGAGGGAGAGAGAGGAGGACCTCAGATGACTGATCTGCCTGTTAATTAGAAAAGAGAGCTGAAACACACTGTGATACACACAGGTACACACACACACATGCACACGGACACACAGAAACACATTCATGGCGATTCATCCCAGAGACCAGCTTCTAATTAACATTAAAGTCTCAGTGGAGAATGAGAGAGGCTCATGGGTTTGAATCCCAGGAGAGTGATCACACCAGATAACACAATACACCAGAGCTACAGTATAGGGAGTTTTAACCCCTGCCTGCCTGTTTGTTTGTATGTAACTGCCTCTTTTCTTTCCTTCTCTTTTTCTCTTCCTTGCTCTCCCTTTTTCGCTCTTTGTATTTATTCTAGGGATGGAGGAAAAAATCTATACAGCTCAGTATCGCGATATTTTGCGTGGCAATATTGTATCGATACACGGACATCAAATATCAATCTTTTATTACATAAACTATTAACCTCTAACCAACAATCCAATATACTCCAATATTCGAGGAAAAACTGGCATGTCCATTTTCAAAGGGGTTCCTTGACTTCTGACCTCAAGATATGTGAATGAAAACTCTGAGATGAACAAAGTGAAAACTGTATCTTATTAGATAAAACAGATGTTGACAAACTGCATAATTTGCAGTTCAAAAAAGGTAATAAATCGCAATATATCTTATCGCAATTCTCAGCATATCGCAAAATGTTTAAAATCGCAATAAGATCGTATCGTGGGGCCTCTGGTGATTCCCACCCCTAATTTATTCCTCTCCATAATTACAGATATTTACATGAAAAATATCAAGATATAAATCACTGTCAAACATTTTACCTTGAATGTACAGTTTCCATCTGTCGCTATGTTGTGCAATTTTCATACTGAAATCTTTTCAATTTAGATTTTCCCCTAAAACTTCAGTAGTTTCAAAGTAAAAAAAAAACAGAAGTTGTTCCACAGTTTAAAGATATCATACATATTTTCTGCATCTGCTTTTACCACTTTATTGAAGGAATATGAAATGTAATGCATACTGAGTGAAATCCAACACCCACTGTCTGTATTAATGCACAATTCAAATGGAATTATTCTACTGCAGATGTTTTGTGCATCATTTCAAACACTTTTTTATTTCTAGTTTAGCTCAGGGATTACTGTGTTTTACTAAATACTCAACTCTGTTCACCAATCGCCCGATAACTTTGTCTTTTTCCTGTTTGCATGCTGGACAGGTAGTGTATAGTTTTTGCTGAACACAGACTCAACACAACTACAATATGTGGTTGAGTCGTAAATTCAGAAAGAGGCTAGAAAGCTCCACAGAACTGAAAAGTTGGATGATAATATTCTGTAAATTAGGCACAAATAGCAATCATTTTAGATTAGATACTGTAAATTCATTTGATTCAATGGCTACAAAGAGGGTATAAAAAAAATGTCACGTTGTTTTTCTTAAATTTTGTGCATTATATTTTATCCCTCGAGTATTCGTACTACCTGTGTTGTCAGCAATATATTAATGAACCACCATGTGGACACATTTTTCACTCTTGTGGACAGTAAAGTTCTACTCTATTCTATGTTAATCAGTAAAAATGTACTGTACCAAAAATCTATCTAACAATCACTGGTTCAAGGTCATCTGACAAAAAAAAAAAGTATAATTATTCCATGATAATATGAACAGTAAAAATAACATTCCACATGAGCTTTGCGAGTTAGAAAATTGTGGATATAATATCCATAATATCCATCCAATATCCTGTCCTTCCATCTCTCTCACTGTCTCACTGTGGCCTTCAACTCTACTGTCTCTTACTGACAAGAGTAGCCAGCATCATGAAGTCAGGCAGATTCCTGCAGTCACAGACAGACATATAGACACAAAACAGGCACACACACACACACACACACACACACTATAATACAATGTGACAGGGACCCTATAGTGTGTGTCTGAGCAAGCAGGGACTTCCTGTCCGTCAAACACACACACAGCTCAAGGCGAATGCTGCTGCAGCTATGGGGTGTGTGTGACATTGTCCTTTGGACACTTGCTGTCAATGTAAGTGTGTGTTGTGTGCACACACACACTTGGGTGTGTATGCTATCTGTCTGCCTTTTCATTGTGGAGCAATAAACCCAACAGGGTATTGTCAGTAAACATGTGGGCAGTGAGAGCCATTGCATCATTGCTCTGCCACTCACACAGTTATTTGTTTAGTCACTCAGCCAGTCAGTCAGAAAGTGAATCATGATTTTAACACATCAACAAACAACTAAATGTAAATCATATTGATATTATTCATTATGTTTCCGTGATAGTAAACTTTTAGAGCCTCTGCCTGCATTAGCAAATGCCAGCAAAATAACATACCCAGACACAGCTTCAAAAACTTCCATCAATACCAGTGATATAGTTTGTCTGACAAAAAATTTACATTTAATACTTTACAAGTGGGGATCTGGCTGGTGCAGGCGTACATTTTTTTGTCATTTTCAGTTCACACGCAAGCTGTGGTAGTGGTTGCTAGAAGCAGTTATTGTTGTTACTCAACTTTTTCTGTCACCTTTTCTTCTTGCTCTGGCACAAGAAAATGACGTTCCCGTTCTTAATTTCACCTACAAAGCTCAAATTGGCTTAGTTGTTTTTCCAACCAGGGAAACAGAAGAGAACAATTTAAATGCTGAAAACGTCAGAGATTTGGGCAGTGACTCAGAGGTCTGCAGAATTAAAAGGGGTATGCAAAATCTCAGCAGTTATACAGTACAGTGAAAAGAATCAGAGGCATTTAGCATCAATTAAGTCAAATGTATGTACTGTATTATGCTATATACTGTATATAATCAATTGGTTTAGTTTTATTGATTAGTTTTAGGGCTTTGCCGGGCTCAGCTATGCTCATCCCCCCCAAGCAGAGAATTCCTTGCCAGAGGAGCTCAGACAGGAACCGTAAGACTGTTTCAATGTCCAGGCTAATGACTGAAGATGAAATGGCTTTTGCCATCTTTGTGGCTTCAGAACAACAGCCTGGGGATCGCAGGCAGCAGTAAGTGCCATATCATAGGCTGGCCTTATTTTATCCTTTTATCATCAACAAATCCCCTGAAGAAACAAAAACTAACAATGAATTTATCGTACTAACACGTGTTGTCTGTGTTGCCAAACTCTAACATAGCTTACACATCCCTGCCACGGAATTGCACTGTTATCCAAGAACTATTACAAGCACATTTAAAGGTCATAACGTTGCATTTGGGTGACATACTTTTGCTTTATGGTGAGCATGCGACTCTAGCTACAGTGTTAAATTGCCTACAGCAGCGGGATCTCTGATGACAGCTAGAGCATCATTTTTACCCTCATTTTTTACCCTTGGACCTCTGGGGTGATAATAGCTAGTCATCAGGGTTGATGGTTTAACTCCTGGCTCCACCTAACAGCAGGCTGAAGTGTCCTTAAGCATAACACTGAATCCCAGATAAGCAGGTCAGCACTTTGCCTGAAGGCTCTGCCACCATCAGTGTATGAATATACGGTATATGATACTGTGTGTAAATGTGCTATATACAATAAATGCAGTCTCAGGATGTCTATGGAAAGTTAAAATACAGTTAACTTTTTTAAATGATTTTGAACACTTAATTAAATATCATGGCATACTGATATTGAAAGAATGCTGTGATAGTCGCAATGCAATATGAATATGTCCATAGTTCTCCTTCATATTTACGTATATAATGCGTCAAATGTGCATCTGCTATTTGTCTTATTTTATTTATGTGTGATGCAGTTGTTATCAATGATGCTATATAAAAATGTACTTGGTTACTTAATGCAGCCAAATCAGTACTGTACATTTCAAACAAAAATAGAGTCGATGCACAGTGATACCAAGCAGCAGATATGCTTTGCAAGACGTGTCCTTATGTTGTCGGTAGACATGAACCCACTGTATAAAATAGCTCGAGCTCTAATGCATGGACACCTATCAAGTCACAACAGGTTTCAGAGGGAATGACAGGTGAAACTTACTTCTGCAGATGGGTCTGTGGTCACTCCAGGCAGCCAGTGTGTCGGTGACTCGTTGACAGGTGATACTTTTAGATCCTTGCAGTACATAGCTGTCATCACAACTGAACTGGACGCTGGATCCAATTCTAATTAAGGGGACACAACAGCAACAACACTTTTCAAAAACAGTCATGACAGTAACATTGATTCTAGCGCTCACTGCTTCGTAAAGGTGCTATGGTGATACTTGTAGAGACCTCTTACATCACTGGTTATATCTTAAGAGAACTGGGAAGGAAGATAATTGTAGAAATAATGCATGAACGATGGCCATGATATTAATGATGGGTTAGGGATCCCTGGCTTTTAGATCCCTGTGGAAGAGGACCGTCCCTGCAGATCATCCAATTAGGACCTATAATTCCTCTCCTTCTTAAGGATCCTTTATTTTTCTTCACTCATGCCTTTTTCTGATTGTCTGCTTTCCTTAACTCTCTTCTCCTTTCTATTCTCCACTCCTCTTGCCTCCTCTCTCATCATTTGCTCTTATCATCCTTGTTTTCTCATTCCCTCCAACACCCTGCTGTCTAACACGTGAGAGGGACATTCAGCCATTTTAGTGGAAGTCTGCATGGTGTCTTGTCTGTAAAGCTTAATGTCTCCTCCCCGCTGGTACACACCGCAGTCTACCACCTGGCCAAACATTCGCTACGTAGGGTTCTGGTTGTTCAGTGGCTCCACCCTGTTGTTAAACACTCTAGAGTCGTACTGCCTGGCCAAATCTCTCTGTTAGTGCCTCTGTCACGGAGAGCTGGGTCATTCACTTTACAGCTTCTGCTACTTCGGCGATGCTGATGACACTGAAAATACCTCCCATCCAGCCGCTCACTGTGAAATTTACAATCACAGGAAAGAAAACTTTGTTGTTATTGCTGTTTCCTTGAAGACAACTAAAACCTTTATCACAGTTGTTGTCTGTGAATCAAAACTGCCGTGACAGCCATCTCGCACATCTGCACTGCCCAACAATGAAAACGCTTTTTTTTTATTTCTCTGCAGCTATGTTCTCTCTCCATTGCTTCCTGTTTTACTTCATCACACCACAATTCTGTTCCAGCTCCTGCATCTCGGTGCTTAATGATGATTAGATAGAAACCTGTAACACACACCAAACACATCCATGCCAACATGCATGCACACTTACACATAAACGCTCACAGATAAACACACAAGCACGTAAGCACACAGAGGTAATGACCTTTCACTAACTCAGACAACTCCACTAATAGTCCTACAGAGTTTGTGCAGTCAAAGTTGCTAATGGTAAAGAAGCTCACCAGGAGCTGGAGATTAAAAGATGATTATCATTTAAAAGTTTTTTGGACTGAAAATAGTCTCAGAAAAAGGGTGAAGATGGAACGCCCGTCTTGATTGTCTCATAACCAACCACGGGAGAAACATAAGAGCAATTTAGCTGCCACTGATGCTAAGTGGATGAGTCGTAGGGGGAGGTGATCATTTTATAATTGCTCACTCCTGATTAAATGAAATTACGTGTCTTCCTTTCTACTGATCAGATTGCAGACACCATGGAGTGAATCATTTAAAAATCTCTGTGACCATAAAGTCCTTGTATATTAGCCAAGATCCTACATCTGAAACATTCCTTCCCATTCTCTGTGTATGACCCGTATATGAGTAAGGACCCTTATAAAACCCCTCAAGGGTGATTAGTAATGTAAATTGGTAAATACTAGGGCTGTCAAAGTTAACGCAATAATAACATGTTAACGCAAATTTGTTTTAACGCCGCTAATTTCTTTAACGCATTAACGCAATCCATGATCCAGAGGTTGTAGCAGGCTCAGTTTTAAAGCTAGAGTGAAGATACTGGTATCAAATTAAACTAGAAATCTAAGGAATCCATTGGTACCAGCCATGTCATACTAGCTTGTCGGGAAGGAGGCTAAATAACACTCCAAACTTGCACTAAATTTTGGCAAGGGAAAACTGTCATGGCCATTTTCAAAGGGGTCCTATGACCTCTGACCTCACGATATGTGAATGAAAATGGGTTCTATGGGTACCCATGAGTCTCCTTTTTACAGACATGCCCACTTTATGATAATCCCATGTAGTTTTGGGCAAGTCATAGTCAAGTCAGCACACACTGTTGTTAATTGATTTCCAATAATAAATATATACATACATTTGTATAAAGCAAGCATATTTGTCCACTCCTATGTTGATAAGAGTATTAAATACTTGACAAATCTCCCTTTAAGGTACATTTTGAACAGATAAAAAATGTGTGATTAATTTGCAAATTATCGCAATTAATCATGGACACGCGATTAAATATTTTAATCGATTGACAGTCCTAGTAAATGCTGATGGTTAACAGTGTGTCTCTGGACAGAAGAGCTACTGATGATGAACAACGCAAAAAGCCTATGATGGCTAGTTTCAGACCTGCAGTTCTGGACCGGCAGTTACAGATGAAAATGTTCTCAAGTGCTCCTCAAAAAACACACATACACGCAAAGAAAACAGCAGCTATAAAAAGAAAAAAAAAACTGCTTAAACACTCATAACCTGAAGGTGGCACACTGCAAAATTACAGCAGTAAAACTCTCAGTGCAATTACCTTTTTTTGTCTTTTGTGTGTGTGTGTGATGAACATGAACGTAAATATAACTGCAGGTGGAAACTGTAGCAGCTGGTCATTTTCTTTCCTACAGTATAAGTGACACAGGTTTGCGGATGTGGAGCTGGTCTGACGAGAACTAAGCAGCTTCCCCCATTAGGAGGATGTAAAAGACTGCAAATGTGAATATGTGAGTTTTGCAGGTTTGTTACAAGCCAGTTACATAAGCTGGTTTACATCTAAAAAGCCAGAGCTGTAACAACAGGTCCCCAACAGACAGAAATTATTCATGATGATACATAACCACAAAACACGTCAGTCTGCAGGAAAATGATGGGGAATTTTGGTGAGGAGGTTTCATGCTCATTGGACCAATTCTGGGACCAGGACAGGGGCAGAGTAGCGCTCACTCTCAGTGTGGGAGTTAAAGGATGCCCATGATTGGAGAAGAGAGAAGAGACAACTACTGTAAACACACTGTGGTTTTTGAAGACATAACTTGCAATTTGAGCTGGGCCCTGAAGTCACAATGTCTGTAACCTCAAAATAATCTGGACAAAAAGAAATGGACCTATTAAAAAAAAAAGAAAAAAAAAAGACTAAGAGCCGGGCTGTGGCGGTCCCCTACTGCACCCATTGTCTATCATACATGTTGCACAGACATGTATTTTATAGAGCCACAGCAGATTGGGAACTCTACTCTAGTAAACTTGGTTGTACTGTGCAAACAAACGGAGCGTGTGTTTTCGCAGTAAAACTCTGTTCAGCCCACAGCAAGGCTCAATATTTTTAGTTAACAGTTAATCGGTCCAAAAAAATACCAGCCCACCGGGAGTTTTGCTGATCCTTCCGACATGTATTGTGCTGGCAAGAACCAAGCTGTTCTGACTTGTATAAATAAACCAGCACAACATAAACCAAGCACAAAGTGCGCATAAACTGAGCATGCATCCCTCTCCTCCCATGTCATCCAAATGATTTCATGAATTGTGCCAGGTTTGCAAATGTAATCCACTGCAGGAAAAGACTTTTCAGTGAGATTATTTCTGCAGTGTGGTTTCTACACATGGGTCACACATACAGTAATGATCACTGTGAAGGTAAAAAAAACAAAAAAAATTCCAAGGCACTTGTGGGTGTTATAATATACTTGATTTGACTTAATATAATATTCTTTAATTTGGAGTGACTGAGGGGTGCTTCCACATCAGGGGCCCGGATACGAGTACACTTGACCCCAAAGTCCAGTTCGTTTGATTAGTGTGAACGCACCATACCGTTCTCAGGCACGGATCGTCGATCCGTACTAGAGTCCACTTGAAAAGGTGGTCTCCAGTACGGTTCATGTGTACTCGGGTACGGTTAGCATCAGGTGTGAAAGCCAATCGTACCGAAACATGGAAATGGACTGCTATTTAACGCGAGTAACATTAGCAGTCGGGGAGTAGTTGTGAAAGGGCAGGCTTTTTTCAACACCATGCACGCAGCATGCGCCATAAAGCAGGAAGGCAGGCGAGAGGGTGATGTTTGTTATTTTATTTAGCTAATTTAATGGTCTGCCTCCAAAAAAAAAAGCCGCTCAGCTGCTCAGCGGGCAGAGAGAGAGAGAGACAGCAGGGGGAAACAGGGTGTAGAGCCGGCATATTTTACACATCTAACTCTGTGAAATAAGGGTTTATTTCGACCAAACCAGAGTTGGTGATTGTTGGAAATACTAATGACATCGGTTTTGGTGAGTTTTATTTTGTTTCTGTCAAGTTTGAATGGAGTGTTTTATGATGCTCTGCTGCTGGAACAGCTGATCTCAACATAAACAAATACATGTGGATGATGACGCAAGTGTACTCGGGTACGGAACAACTTTACTAATGTGAAAGCTGAGCGGTGGGGGAGTGGAGGGGGGGGGCAATTGTAATCGGGCACGGTACGAATAAATCGTACCTAATATGAAAACGCCCCTGAAAGCAGTTGAGTCTGGAATAAAGTGAACTTACTGGAAGGTTGAGCCCATCCTCTTGCCATTTTCTGGAACTCCAGGATCTGGACAAACATCACCAGCAAGGCCGCTTTGACTCGCTGAAACATGTGGATGATGACGCAAGTGTACTCGGGTACGGAACAACTTTACTAATGTGAAAGCTGAGCGGTGGGGGAGTGGAGGGGGGGGGCAATTGTAATAGGGCACGGTACGAATAAATCGTACCTAATATGAAAACTCCCCTGAAAGCAGTTGAGTCTGGAATAAAGTGAACTTACTGGAAGGTTGAGCCCATCCTCTTGCCATTTTCTGGAACTCCAGGATCTGGACAAACATCACCAGCAAGGCCGCTTTGACTCGCTGAAAAAAAGGAAAAAAATATGTTAAGCAGTGTCTGTCTTATGAATGTGCATTTGATGAGGATATTTTTACACTTTACACTTAAGAGACATCGTATTATGCTGACAGGTAAATCATTAAACTTGTTGTAATACCACTTTTTACAGTAAGATGAAAGTGAGAGGGGATAAAAAATCATCCTTGTTATTGTGACCACAAGCATCTGAGTATTTTTCAATATGTGATGACAGTCAAATATTTAAGCGCAACTAGGATAACTCCAACTGTGAGAAATATCCCAGACTGTCGGTGAGAATGCACAAAATGAGGCATGCAGTCAGCCTTTGAATTTTAAAATAGATCTATTCTCAGTTGACTCAGGAACATGTTTGAAATATACACAGGCCTCAATATGAAAACAGGGCATTTTCCTTTTGGGTTTATTTTTCTACCTGGTAGATAATAATAATAATAATAACAATAATAATAATAATAATAGTAATAATAATAATAATAAAAGACTTAAAGATTTAAAAAAAGGTTTTCATCAAAGAGCAGCAAGTCTCATATCATGATCAGTAATTTATCTGTCTAAGGAGATCATCCAACACAAAATAAACAAGTCTCAACCGTCTCCTCCTAACTGGTCCTCTACAAAAGGAGGGAGAAATTTTGTTTGAACCGGATAAAATACATGTGAAAAATAAGTGTAGTTCACCATCATATTTTTCTACAAACAAAAATGTATGCCCTCAAAATAATCCGAAAAATACTATAATCAACACACAAACACATTCCGCACATGCAGATTTGACACAGTATATTACAAAAAACCAAAGAGATGTAAAGTAATAGAGAGACTTTCGAAAATAAGCTGAATAGCATACAGTCAGCGAGCAAAAAACACACTCACTGATGCCTGAGATATATCACAGTGTCCACACAGCAACATAATCAGAGAGCAACGAAATGACCATTGAAGTGTAGTATACAAGATGTTTGTTTATGTTTATTGTTTATTGTCACGCCGGTTATACAGGTACAATCGTGTGAAATACTTTTTGTTGGGAAGCTCCATTAAGAAAGAAACAGTAAGTTAAGTAGCAAAGAATAACATAATAAAATAAAATAATAGTGTATTTACAATAATATACAGTATAATAATAAAGGAAATATGGTGTATGGTAAATATATACAAGTAACTGAAGGGCAACCGAATTTATAATTAAATTAAGATAAATTATATAACCTTAGCTAGATGATAAATGTTGTGAATTCCTGCGTAAATTCAAAAGCAAAACGATTAAGACTCAAGTATCATTTAATAACTTTTGCACGTATTTCACAAAGCATGGAAGGCTATTAAAGTAAATATTGCAACGTTAGCTACCCTTAATGCAAAGCTGGCAAGTCAAAAGCAGTCAAACTACACCTGCAGGGTTCAAGTTAGCTAACGTTACAGTCGCCTGCTAACGTTATCTGTAAGCCAACGTTACAGTACTAACGTTACGTGTTAGCTAACGTTACATTAGGCCTAACTTACCACTGTAAGCTAACGTTACAGTAATAGCTGTTAGCTAGCTAATTGTTTAAGACAAATAGTAACTCGATAAGAGGAGAAAACTCGTTTTCCTCTTCACAAAATGAATCGACTTACATTCGTCTCTTTAGCCTATATTTCAGCCATTCTTCATATTGTTATTTTTTTCCCCACAAAGTCCAAACGTTACTACCAGCAGCCACAGTGCCTGACAAGCCTCAGGTCTACACGTGTCTGTCAGCTGACCACTCGATGGTCAATGCCTAACCAATAGAGGTAGAATAAGATCTCGCGAGAGTTTCGCGACTTGTGGGTTACCTTCTAGACACGACCATTCTCTATAGCCTACCTTTTGAACTTTAGCTTGTCCCTAAATAGATCTCTAATTTATTCTGCTAGATGTCACTGAGACATTTGAGAGATTACTCGAGGAGAACAAAGAACATGAAAACTTGCACTGTAATTTTCAGGATTATGTACTTTTCTTTCTTTTTTTAAGCATTTCCATTTCATGCTTCTTTATAGGCTACTTAAATAGAAAAATGTTACTTTTCTACTTTACTTTATTCATTTTGACACAAGTTAAATACAGGACAAGCTTATACATATTAAACTTCACATAAAAATAGTCAACCCTTTACAAAGTAGTTAAAATGTTACTTGCAACATTTAAATACTGCTTACAGGTTAATACATCAGTAATAATAACCCATATATTATAACATATGAAAATACAATCAGGAGCCATTCTGCTTCCAAAATGATAACTTTTTTTTGATACTTTAACACATTGCCCATAATATTTCACATACTTTACTTTTAATTAAAATATTGAATGCAGGACTTTCACTTTAAACTGGGTATTTTTACATTGTGGTATTTCTACTTTTACTTGAGTAAAGGTTTTTACTTCTTCCACCCCTGAAAAAGCACATATTTTTCAACAAGGACACTGTATTATTTGTAGTACGTAATAATAATAATGTATAAATCCAAAAGTAGCCCATGAAATAAGGAATAATCCCACAACATTAGTCATTATTAATAATCAACACTAATTATTATTAGAGGTAGAGGTGCATGTGTGTACAGTAGTGCGGCGGCGGCACTGAAATGGGGGAGATGGAGACAGACAGACATGACAGCCTGCTGCGCTGCGCCACGCGATGCTACTAAGCTTCAAATACCTTCGAATATTTCTCACAGAAGCTTTGAAGCCCAAAAGATGGTATACGGGGCAGCCTTAGACCTTATGGTTTTCCAGTACGTGTGGAAACTTGCTCTAGCACCAACTGTTAAAAGAATTATGCCTCCCTTGCTATTTGCATGCTTCTATAACAATGTTTACGTGTGCATAGTCATAAAGTTTGACTTTTCAAAATGTTGAAATTTAAAATCACAGGCAGTGATTTAATGAAGAGAACTGTCTTCAGTTCTCACATTTCAGCATCTCATTTTCGCCTGTTTTTCTCATCTATCTGCATGATCTGTTCTGATCCTAAAAAAAGCACAAACACAAAACACATGGCAATTTTTGTCCAGCTTATATTTGGGATCTTTCATTGGTTTTAGACTTCGCCGTGGCTGGGAGCATCTGCTGCATGCCTAAAACGTAATGTAAATGTAAATGAGACCAGACAACATGACAGAAACCAGTTTAGACCAGCTCTGTCTTAATGGAACTCTGTGGATGAATAATGGTGGTTAGCAAAAAAACAAAAAATAAAACGAAAGGAAGGAGAGAATAAATAAAATGGAAATGAGGAGAATGCTGAAAAGGGACTACAATAGCACAAAGGGAAAAAAGAGAATATCCTGGAGAAATCTGACCTCTTTGCATCTATATTTCTTTCAGTCCATCTTTTCTTGTATCTCTGTCTTCATGTCTTCCTCATCTGTCTCTGCTCCCACTCACTCCTTCTTCTACTTTTGTGTTCTCAGCTAGCTCACCCCGCTTTTGCTCTCTTGTACACATTAGCTGCAATTTACAAAGGGGTGCTGAAGTGTGGTGCATCCTAGCATAAAAGATGGATGAATGATTTGCTGTGTTCGTGTGATTTTGTTCTGTGTGTGCTGAGGGGTTGTGAGCGTATAGACGCTGTGTATGCGTGTTTGTGTGAGATATGATGCAAACAGAACAAGCTGTCTTGTTGCTCTGCTGTGTTTTTGATGTCCTGTCCAAAAAATCACCACACAAACACGCTCTAAAAACACACTTTCTCTCTGTCGCGCTCTCTCATCCCTTTCTCTCTCACTCATGTTCAAATGGCTTTCATTGGCATCAAATACAAAGGTTCATATTGCCGAAACAAATCCAGCTCATGCAAACAACATGAGATTGTTATAGAAAAAAAGAGCTGCCAGATATCTGGCAATAGTGCTGGGCTGATGTCAAAAATCCTCAAGCTGACTTAATCCCATATTTGCACTTAAAAGACCATTCAACGTTTAAACACAAGCTTATGATACGTAATATAATTTCCATATCATCAAAGTGTCTTCAGCAAAGCTTTCATCTCTGAAAGTCAACTTTTTAGGAATTTGGAAAAAGTGATTCATTTTCTCGTTGGTGCCCATGTATATTCAGCATTTCTGATGTCTGTAATATAGACTCCAATTCACGTCAGCCACCCACTCCTATAGACAGTCAGGCTTTAAACTCACAAATGATAACTCAGTTCTTCCTGCCATATATTCTCAACTATTCACTATGTACTCACTCCTAAGAGTAAGTAATATCCCTATGAACAGCAATATACTATTGCTTGCCCTGTCTGAGTGGAGCCCACTAACCATTGAGTAAAAAGTATTCAACATGGTAACAAGCATAAAGTGACGATGTGGCTGCTGCAGTTGTGGAATGTATCTACCTCTGTTCTTTACTTTAATATTTAATTTCATGCAACTTTATACTCTACTTCATTGCATTAAAATTAGGGCTGTCAATCAATTAAAATATTTAATCGTGATTAATCGCAAATTAATCACACATTTTTATCTGTTCAAAATGTACCTTACCTTTATCAAGTATTTAATACTCGTATCAACATGGGAGTGGGCAAACATGCTTGCTTTATACAAATGTGTGAATATATTTATTATTGGAAATCAAGTAAAACACAAAACAATGACAATATTGTCCAGAAACCCTCACAGGTACTGCATTTATCATAAAAAATATGCTCAAATCATAACATGGCAAACTGCAGCCCAACAGGCAACAACAGCTGTCAGTGTGTCAGTGTGCTGACTTGACTATATTATGACTTGCCCCAAACTGCATGTGATTATCATAAAGTGGGCATGTCTGTAAAGGGGAGACTCGTGGGTACCCATAGAACCCATTTTCATTCACATATCTTGAGGTGATAGGTCAAGGGACCCCTTTGAAAATGGCCATGCCAGTTTTTCCTCGCTAAAATTTAGAGACATAAGTTTGGAGCGTTATTTAACCTCCTTTGTGACAAGCTAGTATGACATGGTTGTTACCAATAGATTCCTTAGGTTTTCTTCACTCTAGCTTTAAAACTAAGTTGCGTTAATGAGTTAAAGAAATCTGTGGCGTTAAAACGAATTTGCGTTAACACGTTAATATCGCGTTACCTTTGATAGCCTTAATTGAAATGATGTACTATTTTACTCTACAACATTTATTTGACAACTGGAGTTGCTAGTTACTTTGCAGAGAAAGTTATTATATACAATACCTATGTAAAGTGCTGATCTGCATACTTCTTCTACCACTGGGCTAATGACGTCACCATTAGCCCTCAACAAGACAAGAATGTCACCATTCGTCTTTAAGATTGCATGGAAAAATTACATCCAGTTGCTCAGAGGGTGTGGTGTTAAATGACTATTTCTGTGTTTTGTCTCTTTTTTTTACCCTTTTCCGTTTGTTCACCTGTTGATTTACTCTTCTTTGTATTTCTGTTACTTTATGAAATTGGCTTATTACATATGAATTGTAAAGGCAAGTGATTTTTTTTTTCCATGGAGATTAAAAAATAAATAAAAGAAAAAACAGCCCACTGACAAGCTAGTAATACTAAACAACAGTATTCGACATGCCCACAAGCATAAAGAGATTATGTGGCTGCTGCCATCACCATTAGCCCTCAACGCAGCCAGATTAGACGTGACACCGTTGTGTTTTTTCAAGAGTGTATCATGAACTATTAGTTCTGGCCATCATAAATACTGGAAACCTATCCATCTAATTTAAATCCATTTAGGATCTACAAGACATCATTTTAAGTTTAAATATTTGATTAACACTTTTTTATCCTTCTCAAAAGAACAGATGGTATCACATACTGTATTGTCAAATTATAGTGAAATAATGTTATACATGTCTTCTGTGGGTAAGGAAGAATTACAAACTTAAACTCCCCAAATAATGTCTCACATTAAATGTTTGAAAGATGAGAAATTATCATTGTCTCCATTGTTTGATTAGTCTGCTGCATAGAGCTGTAGCGTTTAGGCGGCACTAGCAATACTTTTACATTACATTACAGTACAGGGAAATTGGTTAATTCAGAGTAAAAAACAAAAATGTACTTTAATAGAGTCTTAAAAACAGGGTTAAGCTTATGAAACAATGCCATATCGAATAAGGTTGTGCATACATTAAAGTTTGATGTCTTTTCTGCTGTTAGTTTTGTTTTCATTGTTGTGAGAAACTGTTGTTGACGTTCCCAAGAGAACGAGTTACAAACCACTGGCTCAGGGAATTGGAGAAAAATGAAAAACTGCTGGCTTAGAGGGCAGCGTAAAGACGGATAAAGACATTTGCATTGAGAATGCAAAGCCGTGTAGCACAAAAGTTTAGCTATTATAACAGCCGACAGATGAACCATTAAAAAGAAGCCGTGGTCAAAGAGTCAAAGACAGAGGGTGCAAAGAGAAAGAGAGAGGCAGGGAGAGCGTAGGAGAGAGCGCGCGCGTGTGTGTGTGTGTGTGTGCGTGTGTGTGTAATCAGCTGACATGTGTTTCAGGTAAGAGCCTTTGAGGTGCTCTTCAGATGCCTGCTGGATGAGGAGAGAAATGTGTGAAGTGCAGTTTGTTGATATGCTCTTCTTGTTGCCTCTTATCCACTCTGCCCTCTCTCTCTCTCTCTCTCTCTCCTCCACCTCCTTGTCAGGTCAATCAAGCCGACAGCTGAAGTCTGCAGCCATCTTCCCAGCATCGTTTTGTTGAGCTCACATGATTCATCCACACAAATACACTTGTTGCGATGCTGAGTCGCAGCCATGTGTGATGAGACACGGTATAAAATAATGTTCTGATGGTTACAAGCTGAGGTTTTCCCAAATGTATTCAGCTGTGGTGCTGTACCATTCCCATGTTTCAAGTGGTCGCATCGCTTTCATTTGAGTGAGCCGCGGCCCAGCGCCACCTTGCCCGACAGTCCTTAAGAAAACACTGATTATAAATCACACTCTCACAATGATGATTCATTACAGTTCTAGGTCGTTGTCTAGGGAGTAAAACTCCTTAATCACAATCTTTCAGCCTCTCTATAATTATGACACATCCTCAGCAGTGAGCTAATGTTACCGCTGAGAGAGGGCAACTGCAAGATGGGCTGCTTTCATGTCAACCATTTTACATTTTCTAGTTACCACTCTTATATTTATCTTTTAATTGGTGTATCTCTTAGATATCTATCTATGTATCTATCTACCTATCTATCTATCTGTTTGTCTGTCTGTCTATCTATCTGTCTGTCTGTCCATCCATCTCTGTCGATCCATCCATCTCTGTATATCTATCTTCAGTATCACGTAAGATGCTAATCAATAGTCAGCGTGAGAGTTATTCATAAACATACCATTCTCAAACTGATTTAAATGTATTCTCATGTGTGTCTGTCTATTAGACTGCGCTTTAATATAGGCTAGAGGCTGCTACAGACGGTCTTTTAGATTATGATTCATAAGCACTCCATTCTCTAGACAGGTAAAACTCATTATCATCAGTCTCTGGTTCTTTGTAATGATTATATATTGCATAATTCTCTGCCATACAGCTATAATATTACCACTGGGAGTCATACAGTGTGAAGAAGTGTTGTTCAAAGACTGGTTCGGGACCAAAAGTGGACCTTGGCTTTACTGTTTTATGTTTTAATGATCCTGGTTCCCAGCCTGTTGGCCTAACTGAACTACATGATTGTGGTAACCTCACTGAGCCTTCGACCCAATGTGAAAACCCACATTTACTCAGTTTTGGTCCCCGTGATAAAAATGCTATGTTTTAATGAGCATGGGTCCCATGGTGAGAAAGTAAATTTCTCATTTAAGTTCAGGGCTGCAAAAGCTTAAGGGAGCCCTGGACTACACAGTTAATAGTCATTATCATCATTCTTTGGCTCCACATTGTGATAGCAGATAACAAAGCTCCTTCTCTACAGGGCAGCAATAATTTTACAAGTGGGAAAGCTGCTTCTGAGATTCTTTAAGCGCATACAGAACCACTGGTGATCACTGTGATCTTACTTAAACATCATGATAAAATCCACACAGGGTAATGTGCAGCAAGATCTGGACAACAAGTCATGAGATTAGCAGGCTTTTTGCAGCTGAGCTTGCAGAGTTATGCCGGGTACACACTACATGAGAATCAAGCCGATTTTGTTAAGAGTGTTTTTTACATCCCCCGATCGGCTCGGAAGTCCATCCTGGCCGCACCAATTTAAACGTAAATATTGAACATGTTTAATATTTACGATCGGATATCCTGTTGTGTTTCGGGAACCCAGAGGACAGCCAATGAGGCAGTCACGTGGGAAAGAACGATAGCCAATTGGGAACCAAGCTGACTGAAGAAGGAAGGACTACAACCGCTGTCACGGAGGTCGCGGCTAATGGATGGGCTAATGCAAAATACGAAGCATAAAGTAGTAGTAAGATGGACCTCAGAAATGGAGGACCAACTTGTTCATTTGTGGCAACAACCCGAGTGTTTATTTAACGTGTCTCTATGACTTTATCCATCCATCCTTTGTGAATTTTTAGTACAAAGTAGTGCAAAAACTAACAGCGCTAATTCTTCCTGCCCTTCGTCCTCCATGTTTGTTTAGACTGAAGTCACGTTTGATCGCGAGAGATTTAGCGAGATTTCTGTGTTTTTAGTCAGGATTCTTGTTGTTCATGAATGGAATCTGTTCTGTGTGTGGTGTGCTGTTTTGGCCAAATCGCTGCTCACCACCACAGGCGCAGTTTGCGTTGGTTCAGGGGGCTCACTGAACCTGCTAGAAATGCATCTATATTTTTTATAATAACGTAGAACTAATAATTTATTGTAATGATGAATAATATCGACCTTGTTGTGTCTTCATATCGACAGAATAAGAAACCAACAAGATAAGAAGATAGATTTGTGGTATTTTTATTTATTTATAGTCTAATAACATTGGACACTCTCTGTCCACACACCGTTAAATATGCATTCTTCTGTTACGCCATGTACACAAACCACGTGCCTACCTATCAGCTGTGCGGTCGAAATCAAACTAGAGACGTAACCACTTAAAAGATGGGTGAGTAGTACTTCTGACGTTTGTGTTTTTTAAACAGAAAAAACAGGTTTTACACTGCGATATTTACTGAAAATGACATACAGCACAGCCAACAGTAGCCTAACGAAACTTTCAGGCTCCTGGTGATCTCCCTCCAGCCAGCTGTCACCTTATTTAGGTGTTTGTAGTGAAATGAGGAGGTATCGTATCAGATAACTCCTCATTTCACCTTCACCAATTAGCTGTTCCTCATCCACTGGAATGAGGAATAAATAGAAACAGGGCGTCTGACAAAAGTTCAGCTCAAACACGCACGCTGCGCAGCGCGTCGTCGCTCGCGGCCAGTTAGCTCATTCCAATAGAAAACAATGCAATCAAACGGATTTTGTCACTGACGCTTGCTCGCGTCGCATTCTGTTTGGAGGGTGTAATTCGTAAGCTACACACATCCAAATACATTAGACCTCTCTGCGTTGTACACATTACATTCTCTCTACATTTTTTTTGTGGCCCCCAAACATAAAGTTTTAACTGCGCCTATGCTCACCACACACTATAGGAATAAACTGTTAAAATTAACATAACGTTATGTGTGGGGTCTCTCACATTTTCAACATCTGTTAAGATTTAAAAAACCTTTTAGTGTGGGCCAGCCTTTAGAGTTTGTTTTTCAAGTTAATATTTATCTAGGATGCATGCAGAACATCCGATTTCCAAGGCTATACTATAATTTATTCTAATACATTTACATGTCAGCCTGGGAGAAACCTTCATAGACCCCTGTGATAAGAGAGTTACTTCACAACAAGATGTTTTTGTTAGCTGGCCATTCTCGTAACAAGCAAATGCAATAGCTTTGGACTCAGCAGACTGACTCCAGGCAATACAACTTTGTATATGAGTGTGTTTGTGTTTGTGTGTATCTGTATGTGCATGCTTAGTTTGTGTAAGCAAGAGTAAAAAATAAAGTGTGTGTGTGTGATATGTGAACTCTTCACTGAGCCCCACATCATTGATAAATATAATAAACTGATTTGCCCCGGGAACTCCTCACATATACGCTCGCACACACTCAAACACACACACAGGGCATACCAGTTTTAATCGTAATTGCAGCAACACATGAAGAAGCACACAAGATTTCTTCTTCACGTACACACACACACAAAACACACCCTACTAATGTTAATTGCAGCAGCACATGCTTGGCTGAGCGTGTAAATCAGCAGAATTATTGATGAGAGGTTTGTTATGAAGCAAAACCCTAAGGAATGGATGAGGTATGAGCTTTGGCTTCCGTGACAATTAAAAGCCTCCATCACATGATCTGAATACTTTTTTAGAGGCGTCTCCAAGCTGCTAAGAACCATGTCTGCCATTTGTAGAAATACTCCTCAGATTTATCATTCAATTTATTGTTTTATTGTCAACATAATATTTACGTTCCCATTAGCTGCACCTGAGGTGACTTATGTGACTTATTAAATAACAACTGATGCATTTGAGTCCCTGTACAAACAAAACAAGCTAGCGAAGATGGTTCATCAGGTGGGAAGATATCACAAAGCTGAAACTGAGTAAATACTTAAATGCTTAAACACAGCCACTTTCTTTTAATGGCCTGAATTCCAAAATAAACCGCAAAAATTGACACCTACTGTGCATATTAGTTGCCAGCATTAAAACAAACTAATGGTGTAGTAGCTATGAATCATCATGAGACATTCTCTGACAAAGCTTTGCTTTTGTTTTGTTTCTTATTGTGCAGTTTCTAATATAACAACACAACTTCAGACAAGTTTCTTCACATCAAGATATTGGTTTGATATGAGATAAAATCCTCACAGGGCATTTTATCTTGCGTTTGCTTCAGGTGCTCTGAGGACAATGTCCATCCTTTTCATCACTTCAGAAACAAGACTCTGTCAAAACCGAGTATATGGCTGGGCCGGGTATGGTCAGTCTGTGAATATGCGGCTAAATTGTTACACAAATAGTTAGTAGTCATGTCTATAATGTTAAATCCACTAATGGTACGTGTCCACAGCCTCCGTCCTTTCCACGCTTCCCATTCATTGTCTATGTAAGCAGCCGCTGTAGGGATGACTCAATACTGTATGTGTGGGGCGTCAACCACTTAATTTCCTGCATACTGGTGATTTTTTTTCATCCAATTTATGGTAGAAATGTCCTTATTTATGTAAAGGAAAACACATAATTCAGATAGCAGGTGACAATTCAAAATATTAAAATATAATGGAATATAATTCAGCGAGGCTCTCAGGCATTCTGTATTGCTTTCAAAAATGTATTTTAGATCAACTTTTCTCATTTGATGTTATCTCTGCTGAGTCAACACACATGTAGTCATGATTTACTCTTCCCACCTCTTTTGTGTGAGGAAGTAACCTCTTTAAAGCTGCATTCAGTAGAAATGTAGCAAATATGATTAAAAAAGGTTGTTTTTTACAAGAAGTGGCTTTTGCCATGTCACAAAATGCGGGGTGAAAGGCATGGCAACACCTACTTAAATCCCACTGAAATGACATGTAGGATATTATAAAGACCTGAGCACATGAAAAGGGGGCAGGAGAGGAAAGTGGAAAATAATGTAGCAAGACAGAAACTTAAAGGGACACTTTGCATTTTTTAACATATACTCCATATGTTGGCCCTCATTAGTGTCCACTATAGGATTGTATTATTTCTTAACTGGCACAATATGTCTCAGAAGTGGGCTGTCAAAAAATGTACCGACTTATAACTTCACCTGATCAAGACTACACTGAAAAAGATGCTGTGGGCGCTTTTCCAGCTTTGGCCATGGAGACTCTCAACACAAAAGCTCCAGACTCCACTTGAAATTTAGAAAGCTAGAATATAATAAAAAGCTGAAATGGATAATACAAGGACTCACCCATCGGGACGCAATACAGTAGCTACAGCCAGCAGAAAGTGAATCATTATGCTGCATTGAGTTTATTATGGACTGTAGCAGAGTATCACCCTGACACCAGAGGAGAGGTTCACTGTGTGTGACAAAGGAAGGCTTGAAAAGTCCTTCAAACCATCACAACAACAATATAGAGGCTCATGAGTACGACTTGGTATCAAACATGATGGTGGTAGAGGAGGCTGACACGATGACAAGACTACCAACTAGTACAATCGCTCTTTCAGCTTGTTTTAATAACAGAGAAGTAATTGTAAAAATTAGGTTTACTTGCATCATTGCTTGGTTTGTAATTAACTAAATTGTAAGTATAGTTTAAACAAGTCAAAACTTGACTGTTACTGTAGCATGAACATAAATTTTCTTTGCACATACTGGGTGTATTTTTAACAGCTAGCTAGCAGCTAGCTTTTATAAATACATTTTGCTCCTGTAAACACGCAAAACATCTATTTATAGAACTGGTTTCATATCAACCTCTTAACCTTTGACGGAAAGACGAAAAAAGACGGGAAAAAATGGAAAAGGAGAGTGTGGTACTAATTCTTGTCTCCTAGAAGGGCAACCCCAGTGAAAAATAGATGAAATCACTGCTCTCGCCACATCAAAGATGGATGCAGGCTGAGTGTCCTTGTGTACATACAGTATGTGTGTGTGGGCGTGCACATGTGTTTATGTGGGCTTTCTAAATGACGTACAGTCACACTATCTGCAAACACACACAGACAGCAGACAGTAGTTTACTTACAGACAGCGTTTTTGTGACTGGAGTCTTTACTGGGCATCATCTTCACCCCTCTGGACTTCAACTCTATTGCTTTCTTCACTGCAGAAAGGAGAGGAAATCAAGGTTATTAATTCAATTATAAATAATAGTTTATTAAAGGTCTTATGGATAACATTTTTATGGAGACGAATATTTTTTTTTAATATAATGCATCCATAGAACCTTTAGAAAGGTGCTGAATGAAAGTATGGCTTTTTCTGAAAAAAAAAAATGTTATGATTGTGAATTAATCATTTTAAAAATTTTGCCGGGTCCAAAATGAATGTTTTGTTTATCTCTGTGGAAGATATCTGACGTTGGTTCCCACTTCTAACCAGGCTTGTGAGCCAATTATAAAACAACGTTGGTATCATGTGGTATCTCTGTGTCATCAATTAGTGTGGGAAAACAAATAAATGTATGTCGGAGATTGATGGTAAGTGCCTGGCAACGACTTGTTGTGAAGAGAATGTGACATCTAGTGGCTGAATGTCATCAATGGCCCTGTTCAGACCTGACATTAACATGCATCCTGAGTGATCGGATCACAAGTGGACAGCTTTAAGTACATCTGTTCACACCTGGCATTAGAATGAGTCTTGAGTGACTCACTTGTGATCGGATCTCACTTCCCCACTCTATATGCTGTGTTTACTACGTGTTTATTTACACGTAGTAAACACGTGGCTAATACAGCGTAATATAACAGGAATGTCAGTAGTAATATCCTACATATTAGTGAATTTGAGTAAATTTTATTAACATAAAAATATAAGGTTTTTGTACCGGCGGTCCCCGGGGACCTCCATGCCACCGGCACCGCTGCCTTTCCAGACAACAGCGGGTACAGACCTTCAGAGAGCCGGGGATGAGAGAGAGCAAGCGAGCAAGTGGGTGTCAGCTCCGTGCAAAGCACTGGAACAAAAACACTGACACTTCTCCGACAGTATCATAATAATGCACTTTGCGTGCCTAGTCTGACAGTCTGTAGATTATGTAGCCTGTAGATAAGATATATTTTAATAAAGTACAGTTGTACCAACAGAATGCAGTAGAGCACAGAGGCCGTTTCCATGCTGCGAGGCAGACAACCGCTGGCGTCTGCCTGTGTATGCACCTGAGGAGCGCAGTGAGACCCTGTGGATCCCAGCGGGACGTCAGTTGAGTAGGCGGTCCTTCAGTATGGCCCAGGACACATTCGCGTACACACTGCTAATGTGGCCATCTGCGGCCCAGACCACCTCTGAATGTGGTCTGAGTGATCTGATCTCAATGCATCTTGAGTGTGTTCACTCCTGTACTTACAGCTGTCCACTTGTGATCCGATCACTCAAGACGCATGTTAATACCAGGTCTGAACAGGGTCAATGTTATCAATAGCACCTTTAAACTTAAATTACTGTACAGGTTCTTATTATTTTCAGTGTTGCCATTCAGTACACTATGCGCTATGCGTGCAATGCAGAAAGGACTTCACACTCCCCTAACAAACCTACAACAAATGCAACAGTGGCAGAAAGTGAAAATTAGAACAGGGACAAAGGAGGAGACATTAAAATACACAGAGAAGAAGGGACAAGAGAGGAGAAAAGCAGTGGAGCAGCATTAAAATGTATTCCATCTATTTTATCCTAAGTAGCAGCATTGCAGAGGATAACAGAAAAGTCTGTGCTACAACCAAACTACGTTCCACTGAGAAACAGACTTGACATGAAAAGCACATCTCTCTTTCTCTCTGTCTGTCTCTGTCTCTCTCTCTCTCTCTCTGTCTCTGTCTCTCTGGAAGTGACAGAAGTATCAATGGCAAGAGCAAGAGACTGGCGACTTAAGAAGAAAGGGACAGCATAAAGTGAATAGAAAAAGAGTTGGAGACAGACAGGAAGTGAGACGCATGATATACAAGTCTTGGATCACCGTGTTTTGTGTTGGAAGCAGCCAATTAAATCTGAGCTGCCACGTGGAAACTAATATGCACCTTAATATACTAATAAATAAGTAATACAACCAGCCAATTAGATGACAGGAAAGGTCCAGTCAGGTGGTTTCAGACTTCTGTCCCCAATAATTCTAAATTCCCAATTACAGTATATAAAAATATAGAGAAAACTACTAGGGATGAACTGTTCTGACTTTTTCAGTCCCGATACCGATAGCGATACCTGGGCTTTGGGTATCGGCCGATACAGAGTACCGATCTGATACCAGTGTTTAATTAATAAGCTGTATGCCTCACTCTGTGGAAGTGACAGGGATCATTCTGTTATGTGTAAGGCAACATCAGGTTTGACTTAAACATTGCTTTCCTAACTTTGTAAAACAAAATGTGACCAATAAATACATAGATATAAATGTATTTAATTGTTATTTATCATAAAAATAATAAATTGTGCACCAGCAACTTGGAAAAAAAAATCTTCAAAATTAACAGGAATTACAACTGAAGTGTAAAACTTTTTATGCGGCAACAAATTGGTCAAAACTTAAACAGGAATTCAAATTTCTATATATAATGTATATAGTATATAAACATAAACATAAAATTGAATTGAATATATCGACCTCATTGTCACCGATATCCGATCGAGCTATTTGAGTCAGTATCGGCCCGATATCCGATCCAGTATCGGTATCGGTGCATCCTTAAAAACTACCATGTATTCCCAATGCTGTGTTTTTATGTGTGGATTAGTTGTATATATTTGTGTGTATACGATAAATGTATACATAAAAGGGAGGCAGAGAACAGATACTTAATAAGACTGAAAGAGTGTGACATACCTTGGTATTGAGCACTGAATCCTTTTCTTCGATGGTTGCTGTCTGAGGTGAAATGTATCCGAAGCCAGTTCTTACTTGATATCACAGGTGAGGGCAGGGTTGTACCGGTCAGCCTGGGAATAAGCAGACAAGAAATCATTTATAAAAAACACAACAAAAACCAAACAGAAGTAGTAGCAGGGTTTAGACAGAGACAAAACAAGACAAAAAGACCTACTGATATTCACATTTTATAACTGCTGTATCTGGAATGTGTCCACCTTTCTAAATTAGAGTTGACTTACTTTTTGCTCCTTGGCATAGTTATACTATACTTTGGAAAATACAGCACTGACAGACAAGGCACATGGGAAAGAGAAGGCATGATGTAACAAAGCTCAAGCTGTTGTTATTGCAGTGCCACAGTATTCACCCTCTCCTGTGAATGAAGGTATGTTGTATATGTTGCATTATCTTATTGTTGTGTAATATGTGTATATTTCTACATTTCTATGGTCCACATTGCTGGTAACTAATATCACACTGACAGAGAGAGTATGTCCTCTTCCAGAGATGGACTTTGTTTGTAATAACCTTTTGTTACAGTACGTGCACTCAGTTCATGGGTGTGCTCATGGAAGATGAGCTTACATATTTTAATTTGAGGCAGATAAAAAATCTTTGACAAAAATGCCGTTGTTGGAGGGTGCTTCAAATGGCTGCCATGTAATTGCAGATTGCAGCATTATAGATGCAGCACGACCAAGCCACTGTTGTCGTGCTGCAACAACGCAGAACATAGAAGTGTGAATAACTCGAGGATCTAAATTAATATCCCTATGTGAAGCAGAACTTTCCAGAGAGTTCAAAGTATGATTTTGATGTCACTTTGCATTGTCCTCCGAGATGCAAAGGCTGGCTGTAATTTGAAGAGATTTTAGCTGAAAGGCAATTTGTTCCACTGGCTTGGAGAATGTGGACGAGGGAATTGAATGAGTGATATCATCCCTTCCCATAATGATCAGCACTGACCAGAAGCAGAGCACTGCCTTTGTACTGGGTACAGTTTAACTCCCACGTCCAGGTGTGTTTGACTGAGAGAATACTCAACAAATCTTTGCCTGAAAAAATGCCTTTCACTGATTGATTGGAGAGCAGCAGAAAGCCATATTGAAGAGAGGAGAAATAGTGAAGTAGAAGAGGTGAATGGAGGTAGTAAAGTAGTAGAAAGTCGGCAAAGTTCACATCTTCAAAAACACTTTCTAAATCATCACCACTGAGACGATGAGTTGGTTGCCGATGGTAAGTCTTACATCAGCTGTAGCTGCTCTCACATTATGTTACCAACGGCAACCAAGGCGGTGGTACAGAACAATTTTAAAATGTGGGGAAAATGGTGCACTGAGACAAAAAAGGAAATGATGTAAGAGACTGCCTGGAAGCCAATGTTCTCCCATCCTCCCTAGAGCAACACGAGCCACTGTAACTGCCCTTTAATAATGCCGCAGGTTAGTATACTGAGTAGATAGAGAGCGTGAGGGAGGAAGAAACATAGATAAGGAAAAGAGCAGTAACAAAATATGAGACGTGGTAAAAAAAAAACATTAAGGGTGCTTATTAGAGGACCTTATTGAGGGCTTGTTATTGGAGACATAAAGTTCTGTCTCTGTGAATACAGTTGGGAAGGTTATCAACATAAAAAAAGACTGAAAAAGACAGCTCAAGAAAATCAGAAAAAAATGAATATGAAGAATGTCAGATGAGACAAAAACACTGCCAATGTGTCTGCCTGAAGCCAATCTATACACATCAAATAGTAGAACAATGTGTTCTGTGATCTCTCAGTGAGTCAACTAGTGGTCTTTATCAGTTAGTGTGATGAAATAGACACGCATGTAGTGTGACATAATGTCATATGTGAGATATGAGTGTAAAAACCAGGAAAAATGAGGGCACTATACTGTATAGTGCATACCTGTACAAGTCACACCTAAATAAAATGGTGGACAGTGAATATAGTGCACTAAACACTATATTCGGGAGGGAAAAAAAATTTTCTGCACCTGACCCTGACTTATGACCTCCATGTACGGGTGCGTAAACAAAATTGATGTGCGACCTTACACAATTAAGTATTATATTATTGAGCTTTTTTAGTCTAGTAAGAATTTCTTTTTTTCCAAAGTTTCAGTGCACTTTTACCCTGGTTATGTTTTAAAGTGTGTGATTTTATCTTATAATCTATGCTTGTTAAATTCGCCTGGTAAAAGAAAATGTTCTTAGACAATAAATAAGATTCATATGATGAAAAAGCTTACTGTTATATAACAATATAATATTTGCTGTTTTGCCTGAAGATTAAATCTGAATCAAAGTTGGGAGGGAAACTGAATATATTTTGATGAAGAAGTGGAAGTCAATGAAAGAACAGTTCACAAAGTTAATGATTTTCCATATTGAAGTCATGTAAAACTAAATGACAATTAACTGAAAACAACAGTGGGATAATCAAAATTTGATCAGCTTACATACAGTATCAGGATGATATCTACTGTATACATGACAATGAATTCATGTTTAATGGATCATAAACCAATTACTGTATATTAAACTCAAAGTTGGAAATAATAAGCAATTGCGTAGCAAAAAAATCAACTTGTTGGAAACATATTTAAGATTATTTGAATGCTTGACAGATGGACAACACTCATGCATTCATATTAATAAACAGTAAATATGACCATTTACACTAAACCATCATCATAGATTGATGCTTTAAGAATGGGGGAAACTGGTCCTCTCTAAAGAAATGACTCATTGAACTATAACATTATTATACCATGTTATTCCTATATTTGTATGGAAATAAAATATAAAGAAATATTTTGTATTTATTCAAATAATGTTGTAGTTATTGTTTAGTTGTTTTGTTTTAGTTGAAAGGAGATGTGTGGTGCTGGCTCACTTTTGATGGGAAGGTCTTACCAACACATTCATGTCCCGAAGAAAAACAGTTGGTGCCTGTTCAGTATTACATCGAGAAATCACTGCTGGTATGGTACTGTTACAGCCTAAGGTTCATTTTGCAATAAGGTGGTTATGTAATGGAAAATACTATTCATATGTGACAATGGTGATTAGATATCATTGTAAATGTACTCATTTTATGCACAAATCAATTGTTTTTGTATATCAGCAGAGATTTATCATGAGAATACATATATCATCTCAACAATTGGCTCATCTGATCAACATATTTGTACCTCAGTGTCACCTAATTTTAAAGACCCCTCTGTGTACCTCATCAATTTAAACCTTTTTTAGAACTTGATTAGCAATACATTTGGTTTTTCCAGCAATGTCTTGCAGAAATACTTCTGGAAGAGAGACAGTGACTTAACAAAACTCATCTGGGAGCTACTCACTGCGTTTTTTCATGGGCTCATTTTAAACAAATTAACAACTTGGATGAACCACACCTACATCCATTTTGCACTAAAACACTGATGTTTAAGTAATGATAGTTGATACTAGCCATGTCTTCTGCACCTGCACCATACACCTTTGACTGAACTTTACATGTGCACAGTTTTTTTTTACAGAAAAGGAGCTTCTTGTGTCTTTGAACACAATTTCAATTGTCATAGCAAACCACTTCCTTTTTTTGGTTGAACCAGTGGGCTACGTCTGGGTATGAAAAGTGAAGTGCCTTAATAAACTTGCATTCTTTCTATTAGCCAGTAGGGGGCGACTCCTCTGGTTGCAAAAAGAAGTCTGATTATATAGAAGTCTATGAGAAATGACCCTACGTCTCACTTGATTTATTACCTCAGTAAACATTGTAAACATGAGTTTATGGTCTCGATCGCTAGTTTCAAGTCTTCTTCAATACAGCATGATGTTCATTTAGTAAATTATAGTCCCATTTAGTGTCAAATAGACCATAAAGCAGGGGATGCTTTAGGGCATGGCTACCTTGTGATTGACAGGTTGCTACCATGGCGTTGTCCGTTCTAGGTGTTGTCCGTGTTTTGGTCTTACAACTTTAACCCTTTCATAGTGTGTTTTCAGTTCTTCAAAGTTAATCATAACCTTTTTGGTCACCCAAAAATTTCTTAATTTCTTAATCTTTCTTAATTAATTCAGTTGAACTTAGCTCCACCCTCTCGTGTCACTTCCGGTTTCAAAAAGCCAAGATGGCGACGGCCAAAATGCCGAACTTGAGGGCTTCAAAACGGCAGTCTACAAACCAATGGGTGACGTCACGATGGCTACGTCCACTTCTTATATACAGTTTAGGAACTGATTGGCTGAAAGATTTTGGAGGATAAGTCTGCCCTATCCTGTGACCCAGTGAGTGCTGAAATGACAGTGGCGATTCTCCATTCAGTATATCAAGTTGCCAAACATTAGTGGCCGGCAACGGTGGTGTTCCTCACTGGAGCCATCTGTGTTCAAACCTTTCTGCACTTCAACAAGATTAAGAGTGATAAGTCGTTCCCAGAGTAGATCTGTATGGATAGTGCTTTGGAAGATTTGTTGTTGTTTGGCCTCTGCACTTTATGCATGTTTGTTTGCACATTTTGGTGATTTGGTGTCTTCTTTCTGCTCTCTAGTGGTAAGAAATCAATTATCGCAGCTTTAACAAATGTACAGAGAGCTCGCTGAAAAACAGCCCTTCTTCAAATGGACTTATGTTTAGGGTTTAGGACAACAAGGACGCATGTTGATGTAAAAATCAGTTTAACAAAATCATTCTGTGTTTAAAAGGACAAAAAGATAGGGAAGTATGAAAAGTAGAGAGAGAGAGAAAACAGATAAAAAGTGAGAGCTATGCTGCATCTCTTCCATTATTCATAGGGACTGGCCAGCTGTCTGACATTGGAATGAGGAGGAGACAAGAGGTCAGAGAGGAGGAGGAGGAGAGAGGGATGAGACATGAGACTGAACTGGAAAGGAAAGGGAAGAAATAAGGAGGACCAAATGAGAAGAGAAGGGATAAAAAGTGATAAAAGTTTGAAAGAACACAGCCTAAGTTAGTGAAAATAATAGACATGTGAGGGGAGAGGGGAGAGAGGAGAGACAGATAACAATGGACAGGTTGGACAGAAACCAGTAAAGCAGGTTATAGCACGACAAGCAGAAATGTGAGACTAGAAGGAGAATTTACAAGGTGAAAGAAACCAGAGAAGAAAGAGGACAGAGAAATACGCGTCAGAAAACAGGGGCTGATGGATGAAGAGCACTGGAGAGGAGGTGAGAGAAGGAAATTCACTTAAACGAACAGAAGGAGAGAGGTTACACAAGGCGCGAGGAGAGGTCGAAATTTAACAAAGGAGAGACAAGGAGGCAAGTCTAAATGAGGTTAGACATTACAAATACGAGGTTGCAAAGGATAGAGATAAATGAGAAAGCAAAGTGAAGCTGGAAGGAGATGAGCGATGCGAGAAAGGAGGGGATGGAGAACGGAAAAGGAGAAAGAAAGAAGTCATATGAGGATAAAACAAAGAGGAAGGTGTACGAGATATGAGTGGAGAGGTTTGACAGACCTGAGCGGAGTAGACAATAGGAGAGGCCGAGTCACAAAACAGAGAGGAGAGGGGGACAAAGAAACCAAGAGCAGGGGAGAGGTATTTCTGTGCACCTCTCTATTATTAGACCACAAGCTTTTTGGTGATACATGAACATCACAAAGACACAGATATAACTTTCTACTGTCCGGGCACTGTTGTTTTGGCCCTTGTCCTCCCTACTGGCTGCTTACATTGCTGGCAATACATTATTTTAAGTGTATTCGACTGCTGCACATTGCACGTCCCTGTGAAAGTGAGCACCTGCAGCATGACAAAAAGGCACTGTAGAAAATAAACGATTGGATACAAGTCAGAAAAGTTGGAAAGCGAATTATCCACAAGTGTTTATTCCAAGAGCTTAGTGCAAAACCCTGGTACACCGGTACTTTTAGTATATTATAACACACCCACACACTCACACAGAAACACACACAATCGCCGAGCCAGCAAACACAATTTAAAATGCAAATGTAATAACAGGACAAGAGAAGTGTTTCAAAGTGGAGGAGAGAGACTTAGAGAGGGCTGGTTACAAAAGAAGAGCAGGGAGAGATGGAAAAAGGAGGAGGAAAAGCAGAAGTGGTTCAGAAAAAAGGGACCCAAAGGGACGAGTGAAACGAGATGTAATATGAGGGGAGGGCAAATAGGAAGAAAGAGGCACTGAGGATGGACGAGGTTCATCCTCAGATGCTGCAGGCCTGATGCAGTGCACTTTGAATTAGCAGTCATTCCCAAATTTCAGTAATAAAGCTAGAGGGTGTGTTCAAATGATCAGGTAATTACATGGCTAAACCTTCCAGGGAAAGCCTAGCAAGGTCAGGGTGCTAGAAAAGAAATTTGTGAGCAATGCAATGTAGGCTCCATCTTGGAAAAATGGATCAGCAGTTTAATTTATCTCAGCAGTGATGGGAATTTGCTAATCTTGTCTACATGCGTTTTGGGGTTTCATAAAATGCTTACGACTATGTTCCCCCGAGTATTCTGTGGGAGTTGCTGCGATAGTACGAGGTGTCAGAGCCATCAAGTTTGTTCAAGCGAGGCAGTGGTCTCTGATGAGGGTGTCCCTTGCCTTTTCTTCTGTTTGTATTAAACATGGAAAGGAGACAGCAGTGACATTAGCTTGGCATATCTGCTGTTTGCAGATGATGTTGTCCTTCTGGGTTCAGCAGACTACAATCTTTGATTCCCCTGGAGAAGTTTACAAAGTGTGATCTGCTTTGGATAAGAATCAACAGCTTCATGACTGACACCATAGTTGTTTGCTTGTTCCATGAAGATGAGCAACTGCCATGTGGAGAAAAGTTCGGGAAACTTGGAGTTTTACTGACAGATACAATCCATAAGACCCACAGCCAGCTGTGTGCATCAGTGACTATGTTTGTATGCACACTAATATTCCACTATTATTCCAAATATGACATTATTCCCAATTTGATATGGGTCATGTAAACAGCATATTCCGTCTGGATATTCTGAATTAGGCCTTATTCCGAAAGGAGCATTTTGTGATTAAGACATGTGGGATATGCCGATACTATTCAGGTTTTAGGAGCATTCTTTGGACATGTATACAGCAAATTCGGAATATGCGTTGCAATTGGGGTTTTTAAGGCAGTTTGCGACACACCTCCCCATGGTCTGCTTGTGGCCAACTCTGTGCGTTGTACATAAACAAACTAGCCGACAGTTTTCAGAGATGCATGCCCAAAAGAAAAGCCCTCTTTGGTCGGAAGGAGAAACACAGCTACTTTTAATCATTATGAAAGACTTGGAAATCAACAGGTTTTTGGATATGCGCAAATATCGCAACGGCGACCTTTTCAAGAAGGTGGTTGGAGGAATGAGAGAGGCACGGTCAAACAAGTTCACCACCAGTTACGTGTATGCACGGCTGCATGTAAACAGGAATTATTAGCCATGTATACTGCTTAGTATGAATATTGTCTTTTTTGGAATATAGGTAAAAAAACTGAATATTTTGTGCATGGAAACGTAGTGAGTGAAAATAAGTATACAAAAATTAGATCGTAGTTACCATCGGGTGAAATGGCTGCTCTCACACTTCATGAGTGTATAAAATAAAAGAAGTCTGAACAGCAGGACCTTGATGTTGATTGAAAGAAGCCAGTTGAGGCAGTTCTGGCAAATGGTAAGGATGTTTTGCCAGCCTACTCAGAGGAGGCTCTGAGGGAGAGCCAGGACAGGCAAGAGGGGTTACATCTCACACCTGGCCACGACTGTCACTCTGAATCCCTCAGAAGAAGTTGGAAGATGTTCCCAAAAAATGACTTCTTACTCTGTGGCCACTGTGTGGAAGGATTTTGCCCCAGTTAAATGACTAGAAAATTACCTGGATAAGCAAATAGAAAATGGATGACAGGATGGAAATTACTTTGATACCACTGTTTCTATTGCAGCCAATAAAGTAATTAAAAATGAAACTGTGTGTGTGTGTGTGTGTGTGTGTGTGTGTGTGTGTGTGTGTGTGTGTGTGTGTGTGTGAAAGTTCCTCCACTACCATCTCATGCACAGACTCGCAGCGTGCATGTACAAACATACTGTAAGACAGTAGTGGTGGAAATGTTATAAATAGTACGATTCTGGCAAAAATGAATGTTTGGGAAGTACTGAGCATACGACTGGATAAACAAGATTTGGGATTATACTGCACAAGTTTTGTGAGAGTTTGTAAACAGAATTTTGATATAGTTTTGCTGTTGTTAAACCTGGCCTCTGTTTACTTCAATTCATCAAGGATTTGCTCCGCTTTTGGATTCTCTGTTCACCATGGAGGCAAGCGAGAAAAAGAAAGTTTTCTTCAAGAAATTCAAGGTAACACGCAGTGAGTAATTGATATACAAGTGGTCATTTTAAGGGTGAAGTATTCCTTTAATGTGACAATTCAGAGATTCCATCAGCCTCTTTAAATCAGCATAAAAAACACTGCTTCTAAAAATCCTTGATTATCATGATGATACATTACATCTAATTCTTGACTTTTCATTACTGACAAACTGGGTTAAAATCAATGTGAATAATGTAGTTAAGCTATGAGGAACAAAATATGATTAATCGCTGTTGGTCTTGCTTATTGGACATAATGGCCTTTAGCAGAGTAAGAACTCATTCAGGTGAAGAAAATTACAAAACTGACACTGTTGGTCTTTAAGCATTTCGGTTTGTCTTGTGCTTTGAAAGACTGAGATAAAAGATTAGAGGAGGACTCAAAGGGGGGAGAGAAAGAGAGAGAGAAGAAGAAGAAGGGATAGCCAGAGGGAGTGTTGAGAGTGCAGAGAAAAAGGAAGGAAGGAGAAAAGGGTGGAAGGGTAGAGGTTAGGTGCTAGGAAGTAGAAGAGGGCTTTAAAGATCTGCTGTAAACATAAATGAAACTGATAAAGTAAGTAATCAGAAAGAAAATCTATTCAGATTTGAAGATAACAACTGTAACAACATAACCTTTATTCCATGTAAAGCCTTTATTCAGGATAAGCCACCTCCCGGTTGTATGCCTTCGCCAACCAGTCAAGTCGCAGTTTACATCCATATCTGTCCAAAATGTCATCACGTCATCATTTTATCCTATTAGACATTTGTCTGAAATTATTAATAATTAGCATATGAATTCTTGAGTTATTGCCAAAAACATGTTTCGTGAGGTCACAGTGACCTTTGACCACCAAATTCTAATCAGTTCATCCTTGAGTCAAAGTCCTGAGATATCACATTCATGAGAATGGAACGTAGGTACGTACAGACCCGAAAACATAATGCCTCCGACCACAGCTGTCGCCGGCACGGAGGCCTAAAAATCCCAAGGTGTCTCCTCCACACATGACAGACACTGCCGTTGCTTGGAGAAACAGACTGTTTTACCTCGGATTATCAGCTTTCTGAAAGACCCCTTTCTGAATTTAGTTTACTGGTCAGATTACTTGTTTCCCAGAAGAATCAGGAACGACATATTGATTCATGGAAAACATGTGCAAATACATGCACTGAGAGGGACTGTTGACCTCCTCAACTGCATACAGAAGCAGCTGTGTGACCTTTTGACATTTCACTTGCTAAATAGAGAAACATAAAGAAATGAATACTTTTATAAAGGACTCCATTAGGAACAAGCAACACAAATGCCTGGAGGTCTTCTGTCTTCCTGACCCCTCTCCTTTTGTCTCCCATTTGTCTGCCTTCATTCCCTACCCCATCCTCTGTGCAATCTTCTTTATATTTCACAAATAATGCGGGTGAAATAAAGTTCACATTAGCCGGTAACTGCACTCTTTTGCCAGTCTGACCTCACTCAGAAGGCAGGTTTCAAACATAGATTCTGTATAAGAAGTGGTTGTAGTCACTGTGACATCACCCATTGGTTTGTGGTCTGCCATTTTGAAGCCTCGAGTTCGGCATTTTGGCCATCGTCATCTTGTTTTTTGCCTGTCGCCATCTTGCTTTTTGCAACGCCCAATGCAATGCCAATAAGACATTTTTAGGTGACCAAAATGTTGTAATTAACTTTCACGAACTGAAAACACACTATGAAAGGGTTAGAGTTGTAAGACCAAAACACGTACAACTCCTAGACCGGACAACGCCGTGGTAGCGTCCTGTTAATCACAATGTAGCCACGCCCTAAATCATACCCTGCTTTATGGTCTATTTGACTCGAAATGGGACCATAATTTACTAAATGAACATCATGCTGTACTGAAGAAGACTTGAAACTAGTGATTGAGACCATAAACTCATGTTTACAATGTTTACTGTTTATTGTTTACTTCTCATAGACTTCTATACAATCAGACTTCTTTTTGCAACCAGAGGAGTCGCCCCCTGCTGGCTGTTAGAAAGAATGCAACTTTAAGGCACTTATGCATTGGCTTCACTTCTCAGACCCGGAGGTAGATCACTGGTTTCAAAGCAATAGAGCAATAGGCAGGTTAGTTGAAGCCTGAAAACTGGGTACAACTGTTAGATTATGTTTTATTGTACTCTCGACCTCATTGGAAATGAGGGCATGCCCTCAATGATTCTTACAGATTTAAATAAAGGTTGAATGAATGAAAAAATCTAGGATGTAATCTTTCAAATTATAATAAAGTTTTGAGAAATGTTATGATAATTTAGTGGTCCAAAAGCAGGATACAAGGAATGACATTACATGATGTGGCCATAATTCTATTCTGACAGACTGAAATCAAATCATCACTTCATCCAGTTGGATAAAAAAGTAAAATCATACAGGCACAATTACTTATATATGTGTGCGTCTCTCTCTCTCTCTCTCTCTGTGCATGTCTGTCCGAGTGTGTGTGTGTGTGTGTGTGTGTGTTTGTGACAGCTAGTCTACCTGACATTCAAACTGCCAGCTAGCAGACAGGAACATAAAACAGGAAATTGCTTTTGGGACAGCCAATCAGAAAAAGCTCACGGTAAACAGGAAGAACCCGTCACAGTGGTCCTGTCAGGTGTCAGTCACTTTCACAATGACCTGCCCGCATGCCTCAGTGGAAATGTCAATCATCTCTTAATCCCACCTCTGGAGAAAAGTACTTAGGATTGTATTAGATACAGAAGCCCATTGAGGTTTATTTTTATAGAATATATTTATATAGTTATATTGTTTCAGGTCTGGCGTCAGTGAACTTTCATTAAATATGCAAAGCGTCTGGGTGGCCTATGGTGGCTTAGATGCAAACTATATAACTGCAACATCTGTTTGATTCCAACGTGGGACCTATGTTACTGTTATTGTTGTGTGCTTGTGGATATTAAAATAAGTTCACTTTGTTTGTAAACGTAGTACGAGTTTAGAAATGTAAATTATTATTCTCATCCACAAACATAATTTGAAGAAGTTCATATCAATTCATATTTCTGTAGTGTCTATCAGCCAACTTAAATACGATATTCCTTGAAATAATTTTAATGAATCATCCAACACATAACAAATGAAACACATGAAACCAGAGTGGTCGCAACAAAAGGCTTCAGTTGCTGCAGTCATTGTTTTCCATGTGATAAAATGTTGGGTGTGCTCCCTGTCTTCCCCCTGCATTGCAGAGGGAGGGTTTGACAGTGGTCCTTGAATGTTATACTGTCAGAGACAAGCGATGTGTGTATGTGTGTGTGCACACTTGAGTGTGTGTAATCTGTCAGAGCCTAGAGAAAAGATCAACAGCTCACACAGTCAGAGGGCCACTTAAGACCTGACACCGACACACACACGCACGCGGTATCATGAGGATGCCATGGTTGATGTGTACCGCTTCGCTGGTGACAGGACTAAATGTGCAATTATTCTCCATTCCTTTTGTTTCCATCTGGCGCTATCCTCTCTGCCTCCTTCTCTCCGCTTATTTATCTGTCGACCTACAGTATCATTCTGTTCTTCTGCGAATTGCGCCACAATCATGGACCATTTTCTACACATGGAAGACAATGTCATCTATCAGTTGAAGTCAGGAGAACGTGAAAAATGGGAGGCAGTTTCTGCAGGACACGGTGATCTATAAACGCATTTTTAGGAATCATATTTATCAGTGAGAGAAGATTGTATTGCTGTATCGAATTGAAAATGCCATGTCACCTTGCACAGTTTTACAGATCCTTTGGGACACTTCAGCAGTGATAAAACATCTTATTTTTTAAACAAAGGATTACAGAGACATGTAGCAAATGACTCTCCATTTTAGAGAAAATATATATTGAATAATTTCATGTTGCAGCAACTAGCACCGAGATTGATAGATTGATTTAATTAGTGTTTAACAATAACTTATTTTCACTTAGTGGGTAAAAGTGGAGCAAATATGATTCAAAAAAATTATTTTTATAAACCAGTCGTTATATCATGATAGTAGTGCATGAATTCAAATATGAATTCATATTTTGTGACTGTAATGCCTATATCTCGCCTCAAATGCTTTCAGAAACATCTTGTAGTGTACTGTTTAGCTGTACAATTAGAAAGTTTGTGACCCAGCTGCCATGTTGAGAACAGTTGAGGAAATACCAAGCACCGCCCACCAGCTGGAGCAAACTTTCTAATTTTAAAGCTAAGCAGTACACTACAAGATTTCTGGAAACATTTGAGGGGAGAAATAGGCATTACAGTAACATAATATTGATTTATATTTTATCAGCGCTGCCTAGTTTGACCGTTTGATCGGAGTTCACGAGTGATTGACAGCTGCCTCTGTTGAATGAACAGCCAATAGGAACGCTCTCTCTCTGAAATGACCTGTGATTGGCCAAAGTCTCCTGTCACTGGCTTTAAAGCCTGAAAATAGAGCCATGAGGAGGTACAGATGTCTAGTTTTCTCTCAGAACACTTGAATCACAATATGCTGAAAGGTTATTATGGATATTTTGCCAAATGATGCCAGAAACATTCTGCCTACCCTCACTTTAAGCAGAAAATAATTCCTCTTCCTTAAAAAGCAAATGAAAAGTAGACATAACAAAGGCTAATATAGACTGTTGTGGAATTTTAAATTTAGTGTAATTTTCGTTAGTGTTCCTTTTCAACCATATACACGACACACTGAAGCCCAGGAGCCGTTCAAACAATCACAGTCTACTACTTTCGATTTCTGAGCAGCCTTGGCTCACAGGCATCTAAGTTGTTATTACTGAGGGAGGCCAAACTACTTTCCCCTCTCTAGATTTCCCCAGCAGTTCCAGCAACTTGAACCAGCGACTAACCGTCAGGCTGCCTCCAGCCCTGCAAAAACACATCTAAACCTTCACTGGAGATGTGTGATACTCTGAACAAACCAACGTGAAAACCAACAGCGCTCTAAATTTAAAAACCAGAGTGTGTTCTGGTACGTGGAGTGCCAATTTTCAAACGTGACCACAGAAAATGGGAGTGAAAACAACAATTTATCACTTTCCCAGTGGGGTTTGAATAAAACAGGAAAATCAACAGGACTCCTGTGCAGCTAATCAATCAGTAGTTGTATCTGTCCTCCCGAACAACATCATTAGTCCGCTTTTAATATCAAATGCCCCCCCCATTGAAAGTATACAAGTTAGAGGAAATTGCAGTGAAAACAACAACTGTTCTCTTTAATGTGAACACGTCAGCTAACAGAAGAATAAAGCCTCCGGGCTACTAATTCTTGGAGAGTAGAATCATGTGTCTTGTGTGTGTGTTTGTTATCCTCTCTAGATCTAAAACACCAAAGGTAGGTCCATGCTCCTCACTTCTCAAATGTCAGTGGTGACTGTGTGTTTGTCTGTTTTCATTATGGTCCCACTCAGCACGTGGTGTGTCACTCCTGCTGGTTCTCACAAAGACTTGTGTGCCCTCCAACATGACTATTTATCCACTCAACATTGTAGTGTTCGTATGAAATGTATCTCACCATATGCTCGGTGCTTCTGTCCCGCTGATTTCCAGGAAGTCGTATTTGTCCTCTAATAAGAAGTCATTGAAGACGAGGGCTATGGTGTCCCCCGGTTCAGAGAGGATTGACCACGTACAGTCCAGGTTATTGTCATACTCTGCAGGGTATCCAGGGCTGGTTATTGAACCTGCCGTGCCTCGTAACGTACCGCCACACGCTCCCTCCGCTGGAGAGAGACAGAGCAAGACAGAGAATGAGAAGAAATAGCAACTCTCCAGGATTTCAAACACTCATTTTGGTGCTTCCTTTCCTGGGTCGGCTTGATCATTTTCTAGTTTATTTGTTCTTGTCTTTTATCAATTTAATTGTTTTTTAGAAATCTGTTTTATTATTTCCCTTTTATCATTTTCATTTCTCGTGTGCTTATGTTTCAAATTGTTTCACTGTTTATATTTGTACTGTCTTATTATCAGATTGTCAGCCATGTGTAAAACACTTTAAATTGCATTATTCTTCATTAAAGGTGCTATTCAAATTAAGTTTTCATTAACTGATAACCACACATAAGGTGTAACTCTTAGATTCCTTTATTATTAGATAAATGAACAGAATACCCGTGTTAATAAGAATATTACAACTAAAATAACACTAATATTGTCATGTTCATCATCAATTCTATCAACATTAAATCTTCATTAATACATCATTGGTACATCTTCAAACACTTAAAGTGATTAATGTGAAAACAAAGGAAATATTATATATAGTATATCAACTAAACTCAATAAAGCAGAAGAGCTAAATATTGAATTGAAGCCTCTGAAAATCACAAACTATTCAAAGTGTTTTTTTGAAGAGATTTATGACAAGAGACTGAATCCCTGAGCTGAGCTCTTCTACCATCCACTGGCCCTGATGGTGAAAACCTGGACATATCTGCTCTTGTCTGTAGACTAATGAACCATTAGAAGGGCTTTGCTCGAGGATTTGGGGCTTCATCTGGTTCATACAATGGTTTGTTTGAGTCAGACCTCACCGTGCTTTAAAAGTAATCAATACACCGACTGGGGCTTCTCATCTTCCTCCAGCCTGTGGCCTCATGTTAAGGTCCTTCAATTCTCATGACCCCACCAATTAGAGACTGTTTATTTTCTCTTACGTTATACTTTTATTCTTGGAGAAATTTCTAGAAATACATATAACTAATGAGCTAACTGTTTAGGGACATGAGTCTGTGCAAGTTGTCATATCAGGTAAGGTACGACATACTTTTATGGTTTATTTAAGAACAAGAGAAGATGGCTAAAAGGCTTACATAGAAGAAAAAATGAAAGACAGAGAGACAGACATCAGACAACATCTTACCTCTACAAAATGGTGACGGGAAGTCCCACTGTGCCCCACTGCCAGGTGATACGATACACGTGAGGATACTGTGTCCTTCCAATACAAAACCTGACTCACAGCTGTATCGGATCTTGTCCCCCATGTTGTACCGCGAGCCATGGATGACTCCGTTTGGGATGACGCCCGGGGTGCCACATGTATGACTGGGCAGGACTGAAACACAAAGAAGAAAACAGAGAACATTATTTTTATTATATCATATCCAACCATCTGTAACCGCTTATCCTATTCAGGGTCGCGGGGGTGCTGGAGCCGATCCCAGCTGACATGGCTGGGTGAAGGCAAAGTACACCCTAGACATGTCGCCAGACTATCACAGGGCTTATATCATATCTAAAATATAAGAATAACTAGTTGACCACTGCAAAAAATAAAACCAAAAACAACCAAATGAATGAATCAACCGACCAAAGAAGAGCCAAGCAGCCATTAACAACTCAACAACAGAAAACTTATCATATTTATAATCATAGCTGTATTTGTGCCAATATATGCAGGAGAGTGAAACTTTTTGGTTTTTGACCCCTCAAAACAAATCAATGTTTTTTGTGACCCAACATCGCTGGTCACACATCTCATATGAGCTAAAAGCACATTCAATCCAAGACTAATTTCAGCTTCTTAGAATGTTTCATTTGAGTATTTTTTACTTCCCTGAAAAGCTAAAAATATACAGTATTTCACAAGTAAAAAAGCAAAGAAAGAAGTGAGTATTTGGATACATGTTTTGACAAAAGATTCAACAGTATCTCTTGAATGTTCTGGTACATTATGTGATGACTCACACAAAACTAAATATGTCAAATGTATCACAGAATATCAACACTGACATAGATTTGAATCGTTCCTATTTACAGTGGAAACTGACCAAACACTAAACATCAGAATCAACAACACAAAATAAGAAAGGTGAGTATGTTTGGTTTGCTAGAAGCCTAAAAATATGTGAAAGTGACTGTGTGGTATTTCGATGTCTGGCTAGCATTTGTGCTTGTGTTGTTGCCAGTTCTTAGATGACACAGCTCTACAGTGGGAGCAGCTACAGGCAGCTCATGGTATAACTAGGCCAAAATCAATCTACGACTGTAGCCAACACGCTTCAGCTCTACAGAAGGGGCATCAGCGCAGTGGCTGTAGTACAACCTGGACCAACTCCACGGTATCTGACCCTGGTGTACGCTGTGTGCTGTGTGTATTTGTATAACTGGAGCATGTTAACTTGCTGGGTGTGTACTGCGTGCGTGTAATGTGTATCCAAATGGCTAATTTTTATGTGCATGCACGGTGCAGTGTGTCTTCGTGTAAGGGGTATTCAGTCAGTCAATCTGTGTTTGTGGATGCTGTTCCAATTAAACGCTAGCATGGTAATTAGACAAAGCTTCACCATGAGACCCTGAGAACTAGGACAGAGAGGAAGAGGGAGGGGTGGGGGGGCGAGAGGAAGACAAAGAAGGGAGAGGAAGTGGAGAGAAAAGAAAGGAGGATGAAAAGACAGTCGGGAGAGTGGAGGAAGAAGAGGGGGAACAACTAGCGACAGAATGATGGAGGAAGAGGAGGAGAGGAGGGGAGGAGGAGGAGACAGGAAAGGGTAAAGACGGAGACTCCAGTCAGACAGGAAAAGAGAGGTGAACTAATTGCAGTGAGCCCTAAACATGTATAATTTACACTAATTGACTCATTATTTGGATTGTATGAAGTCATGCATCAGAGGCAAGTTACTCACACTCAGCTGACCATGCAAGTCCACTGTGTTTTACAAGGTGAGCCACACAACCAAATTCAAAAACCCAAACTAAAGCACTGACTGAAGGATGGGCAGAAGGAGGGAAAGATGCAACATAAAAAGAAGAGAGGATGAAAGAATTCATGCGTCTGAGCCAAGTCGTTAGTCACACTTATGTGACCGTACAGTCGTGTGTCTGCCAGGCAAGCCAGCTTGGTACACAAAGGTATTCCTTCATTTAGACTGATGTCTGAAATAATCAGGGGGTATTTTGGAAGGATAAAGTGTTCACATGTATTGTCAGAATCCAACTAATCTCGTAAGTAACAACAGCTGCATTTTTGAGAAACCATTTGAGTTTTGGAGTAAAGTTGTGTTCTCTTTCCAGCCACGAAATATTAAATAGTAGAAAGTCTGGTTTGCTGAGATTAGACTCTTGAATCACAACAAACTCTTTTGGTGCTATGTTCAAAACTGTTATCAGGCCATTAAATAGGCAGTATTGGCCACTATAAGTACCATAGATGTGGGTCAATAGGGGCCTACTACACCCATTAGTAGGTTTTATCATCTATTCACATGGTAGATCACCGAAAGAAGGTATAAAAGAACATGACAGTTACCTCTAGCGATCGTAGTAATTATGACAGGAGCAGAAGCGGAAGTCAGGCACTTAAGCCAAAACACAATGTTTTCCTCAACTTAACCAAGTGGTTTTGTTGCCTAAACCTAAATAAGTTGTAGTTGTGTTGCTTAAACCTAAATAAGTTGTAGTTTTGTTGTCTAAACCTAAATAAGTTGTAGTTTGTTGCCTAAACTTAAAGAAGTTGTAGTTTTGTTGCCTAAACCTAAAGAAGTTGTAGTTTCGTTGCCTAAACCTAAATAAGTTGTAGTTGTGTTGCCTAAACTTAAAGAAGTTGTAGTTTTGCTGCCTAAACCTAAAGAAGCCTTTTTGTTTGTGTTCAAAACGTAACGTTTCATTCAGTTTTACAACATGTTAGAACGTTTTACTTTTAAGTTTCGCTTTTACTTTTACAATGTAGTAGGCCCCTACTGACCCACATCTATGTAAGGGATAATGTATAGTGAGTCATTGTTGTGAAATAAACTCATAAACTCCGACAGGGCGATGCCAGACCCCAACGTGAAGCGGAGGGGTGGACCCCGTTGTGGGTTTTTTTTTTCATGATGACCAGCTCGCTGTACCTTATCTCGCTTATTACATGTCTACTTAAGAAATCAATTATTTGACACAAAAATGGTCCTCCAGAGTCCGAGATCAGAACTGCGTACATAGCAACATTCTGTTATTAAGAAATAACAGACCGTAGAATGCCGTAATTGACCAATCAGAATAAAATATTCAACACAGGCCCTGTAATAGGGTGTTTATGGCGACCAATAACGCCCATTTAATGGCCTGATAACAGTTGAATCGGTTGGCTAATGTAGGATGGATGTGAGATACAGGATATATACAGTTTAGCTTCATTTAGACAACATGTGACAGCTGATATCTCCCACTTGTAGATGACTTCATATTCATATACTGTACATATACATGTTAATACTGCAGGTGATGGCTTTATAATTGTATTTAAAGGGTTTGATATTAAGGCATGTTTCAGAAATCTACCGTTGCTATTACAAGTAAATTCTACTGAAAATTACACAACTTTAGCCAAAATCAATAGAGAGCAGATATAGTGACTCGTTCTGCACCATTCATGGGGCTGTTTAATATGGAGAGCTCCTTGTGCTGAAATTAAGTCTATTAAAGTTACCAAACGAATAACAGATGAAATATTATAATGTTTCACTTTAATCAAACAATACTGTATCTTTTTAATCCAAGTTTAATGCTCCTGTTGTATTTAACTAGAAAGAGATTTGCACCTTACAAAAACAGATAAGGATGAGATCTTTCCTAACAGCACCAGCTTTAATGTTGAGAAGACACATTGCTGATGGCACTGCCAAATAATGGTAACATAATACGTGTGTGCCCATTCAGTAGCTTAGTGTAATGGCAGACCTAATGAATGGATTAGACAGATAATGTCAGATTCCTCTAGGTATAGTACAGGGGCTATACTGTAGGTCTAAGCAGGGGTCAATACGCAGGCTAGGACTTGCTCTAACACTATGTCAAGAAGCTTTCAAACATCAACCTTAATAAATCGAGGTGTTTACTGCTTACTGTGTTAAAAAAATTCAAAACATAAGCCAAATGAACTCAAAACCTATTGGTCTTTGTCTCTACCTAATCTAATTGTTGGCCCCTTGTCTACAATGTTTAGAGTGGTATTCATAAAACAGTAAGTGAGTTATTTTCACTACAAAGTCAGATTACACATGATAAATTGCTTGTTTTAAGCTGCCATTGATAATCACTATAATTTGGGGTTACTGCAACTTATTTACAAGGTAGATGGAGAGAGTAATACTGGCTGTGTGCACAGTGCTTTGATTTGTTTGCCTTGTTTTTAATTAGGACTATACAACCTTGTTTGGCTGTAACCTCATGCCTGGGAAAGTTCAAATTAGCCACTTGCAATTGTATTCAGCAGCATAATCACTCTGATTACTTAATATTGGATGACTCCTTTGTTTTTCATTTTGTTTATTCGAACAATTTGCACGTCAAGGTCATTTGGGGTTGTTTCACAAAAAAGCAGGCATTATAATTCTGGACCAATCAGAATACAAAACACGGTTAGATGTGTACAAGGAACTGCTGTTTGCTCATAAAGAGCACTGAAGAGGATGCAGGCTTCACATTGTCTCATTAAAGCTGATTTTGCCGGAATTAAATGCTCCAAACACAGAAGTGCAACACACACAATTTCCATATCAGGGGAAATGTGTACAATCGTGTGGCCCAGACAAACCAACCCGACATCAAAGAACTAGCGGCACCCAAGGCCACCAGTTGCGTCGCCTCACCTTGCCTTTGTTTTGGCCAAAAAGTTGCACTTGAACACACCGCAAACACTACAGCCGACGACCAACTACCACGTACGTTCTGCGCCTGCGTGAGATGAAATAACTCTCCCTACCAGCAGATCGTGGTAGTCTGTATTCGTTATTCAATAAAGGAAACCGGAAGACCGAGGACTGCGGATATACAAGCCGTTGTGATACCTACTTGAAACAAAGCGGCGTTTGCCGACCATTTTCACGCCACTCTCTCTCACCACTTAGCTTCACTCCAGATGGCCATGTCACTGTGAAAATATCCGTGTATTGAAATGATCAGATGAGATGAAGATAAAAAATGAGAAGAGCCTTCTGTGTTTTTCCTCTTGACTTTACTCATTTGCTTGCTTTCCTCACGTCCGTTTCTCTTCTCGTGAACTGATTTGTTGAAGCTGAACCACCAATTATAGTGATTTCTCTCACTGACGGGTGCCGCCGATTCAACATGCCGGCCGAAAAACCTCTGACACAGGCGGACTAGAGCCGACGGTGCGGGACACACCAAAAAAACTAGGCCGACTGACGCTCACCGACGGCCCCAAACTGTTCGACGGTCGGCTATCGGTTCGGTGTGTCAGGACCTTTAGATACAAAGATAAAAAATACTGCCTGTCTCGCAAGTCAATTTACATTATGTATCCAGATTACTAAAATACACTTATATTTTTCCTTTTACCCAATTTGGGGATTTCCATTTCCCCTGCAACGCACTCCTGTAACTTCTACTGTTGTCATAGTGAGTGTCTAGACAGCCATGTGTTTCCTTCGATACACATGTAAGCGAGCAATGCTCAACTGTACAGAAAGAGTTTGGGTTAGCCATGGAAATATGATCCCTCACTGACTTCCCAGCCATTAACCTGACCGGGGAAATGGATCCCAGTTTGAGCTGTTGGGAAGTACTTTTTCCACTTTCACCACCCACGATCAATGGAGTAACTTTCTACTTGTGTGTGTGCGCGTTTGTGTGTGTGTGCCTGTGTTTGTTTGTGTCTTACACCCTGTGTATGTCTATGTGTTTGTATAGGCATCCCTGTATGTATGTGTGTGTCTACTGTGAGTGACTGATGATGGTCCTCTGTTGCTGTTGTCCCTTCACAGCCTCAGGGCAGGTCAGTGTGTTGCTATGCCAACTCTAGGGCCAGGGCAACATTTTAATAGTGATACAGAAGTGAGTAACGGCAGAAAGGTGACGACGTCGAGGCTAAGCACAGACAGTAACATTCAAAGTGGGATAAAGAGAGTAGAATGCAAAGTGGGAGGACAGAGGAAGAGATAAGAGGGGAAGGAAAACTTGTGTTAAGGGGAAAAGAACAAATGACGGCAGTAAAAGATGAGAGCCAGGAGGAATGAGGAAGTGAGGGAGACAGGAAGGGGTGGATGAGAGAGGTGTTGATAAAGGCTTTTGTTAAATTATTAATAAATTACTATCAGTGTCTTGCAGAAACCCTGTACATGGACAATTGTATCATACTTTCTGTTTGATCTTTTCTAATTTCATATCACCCCCCTCCTCCACTTAAGTCTCTATTACTGTCACACAACCACCACAAGATATACAGGACAGGAAGCTACTTAAAAGATAACCCTACACTCCAAATATAACAATGCCAGCCTCTGCAAACAGACGTGTGAACAAAGATCAAACCTAACCTTTCTTGTTGCTCACAATGCAAACTGTTTACACTCATTAACTCTTGACATGGTCTGTCTTTCTAAGTTGTTGTTCAGTTACAGCTGTGTCGACATCAAAAATTTCGGTATATATGTGACGTCAGCAAGGTCCTCTGTGCTACCTCTACAATGCTCTCTCCAAAAGTATAAATATACAGTGACGGATATTAGCTAACAGTCCTTGAATCTGTTATTGATGCACTAAAGCAGTTGCTACTGGATGAAAGCCAACCATCTCCTGCTTTCTCCCTGTGGTGTAAAGTGCACTAGGGACAGACACATCATAATTCAATTCCAAATAAAAAATTCAATGCAAATTAATTGACATTAAATTAAAACTCATCATAATTACTGGACTCATAGTAACGATTACAGAAAAGGTTTCTTGCATTAACATGATATAAATGTATAAGATAATTAGGTGATATTCGTACATCATGTATTTATTCCAAATGATCAAAATTTCATGTGAGCAACTTTCTTTGTGAGCTGTCGCTCATTGAGAACACTCCACGATGGAATGAGAGCGGAGAATGACCCCTAGTTACCTGACAGTAACAAAACAACTGGGGTGAACTATATTTGTATCCACAGCATGTAACTTGCCACAAGCCAAAGTTGGAACAGATGTTTTGTCAAATCTAGCTCCTCATACCTGGCAAAAATCACAAATTTCTTGTTTGGTTTCCAGGGGGCTGTATAGTTAAAACCAAGCGGAACCAGAACAAATGTCAGACCGTGTGCACAAATTGCCAAACAGGGATTTGGACAGATGTTAGCATTTGAAATTGGTCTAGGAAAATTCATCTTACAGAGTGATTAAAACTTTGGCAGATTAGTTAACTTTTTGAAATGAAAAGATTTCTGGAATCTATTGCAGCTTAACTCAAAAAGCAGGTTGGTGATTTGCAAAGTAATGTTCTCCGTCCTCGAAATACATTTAAAAATCTTGTCACAAGTCACTCGTTCTTGCACCGAAAGCCTTGATCTGTAAACTTTGGAGTGTAGAAAATAGATCTTCAGACCAGCAAGTCAATTTCTACCATACTACAGTTGCAGATTGGCCCTTATAGCAGAGTTCGCACTCTCAACACTGCATATACAGTAACAGCCAGGACCTAGGGAACATGAGCAGGCCGCGTGGGTCGCAGAATCTCTTGCTTTTTATTTCGGCGCCCATTTTAACAGGTTAGAGCCCGCATGAGCAGCGTTGCTCGGCTGCGTGTCAGCTGCATCTCTTCTAGAGATTCGAGGTCTTGCCTATTTTTTTCCGCGTGCCGCGAGCGGTTCAATGGAACATGGACAATGGAAAATTATCTTTTAATTTTAACAGTATATTGACATCATATCAGCAACATAACTACAGTTTCAATATCTATATCTGTAGAATGTCAGACATGAAAAAAGTTAATATTTATTTTTAACTGAACACTTCCTGTTTTATTTCAAAATAAAAGCCCTCTAGTGTTTTTTCTGTGGACAGAATCCCTTCATTTGTTAACACAAGGCTTTTATTCTGAAATATTTGCAGGACAGTCTTGTGGAAAATGCAGAGACTTGCATTGCTCCATAAATTCATAAAGTACCGGCTTTTAATCGTGGATTATTGTTATTATTTACAAATAAACACACGCCTCTTAACCTTTTTCTATCTAAAATAAGTATAAATTACATTTATAATGAAATGAAATGGCCATTATAAAAGGCAAACTCTATGTAGAAAGAAAGGGCCGGCAGTAGCAGCACAGCACCAGTAACGCTGCTGGTGAGAACACCACACGCGTGAGAGATGCAGCAGTTCAGACGCAGCGGTCCACTTGCTGCTCACGTTCCCAGTGTGGCCCGGCCGTAAGTGTTGGAAAAAGGTGCATACGACATTATTTTACATGCCCACCCACCATTTTGAGTCCGAGCAAATCACTTCCCATCCACATCTCTACTGGGACTCTGAGTTCACGATGAAAGCATCTCTCAATGGGTGCAATCCATAATCCATTAACACCTCTACTCAGTTCACATGGTGTACATGTATTAACAAATAGCAATCGCCATACTCCTTTAATCTGTGATTCTTGATGTAGAGTTGTTGCTGTTGGAGAGATGCCAAAGCCCCTGAGCTAAATGGACTCCCCAGCACCGCAAGTGCTCCCATGGTGTAAATGTATTAACAGCTTCTCTGACACATTGTACATAATAACTCTAACCAACCAAACACTAATGGGGCTCCTGGCCAACTGTGGCCGAGGGCCAAAGCTGAACCGAGGCCCCTAACCACCTGCTGTGCTCCCCTAGTTTTAACGTGTAAACAGCTAACGCGACATTTCCAGCAGCACTAACTCATTAATCTAATACATTAAAGGTGTATTCCACCTTCTGAGCATACCTTTGGTCCAACCAATGGAGCCCTCTACATTGATTTTCACTATTTTGGATATGTGTATTGATTTTCAGGGCGATGCCACTTTAAGGAGAGTTACCAAATAGGTTGGCTGCCAGCTGAAGCAGTTTTAACATGGTGACAAATTACTCAAGAGAAGCTTTTCAGTGGGGATACGGAGGTAACATGGCTGCCCTGTATATAATTCATATTTAAATACAGTGTGTAAAATTTTGGCAACATCTACTGATGTGGTTGCAGATTGCAACCAACTGAATACCCCTCCGTTCACTCCTCCCTTTCCAAGACTGCGGTAACGTGAGCCGCCGAGTCCAAAACCGTGGAAACGCCGTTCACCTCACTCAGAGGCCGTCCATACCAAAATAACACTACTTTAGGAGCAACAGAAGTCAGACGGCGGCTGGCGGCACCACGGTCTTGCACTCTGCAGCTCACAGTTTCACAAGCGTGTCGGAGAACTACGGTGGCCTTCAGGTAACGTAAAAACATGAAAGGCTCTCTCTAGAGCCAGTGTTTGGTTTGTCCATTCTGGGCTACTGCAGAAACACGGTGGAGAAACATGGCGAACTCCGTGAAGAGGACCTGCTCCCTATGTAGATATGTAGGGCTCATTCTAAGCTAACGAAAACTTGATTCTTTCAGGTGATTATACACTAATGAAAACATAATTATGTTATATTATTATGTTTTCATTATTATATTATTATAATGATGAATATTATATTCCATTTCTGCCAATAGATCCCCCAAAATGTTACACACGGTATGCTATTTTTCCTGTAAACTGTACCCTATAAACACCAGTGTGATTTCGTTTAATTTTGCGACATGAAATACTACCAACACTAGCATACTAAGCATTACTAACTCATGGTATACCAGCATGCGTTCATGCACTAATACAGTATGTTTCCAATAGTACTAACCTTATCAGTCTGGCTCTAGCAATGATCCAGCTTTCAGGCATACAACATTAAGGCACAAGGGACACCAAAGGATGCCTACTACGACGAAGCTCAAACAACTGTACGGTTCGTTGGGTTCATATTCAAAGCAGCATGCTGCACTATACGTCCCAATGACAAAACAGATCAGAGCTTTCATTCCTGCATTTATTGCTTTGGGACAGAGAGCTGTTTATTATCTCAAATAGTGATTGCACTGTCCAAGATAATGAGAACAACACATCTGAAATCTGCTTGACAATTTCGGATGTTGGATTTTCCTTTTAAGTGTGCCAGCCAATGATGTTTCCAGCGTTAATTCCCAACGATCACCAGTGAAGGAGGGCAATCAGAGTACAGACTTCACTTTGTTCTACAACACGGAAAATACCACAGAATAAACCACAGCCTAATGAATCAGAGCTTGTAGAATCACAAGTTACGTAGTGAACAACACCGATGGATTAGAACCTGGGTGTGTACGGGTAATACCAAACACCGCTGTGATAGCAAAACATATTCTACCTACATACGTCTCTGCAGTCTGCAGTCATAAGCTGAGACCTAAACCACATTTAACTGGAAGAAAAAGAAACTCTTGAAAGTTACATTTCTGTTCCGCTCCTTCAGAGTAAACATATTAAAATGTATTAACACCGCCTTCCCTATGTTCCCTCGGTGAAAATATATTAGCAGGGCAAGTGACATTTCCAGCAGTGCTTCTAATCAATCACCTGCTAAACAGAGTAATCACTGTAGCAGCTACACTCTGTTAAACACCAGCTCTCCTCAGCCTTTCCAGCTTCACCATGGAACCAAGAAATATTGGTTGCTAATATGCAACATCCCCACGCTGTGATGGCCAACACTATGAAGACCAGCAGCCACTGAATGAATGACCGGGCATTTGCATACATTTAGACATGGAGTAGAAACGCAGTCCTACTGTAACATTCATCACTACAAGCAAATCCTTTTACACTACACAGTTATATAGTTATATCATAGTTGTTTAATATATATATATATATATATATATATATTAGGGCTGTCGATCAATTAAAATATACCTTAAAGGGAGATTTGTCAAGTATTTAATACTCTTAACAACATGGGAGTGGGCAAATATGCTTGCTTTATGCAAATGTATGTATATATTTATTATTGGAAATCAATTAACAACACAAAACAATGACAAATATTGTCCAAAAACCCTCACAGGTACTACATTTAGCATAAAAAATATGCTCAAATCATAACATGGCAAACTGCAGCCCAACAGGCAACAACAGCTGTCAGTGTGTCAGTGTGCTGACTTAACTATGGCTTGCCCCAAACTGCATGTGATTATCATAAAGTGGGCATGTCTGTAAAGGGGAGACTCGTGGGTACCCATAGAACCCATTTTCATTCACATATCTTGAGGTCAGAGGTCAAGGGACCCCTTTGAAAATGGCTATGCCAGTTTTTCCTCACCAAAATTTAGCGCAGGTTTGGAGCGTTATTTAATCTCCTTTGCGACATGCTACTATGACATGGTGGCAATGGATTCCTTTGGTTTTGTAGTTTCATATGATACCAGTATCGTTACTCTAGCTTTAAAACTGAGCCCGCTACAACCTCCGAAGGATCGATTGCGTTAATAAAATAAGTGGCGTTTAAACGAATTTGCATGTTATTATTGTGTTAACTTTGACAGCCCTAATATATATATTTGTGTGTGTGTGTGTGTGTGTGTGTGTGTGTGTGTGTGTGTGTGTGTGTGTGTGTGTGTGTATTAAGAGGGGGTGTAAGAAAATATCGAAAGTACAGAGTACCTCGACATTATGCTTTGTGATACTGTATCGATTCTCAACTAATTTAATAGTGTACGTGCAAAGATAAACTCAGTCAATTTATTTCATTTGCAAAGATATGCACCATCTCAGCGTATGTGCAATAAATGTTTTTTACTCAGTTTTTATGCATATGATGGTGTGTTCTTTATAAAATGACAATTTTCCTAAAACTAGATTTTAAAAATCACAATATATTGCCTTGTGTATTGGATCGTAACCCCTGTATCATGATATGTATCATGTTGCCAGATTCTTGCCAATACACAGCCCTAATATTAAGTTGTTACTGAATTTCTATAGCTGAAAAGCTACTTTTATTGCAACTGTTCACTCCTTCATGTTAGAGCAAGTCATTACTGTTATACCATTTTGCTACAGTACAGAATAGTCAACCCAGAGCTCTATAGTGTCTGTGAGCCATTCTTCTGGGCTACTGAGAGCAGTTAGTTACCAAATAATGATTCTCAACCTTTTCAGACCCCAAGCATAGAGGTTTATCTCCCAGCAATAACAATATTGTAAAGAGAATAATTACCTCAAGACAGAACCTGTTAAATTGAAGCTTGGGGGATTTGTGCTTGAGGCTTTTAAAACTTGCTCTTGCACTGCTATCCTCCTCCGCCTCCTCTCTCTCTAGAAGGGCTCTGCCACCTCAATCCTGCTCTCTCTTGCTCTTTGTTTTTTCTCACGTTGTGAGCTGGGGTGCATTCCCCCTATTCAGTAACAAAGGGAGTTTCCACCTATTCAATTTCAGGACTGATAAAGCTATGAGTGCTCAATTTGAACTAATGTGGCCTCCGATGATCACTTCTGTTCAGGTGAATTGAGGGTTGGAAGTTGACCAAGAGGTGGGCAGAAGACATCTAGAGAAACCCACAGGCTGGCATGGCCAAGATCCTTTCGCCTGTGGAGATGCTGTGTCAATAACTGCCATTTTCTTTTACAGTTCACCTGCATTGGGATACAAAAGGTGTTGACTTAAGAGCCTGAATTTAAAAATCGGTTCTGTCAAGGATTAGCACCACTGGTGTAAAATTTAATTTGTGGAAATATTATCATGTCTCCAGGTTTGAAAATTTAGTCTAGCAATTGCATTTGGGACTTGAGAGCTATGCTGTGCTAAGCATTTTCTGGATTAGAAAAAGCAGAGTAAGATGCTGGACAAGATAGGAGTGAGTGCCACTTAATGTAGGGAATGATCTTATTCTTGGGATACTCTTAAGGTGAAAAAAACAGAAGTGCACAAGCCCTTTAATCTGAGGCTCAGGATAAAGATTCAGATCAATAATAGTTCAAGGTTCTCAGCAGTAGGTTAGCGGCAGTGTGCCAAGAGCTGGTAGAAGTTGTCCGTAAGCATGTTCAGGGCCCATAATTACCATGTTAGTGTTGTTGCAATTAGGCTTTAATGAACCTGTGGATACATGCAGCTGAGACGATCTCACTGACTCTGGTGTGTTAAGCTGGTGCTCTTTTGCATTAAAGTAATCAGATACCAAGTGAGGACACTGCCTCCTGAGGTGTTCTGACTGAGCCAAGACTGACTTGGGAGGAAACCTCGGGGCAATCCCACTTCGTGCTGGATAGATTACATTTCCCAGCTCGACTGGGAGAGCTGGGGAACGAAGCTGAACTAAAGAAGTTGCTGAGGGAGAGGACAGGACATGACTTTGCTTTTTTAAGAGACTAAAAATAGAACAGAGGAGAATCTTTATGGGTCAAAACCTTTAAGAATTAATTTAACAGAACTTCCCCAAAGATCTTGGATAAAAATAATTTAAACACTTTTATTTGAAAGTTCTACTCTTTTACTCTTATTCTAAAAACAATAATTATCAGGTGGATCCATGGAACTCTAATTTAATCCTTATTTAGTTGTACCAGTGGTGAGTACGAGGTTCTCAACAGCTGAGCAGGAACTACTACTGTACACATGTCTTACTAAAGCTTCAGAGCTCTTTGCTGCAACTAACCCAACGTGACGATAGCAGTCGCATACAGTAAGTCTTTCCGACAAGTTTTGAGAAGCAGTTTGAGAGTTCTTTTAAGAGGACCTATTATGCTTTTGTGCTTCACCCCTTCCCCTTTCTTTTAGTGTGTAATATAGTTTTTTGTGCATGTAAAAGATCTGTAGAGTTACAAAGCCAAAAGTCCACGCCAAAGGGAGTTACTCTCCCCCACAGAAACACTGCTCCTGAACTGCCTGAAACGCCTTGATTGCAATCCTGCCTTTTCTTCCTTAACGTGGTGATGTCATCAAGTAACACGTTTGCATAATATCTGCAGCTAGTTTGACATGCCTTCAAACAAAGCTTGTTAAAGCGGAGCTGGAGCAGAGTCCCAAGAGTTTGGTATGGTTGACAAAATCACAACAGAGGGCCAGCTGACCAATTAGACTGGGCTTTTGGGGAGGGGGTGGGGGGCTGGGGGGTGAAAATAGGTGCTGCAGCACAGCCTGTATGTGAAAAGTAAAGCGTTTTTTGAACATTAAAGCATGTGAACATGTTCTAGTTGAAACCCAAATTACAAGTATGCACCTGAAAATGAGCATAAATGGCATGTCCAACAATAATAGCGCAATGACACTTTTGGGAAATGTGCACCTGGCCAGTGGTTGCAATGGAAACAGTGACCTAGCCTAAAGGCTACAGAGTGCTGCAGGGGACAAACAGAGTAAACATCAGTCAACCTCTGTATAACACAACACAGAACACATCCACAGTTATTTGCTCTTAAAAGGAACATCTGCAAAATTCACATATGTTAATTTTTGGATCTGGGACAGTTCAGCCTAGATTTGTGCAACTAGCTTCCAATATGATAATATGGAGTCCCAAGACTTTAATCTGTGACACATCAGAGACAGTCTGTATTCTGAAGATACAAAACACAATTTCAATATAGTACTCTGCACTGCAGTATCAGTAATGACTAATGGCTTTATTTTTGGTTTATGTTTACTAATGGCTCTACTTTACTTTTGTTTTTCGGTTTTCTTTGAATAACATTAACGACATATTTTCACTTTCAAACCAAATTACTGAGCTGCTCATAAAGAAGATGACGGTGTGACACCCCACAGCTTCATTGGGAAGTTGCAAAAAGCTTGCATACCTCGTTAATATCTGTTGTGAAGTGAAGATAGAATAATGCATCTTCTACTAACAAAGTTGTAAAATGTTCACTTTCTGTGTGAAATTTAAAATTAGATTTTCATCATTATAAATAAAGTTCATGCAGCCAAAAATAGCTTTATGCTTGAACTCCTGACTAATTCATGCTGTACTGGAGGCCTGAACCATCTAGTTACTGTAATATGAAAGCAGCCAGTGAAGCAGCACTTTGATTGTGCTGAGAAATGCATTACTGAAATGAAATAGAATTAAAAGCATCACAGAAATGACCTGAGCAAAAAAGAAAGTACAATGTCAGCAAACAGAATGTCAGCACGTCTGTCTGTCTGTCTGTCTGTCTGTCTGTCTGTCTGCTCACTTGTCTATTTTTTCTATGTAACAAACTTTACTTAGAGCTTCATGAGCCCTCCACAATAATGCCTGAAGGTACCCACACCTCACTATATGACAGACAATCCTGGGGAAAAGTGGGCGGCAGACATGATAGCATCTCATTCAGCCGGAAAACCTAAAAATCTCTAAAACCACATCCATTCCCAGTCTCCCTCATCTCTTGTTCCCGCTGCTCCTCCTCCTCCTCCTCCTCCTCCTCCTCCTCCTCCTCCTCTTCCTTCCCTTCCTCTGCAAAGAGCACTGCCTGTTCTATCTTTTCCCTTCCAGTCATCATGGATGACAACCTTGACCTGTCTGTGCCTTCCCATATGAAGACTGGCCTACCCCGAGGCTAAAAACAATGAAGGGAATAACATTGCTTGTACACATACAGACAGAAAGCATGAACATGAGCATGCACTTGCACTTCAAAGTAAATGTATTCTTTGTCTTTAAAGGACCAGTGTGTAACAATTAGGGGGATCTATTGGCGGAAATGGAATATAATATTAATGAGTATTTCCTTTAGTGTATAATCACCTGAAATTTAGGGGATGCACGATCCAACTTTTTCAGTCCTGATACCGATAGCGATACCTGGGCTTTGGGTATTGGCCGATACCGAGTACTGTTCCGATACCAGTGTCTAATTAATAAGCTGTATGCCTCCCTGTGTGGAAGTGACTGGGATCATTCTTTTTATGTGCAAGGCAACATCAGGCTTGACTTAAACATTGTGGTCTGGTGGTCTTGAGGAGCTGCAGCATTTATTTCTGCACAAACTTCAACTTCCACTGTACATTCACTTGATATTCTCAGAGCTAAACTAACTCTGTCTTCTGCTCCACTAGCTCACTTGTTCGCTCAAACACATTCGCCGCCGCCCTCTCTCTCTTGCTTCACCACTCACTTCCCACGTACACACACACTCTGGCTCTGGCTTTTCCAAATGAGCTACGCCACTCTCACAACAACTCTAGAGAGGGACATTTGCGTTTTCACCAATCAGCCACCGTAGTTCTCCTACACGCTTGGCACACAGGAAAGGCTGCAATCTGCAACCACACCGCTAGATGCTGCCAGATGTTACACACTGTTCCTTAAATACAGTGTTGCTAATTCTGTGTGTGTAGTGCTACGATTGAGACAGACTAGTGTGTAAGTGTACATCAGTGTTGCACATGTGACTGTGTTTTTCTTCGACATGCGTGTAGCGTGTGAAGTATCTCAATCCACTGTTTTTTTCACCCAGTCAGACCATTTTAAGTTGATAACTAAGTTAATGGGTCACAGATCAGACATGGTTTACAACTCTAATATCTGACATGCTGTAAATATCAAACAATTATGAATGCTAAGAAGAGAATACAATTATACAAAATAGGAACACAAGTGTTCATTGCTCAAATGTTTAAATGGGCATTCATCATTGCTGTCCCTGTTGCACCACTCTCTAAGACACACAAGCGACACACACGCACACACACACACACACACACACACACACACACACACACACACACGTGGTGTAATGCATCTTCATTTAGTCCTGCTGTCCTTTGGGCACATTTACATCTGTCAACTCACTATACAAAATGGATGGATGGGCTTGTGTGTTTGTGTGTGTGTGTGTGTGTGTGTCTTTCTTCATGCTGTAAATATGTGTGAATCAATTTGTCTTCCTGTGTGCTTATGTGTGTGAATGACTTGTGCATTTATCTTGTATATAATCTTTAAGGACAAGTCTGTCTTAATGTCTTCTGGTATTTACATGGGAGCAGATGCATATTTGCTTCTGTCTCTGTCTTTATATACATACACTAATATGTGTGTACGTGTGTGTGTGTGTGTGTGTGTGTGTGTGTGTGTGTGTGTGTGTGTGTGTGTGTGTGTTTGTGTGTGTGTGTGTGTGTCTGTGCATGTGTGCAAAATAGTCAATTTCCTTTCCTTGGTGACAGTTCATGGTCCCCTGGGCAGCATGGAATTGTGGGTAAACTCGATGTCACAACTATTCCCATATATCATCGGACTGACACAAACACACACACATGTACACACAAACACACTGCATTATAGCTCATGGGGAAAACCAATAGGCAGTATAAATGTATAAATTGGACATTATATGTCTCTAAATTGCTGCATCCTTTCTACACTTTCAGTTATCGTACTGTTTAAAGTAATGTAGTGCTGGCTAAAAGACAGAGAAGATTCGATATTTCATCTTTTTTAGCCAACAAAGATGAATTATAAAAGAGGATAGCTTACTCTCAGTACACAGGATTTTACATAAAGAGGACTTTGTATGGGAGATTTAAAGCCAAAGAAGAAAAAGTCTATTGTTCCTACTGACGTCAAGGAACATTATCTGAAGGGCAGTTTTGGGTCTCACTGAAGCTTCCCTCTGATTCACAGAAGTAACAGAAAAATTGGGATAATGGTTTAAAATGTCACGTCATTATTCCTTGTGCCTGCCTTGCTTTCTTATCACTGCATTTCGCCAGTAAAACGTCAAGGGAAAGCAGAGACTTTGTTCAGGAAATTTGAGTTTGAGACTTCTGCATTATTGAGTCTTCAGAAATGGCTCCAATTAAATTTAAAGAATGATGATAGATTTAGCTACATTTATTATCATTATCTTAGATTATACTGTGCGCATGCTTTTATTAAGTATAATTCAATACTAAAAAACAGTCTCTCTCCTCTATACCTTTAAAGTTTGTCCTGTTGCAGGATCTGTACACAACCCAGATCCCTCCACCCCTCCCCTTCCCCCGTACACACACACACAGATAACTGACAGTTGCTCACCGGCACCGCCGCCGCCACTCATCGTTGTTGTTGTTGTTGTTGTGAGACAAATCTTCGTGGGGTTGATGGAGTTTAGATAACATTGCCAGGTACTAAGTGAACGAAATATGGCAAAAAGTACAACAAAGACTGGGAAAATGAGAGTGGACTTAAAGAAAGATTGGATTCACTCCCTCAAGAGGGGGACGATTCAAAGGCAGTTTTTTGTAAGTGTGATATACAAGCATATCATGCCAATCTGGTGAGACAAGAAAAAACAAGAAAAATGTAAAGTTACAAGCGAAAAATTGATGGAAAAATTACATGAAACGTTCAACTTCTTTAAGTTTATAACGAGAAAAATGTGAAGTTATCAGCTAAACATGGATGCAAAAATGAAATGCAATGCATGTAATCAAAAATAAATTCATACATATATATGAAGTGATCAAGTAGCCGCCTCTCTCTCTCTCTCTCTCGTATTGTGGTAGGTAGGTGAGGTCGCTTGTTTTGGGCTTTTTTGGGGTGCTTCTATAGACCTGATTGCTTGTTTCTCTCGCAAGATCTGGCAACACGGCTAAAACACAAACACAACTGTTCTTTCAGGTGGATGTCAGTGTTTTATTGGTTCTATTTGGGGTTTAGCTGTGTTAAATCTTCCGACTAGATGTGTGAAATGCCTAATCCTACATTTGCCTGTTGCACTTGGAAGTGAACGTGTCAGAAGAATAAACTGACCCTTGTTCCTTACTCAACACACCGCGTGATGATAAATCTGTCCGGCCATAAAATAAATGTATGAACAACAAATACTGTCTATGCCAAATCAACATCCTAACGTGTCTACCAGTCTTACAGTATGCTCTACTAGCATCTCCTAACCATGTCACTGAAGTTATAACTATAAATTATACATATCACAGACTTTTTTGCGTCTGTCAGCTGTAAATGTGCTTACACAAGGAAATAAAGCACAAGTGGAGTGACATAATTGAGATAACACTGCTTCTTCTCGATAAATCACTGATGTCAGGACCTTCAAATTCACAGGAACTCCCATGATTCAGTGTGACATCAATCAAACCGACAATGGAGGTGGACAGCCAGATTTTGCTGACTCTATACCTCACCACTCCAAAACGTCTATTGGCATCTGTGCGCTTGGAATAAATGTATGATCCCTCGCACCAAAAAACCTGTTTAGGACTCAAACCAGTGTTCCTGATACATTCATTCACATGCTGTCCCTGAACGTTCAGCTCCAATTCAATCCCCTGTGTATAATATTGCCTTATTTATCACTATTTTCCAGAAGTCATTCTGTCACTCAAGCGTCACTGTCACAGCGGGAGGCCCATTGTTTTCTGTTCTGCACGGTTGAAAGCTGCTGCTGATACTAACTCAACACTTCCCGCATGTGCTACACAGTAAATGTGAAAGCAGCGGTAGGCCTTCTGAACCTCTTCGGAAAGTGTTGACAATGCCATCGAGGTTAGGAAGTCGTTGGCAAGTCGGTTTGGAACAGCAAAGACAAAAAATAAAAGCACTGAGGACCGATGTTACATTTTATGAATGACAATGCATTTTAAACTGGCACAAAATAAAATAAAAACATTCCACAGGGGCTATGCGACGGAGCCGTTTGGTTAAGGTTTGCAAACAAAAAGAAGAAAAACAGCCTCGCACACAGTTTGAAGTGGTTAGATTAAGAGGTGCAGACGCTTCTTTACAGTTGGGCCAAACCTCACACATGTGATAAACCACCCGACATGGGCTCTGATAATGGCTGCTCACTGTAGCTCAGCTCTTCTTCCACAATACCAGTAAACCTACATGAGGAAATCTAATATTAATATTAATTTTAAAAGCCTGTTGTTTCAGGATTAAAAAAAAAAAAACACACCAGAAAACCTCCATGCGGATGTTAGCTAATAAATATCACTTATTAGGGCAACCAAAATGAGTCTGATCTGGAGGCCACACCAACAGATAATCTTGACTGATGACCACTGAGCCTCTGATTGAAATTTCTCCTTACATGAGAAAATATGATGTAAATACTTGTGTAAAGGCCAAGAATCCTGTTAAGGGGTGTCGAGCCCCCTTTGTCAAGGGCAGATGTCTTGCAGGTTTTTGTTCCCTGAAAGTTAATGAGGCGCACTTTGTATCTGAGACTAAATGTGGCTCATTAACTATCTAGGAGGAACAAATACCTGAAGGACACCAAGACTGCAGTCTCTTTAAGTAAGCACAACATGAAACAGCACTTAAACAATGAGCAGCAAAAAATAAATGAACAAACAAACAAAAACAAACAATAATCTAGTGCACACAAGTTCTGGTTACCAGCCGCTGCAGAGTGCGGCTGGTATTGTTTTCACCTTGTGAGTCTGTATGTGTGTCATGATGGCAAAATGTGGTCCTGGAGACACCTGTAGTTAGATATACTGTACCACAGAGACAGTTTTGAGTAGTTTGCCAGGTGTTTATATGTCTGTCTGTCTGTCTGTGAACAGATTTTATCACAGCAATAGCATCAAAATCATGCAAGATGCAGACATGAAACTTAACAGGTGTGCAGTTGAGGTCAAAATGAAGGTTGAGTTCGAAAATGGGTGTGGTCCGAGCAAGGGTGACAGAAGTAGGGGGGTAGGAAGTGGGGAAGGGGCCATTGGACCCCCTACTTTACACCCCGATTTGGCGTCATGGCTGGTGTGATCCTATCGCAAGATGGCCTCTAGTATCTTATTACTTTCAATATTGTCTGGTATTGGTGTATATAATATCTGTAAACAGATTCTGCATTCACATGTAGAATCTATAGGCAACAGCACGTGATTTTGTCATCGGAAGTGTTCTGGTTTCCGTTTGTAGTCCGAGTAACCAGTCACGTTCGAGCAGGCTAATGGTTTAATATTAGCTTGTAAACTGGCTACTTGTGAATCAATCCGGTCGTACACGTTGTCTTTCAACTCCAGCCTCGCATCTCAAGTTGCTAATCGGACTGTAAACAATGAGCAGCACACGGAAAAGGAAGTCTAGGCCCGGATATCCGCTGGCTACACTGGAACCCCAGAAATATAGACCTTTACCCCCAGAGGCTTATCCATCGTAGGACCAATAGCTGACAGGTTCCGAGATTGCGGTCAGGTTAATGCAGTTAAAAAGATCAAGATGACTTCATGTCCAAAACAACCTGAATTAAAGAATAAATGCTTAAAGGTTCAAATAATCTATCCAAACAGATTTAGGTGTGGACATGACCTAAAATGTTGAATAAAGTCCTAGATGAGCAGATGGAAGGACATTAACATGTAACATGTAGAGTTATTCTTGTGGTACCTTCAGTATAGTGTGTTTTCATTGGATAACACAGCAGAAACCTACTCTGAAAATGCACCTCTTTAAATCCTAAATATTTAGGATAAGTTATGAAAAGATGAGACCATGTTAAGTTTTGAAGGAAATTAAAGTTTCAATTTCAACAACCAGCGGTAAGAGTGAGCCTCTGGGCTTTCCTGTTAAATTAGAGTGAAATCAAACTATTGCTGATGTTGCTGTGGACCCTCTGCGAGCCCTACGAGGACCTGCTTTTCAGGGCCTTTGTAAATGAATCCAAAATGAACTATAATGTTTTGCTTTCAAACCAGATGACTTGGCAGTGAAACGCAAACTTGCATTTTTGTCTCAAATAGAATAACAAACCAGGGGCCAATTACACAACCTGGCCAGACATTAGCCATGGTTCATGTCCAACACTTCTTCTTACAGAGGTAATACAGCAGTTTTTATGGGGATGTAGAGGGGCAGCACTCGCAGTTACAAGCAGAACGCTACCTAAGACACAAGAACCATCGATCCATTATCTGTAACCGCTTATCCTATTCAGGGTCGCCGGGGGGCTGGAGCCGATCCCAGCTGACACTGACCGAAGGCGGGGTACACCCTGGACAGGTCGCCAGACTATCACAGGGCTGTCACATGGAGACAGACAACCATTCACGCTCACATTCACACCTACGGGCAATTTAGAGTTAACAATTAACCTGCATGTCTTTGGACTGTGGGAGGAAACTGGAAAACCCGGAGTAAACCCACGCTAATACGGGGAGAACATGCAAATTCCACACAGAAGGGCCCCAAGTGGGGTTTGAACCTGTGACCCTCTTGCTGTTAGGCGACAGTGCGAAGACACAAAATATAAAATCAAATATATTGTTTTGTGAATAGCAAAAAGGCCAAACTTGATCTTTGACTCTGGTTCTGCTCCGTGATGCTCCACAAACGCTGGGAAGTTACTTTGATGTCGCTGGCAGACCAGCTGCTTGACTGTAACTATGTGTGTGTGTGTGTGTGTGTGTGTGTGTGTGTGTGTGTGCTGACATAGCTTATCCCCAGCTTTCCTGTTCTTTCTGCCCACCTGTCCGTGTGTGTGCACTGTATGTGTGTTCCTCTGTGGGTGTTAACCATAAAAACAATGTAAGCCCTGTTAAACCTTCCCATATTTCAACTCTAACACTCTCATCTCAGCTCAATTTGTGTGTTTCAATTGTGTGTGGGAGAGAGATAAAGTCAGAGGTAGAAATTTCATGTAGACTTGTGTGTATACCATCGTGCGCGCGTGCATGTGTGAGTGAGAAAAGTGTGTCTTTTTGTGTTTGCATATTTGAATCAGTGCGAGTTTGTGGGCGTTTCATGTCTTCTGGATCAATACATGTTGTGTTTGGGGAAATAAACAAACCCTTTAGGGCTTTCTTTGGTATACTTGAACACACACACACACACACACACACACACACAAACACAAACACACACACACTGTATACACATGCAAACACAAACAGAAACAAACACACATGAAGGAAGCCGACTGTGCTTTAGTGCCCTAACATATTTACGAGATAAATGGGGTGAACAGTGTGTAGCACTTTGAAAATCGCTGTGCATGTGCATATGTGTGTCTGAGGTAAGCTCACGGTCTTTACAGTGTTTGTGTTTTAGATGCATATATGACTACCTACGGTCTAACACACACTGATGTTCCACAGCCAATAAAGAACGCCCCTCGTGGTTTTCGGGATTCCAGAAATGAGGCAGAAAGACAAACCAACATGCCGTAGCCTCGCAGTCTTGAATTCAGTGTATATTCAGATATTCAAGGTAATTTTACTCACATTTCACACTGTCACGTCAAATGTCTTGATAGGACAGATCGCGCACTCCATCTCCTCTCCAAACACAAGTGCATCATCAACAACCCCTCAAGTGTGCCCACTCGATGCGTTTTTATTTCCATGATAAGAGTTGTCACGGCGCTCTGAAAACAACAAATGGCTCTAAAGATCTTCTTTGAGCCTCACAATACTGAAAACAAATTAATCACGGGCAAGACTCTGGTTGTCTCCAGATGTACCGTTTTAATAATTGAAACACGTTGAACACTGAAGAATTATACACTTATTGTATCAGCCCCATTAATGCATGTTCCACAGGCCTCGTAGCGGGAGGTAAAATACTTAACAGATAATATACTTAATGGCTGCAATAGTCATGGATCATATGGTTAATTACAGCGTATGCAAATGTATGGATGAGAACACTGGCAGCGCTGTATGATTACAGTAGAAATATGGCAATAAAATCTATGGGTGGCTAAAAAACTACTAAAAACACAGCATGGTGGAGATGCTATTTTTCTCCATAGACGTGTCACAAACTACATATATTTTGTCCTTTGGTTTTTGAAGGAGCCGGAACTTCATAGCTCGCACTGGGAACTAGTAAACCAGATGGTCATTGCTGTCAATGCATCAGCAGGTGTGTGATGGGGCGTGACAGCCTAAATGGTTCAGGAAGCATGTAGCAGCCTTCAGAGTTGGCTGTTGGAGACCACACTGCTCCTCCGACCCACCAAACGACCATCAACCCAGCAGCGCCACATGTTTTGCACTGACTGGTATTGCCATCCTGCACTAGCTACTTCATGCAGATGCGTCATCATTTCATGTTAGTGCTCTGTATATAATAACTTGTGATCAAGACCAAAATAATACACAGTTATGTTTGAAGCAATTCGGCCTGTGGTCATGTGTAGAAAGATTATCTTGACCAATATTCTTGTGGTATGAGGTACGTTAAAAGTGATTTTTTCATTCCCTGATCGGCTCGGAATTCCCACTTGGCTGCACCGATTTCAAATCGCAAATATTAAACATGTTCAATAGTTGATGACGCAGTCACGTGGGACTTCAACTACAGTCATGGCGGCTGCAGCTAACGCAAACGCGAAGCATAAAGTAGTAGTAAGATGGACCTCAGAAATGGAGGACCAAATTGTTGATTTGTGGCAAAAACACAAGTGTTTATTTAACGTGTCTCCATGACTTTATTCATATTATTTTCTTTTTTCTTTGGGAATTTTCAGTACAAAGTAGTGCAAAAACTAACATCGCTAATTCTCCGCCATGTTTGTTTACACTAAAGTCAGGTTTCTTTGTTTTTCACTGAAGGAGGACTGGGTTTTGTTCCTCATCTCTTATGTTGGAATCACATTAGGAAGGGATATCTTCATGGCCAGTGTGAAGAGGAGGAGTTATTGAAGTGACCAATAACTCTGTCATATGGGCATGGAGGTATTGTCATATGATAGACTTGGAAAAAAAGAGAACTTATTCTTTAAGATGTTTTGGTGTAATAGGCCAAATAGAAATACTATAAACATCATACATTCAAGTTTGCATTACAGCACACACACACACACACACACACACACACACACACACACACACACACACACACACACACACACACACACACACACACACACACACACACACACACACGCACACACACACAGGTAATATACTGATACACACTGATCTTTTGTTTTATGATGTGAAATGCGCACACACTTCCTCACCCAGAGATGATTAATAGTCACTGCTCTGTCGGATAATGAACTGTAAAATATGTGATCATTTAACTATGTTTTATACCTGTGTGTGTGCGTGTGCGTGTGTGGGTGTGTGTGTGTCCACTTTAGAAATTGGAAATTAAAGGTCATTGTGTGTGCATGTGTTTATACCTTAAAACAAGAAACCAGCATATTAGTGTATTTGTGCAGCTGTATGTCCATAAATTCTAGACGGCCTCTCTGCTTGCTGTGCTTTGCTTTGTCTGTGCTTTCTGTCTCCAGAGCTGCAGACCTGTCTGGAGGTTAACCAGCAGCATGGGACACACATGAGCCCGGTGTGTCCCATGCATATAAGCCTGAGCAGCAGCCAGTCCTTGGTGGGCAGATCTCCTCTTACCCCATATCTCTGTGTTGTGGCTTTTGGTTACTTTCTCTTGTTTTTACAGCACAACAGCCATTTCCCCTCATCCACTCCCTACACTACTGACTTTACAGATTCCTTCCATCTATTTGTTTGACTTGTTTAGATTATTGTGTGGTTAATAAACTACTCTATTAGTTAGTATACCCGTGTGTCTCCCGTTTTTGTCCAAGTCTAAGAGCCGGGCTGTGACACAATATCCTTCTATGTGTGTGTGCGCTTGCACAGATGTGTGTAACTTGCAGCAGTCAGGATCATCTCAGTAGATTGATGATGTGAGCCTGAACCGTGCAACTACGCGACGCTGAACGCACCTTGGTTTTACAGTATTTTACAGCTTTTTATAACGTTTTACAGTGTTTCCATTTAAATAGTGTTCAGTCCAGAGAAAACCATTTCTACGCTTGGAGAAACTCATATCCTGTTTTCGCACATGCATACCTGTGCAGGCACACACACTCACAGGGACGCATACACACACACCAACACACACACCCACACCCACACACACACCCACACACACACACACACACGGTTGTTAAATGGAATAAGTTTGACGGTGTGACAAGCCATGGTGGGCTAAATGACAGTCACAATCATTCCCTACTCTATCACACATACACACATATGCAGAATACAAAACGCTCACACTTTCTCTTTTTCAACCTCTCTCTCTCTCTTTCTCTCCGTCACACACGCACATATAAAATCATTCATTGATTCATTAACCACTTTGTTCAATCCATCCATCTTTCAGCAGAGGGTGAAGGACGGCTGGAGGAAGGGAAGAAAAAGGACAGATGAACTGCAGGAACATGAAGCAGAAAACAGCAGCGGGAAAGTGATACTGTTATAATACACACCAAGAAAACAGTGCATAGAAATATTAAAAGTATGAAGCTGAGAGTGAGAATGACGGGAGGACGATGTGAAATTGAAAATGAAAGAGCAGTGAGAGAAACCTTTAAGGAATGAAGAGAGGGTGCACGGGGAGACGGTGCGCTGAGGGAATGTGCGACGGGAGGGCAATGAGGAGAAACTTTTGATGTTCTCGTGTGAAACATGTCACGTAAAAAAAACAAAAAAAACAGGGGGAAAATAATTACAAGCATCTCAGAAAACCACCAGCTTTCACGCTCATCCAAACAATACACATGCACCCACATGTGACTAGAAAAACAAGCAAGCTGAATACATTAAAACCAACTGTGCCTGTAGCCCACACAGGAACAGTCTGTCCCTTATCTTCCTCTGCAGATTACATTTCTGACACAATCACACTGATGAGAAGAGTACCACCCATACTAATATTAATAATACTACTAATAGTGACAGGACAAAAACAGACATACAAAAGGAGCTACGCTAGCCTGCTAATGTCTTCCTGCTATGATTTTATAACATTAACAATGTCTACAGCAGAATATACAGTAGTTGTTTTGCAATAAACTTTCCACCAACTATAAAAAAGAAAACAGTAATAAAAAATAATAAAACAAGAGTGTGGAGTAGAAGAATTCGTTATGGAATTTATTCAATATTGACTTTTTCTTTATTGGCTCTTCTGTGTAAAGGAGGCCGGTAAAATCAGACTACTGTACAGTACTGTTAAGGAGAACACCACAAAAAGTTGGAGAGGAGGAATACGTTTATCCTTTATACCGGTTGTGCATTTCAATAACATTTTTATTAACTGCACTGAATCCTTGATTTTATTAAATCCCTCCTGCTTTTTAGTCTGTTTCTATGTAAGCGCCTCAAATTTAACTACACTTTCTACACCCTAGGGTGACATTAAAGCAGCCGTGGGTAAAATTGGAGCAAATATGATTTTAAAAAGTTAATTTTATAAAACGGTCACTATATCCTGACAGTAGTGCATGAGACAGGTAATCTGAGAAAAATCATGTGCCTCTGTGTCCCCCGGTGCTCCTAACGGCATCTGCAGGATTTCACAGACGGGAGGAGAACAACCAATGAGAGCCGAGCTGGAGCCTGCCGTCTCTGAGCAGCTGTCAATCACTGGCGAACTCTGATCAAACTTTCAAACTAGGCAGCGCTGATCAAATATGAATCAATATTCTGTTACTGTAATGCCTATTTCTCGCCTCAAATGTTTTCAGAAACATCTTGTAGTGTACTGTTTAGCTGTAAAATGAGAAAGTTTGTGACCTGGTAGCCATGTTGAGAGCAGTTGAGGAAATACCAAGCACCGCCCATAAGCCGGAGCAATGAACAGCCAATAGGAACGCTCTCTCTCTGAAATGACCTGTGATTGGCCAAAGTCTCCCGTCACGGGCTACATTTTTTAAAGTCTGAAAACAGAGCCATGAGGAGGTGCAGTAGTCTAGTTATCTCTCAGAACACTTGAATTACAATATGCTTAAAGGTTATTATGGAATTTTTGCCAAATAATCCCAAAAACATTCTGCCTACTGCAGCTTTAATTGTCATTATAACATCTCTTCCATTGTGTGAATGTCGGCTGGTATATGTATGTGTCAGGGGAGGAGACAAACTAGTGCAATTACCCAATATTGTAAATGAGTTGCTTTTCATGGGGCTGTACATTCTGATTGTTTTGAATGTGAATGTATTGCCCTAATATTGCACTTGGCAAACTTCGCATGAGCACTGAATCAAAACTTGGACAGCCATTAACTGGCAAAATGTGGAGACATTTCCAGTGAACAATTTAGTCGCCCTAGAGAAGAGCAATCTGTCTTATTTTACAATCAGACTACATATGTTTTTAATTTTATTTTTAGAGACCTGATGGCTTTGACACACCAGCCACATTACTGAATTAACACCCGTACCAGGAAGACTCCTTGCTTCACTTGTTTGTATAGCTTGTCTTCAAAAAGTACAATTTATTCCTAATAGACAAAGTTAGTGCTAACGAAAACTTTCCTTTAAAAATCACTTTCTGCGGCGCCCTGGTAGCTCACCTGAGCAGGTGCCCTATCTATCTAGGCTGAGTCCTTACCGCAGCGGCCCGGGGTTCAAATTTGACCTGCGACCCTTTGCTGCATGTCATTCCCTCTCTCTTCCCCTTTCATAATTATCGCTGTCTCTCTCTCCATTAAAGGCATAAAAGCCCAAAAAATAATCTTTAAAAAAAATAGTTTTCTTCCAAAATATGCTGTACATAAACAATAGCTATGCTTTGATTGCTGGCGAGTAGTCATGGTAAATGTGAGATAATCTATCCTGACCCAAGTGGGTTTTAAAACACTCCACAGAGGCAAACCTCCCTCTGCTTCACATCAGTGGGTAATTAGCCTCCATGTAGTGGGTTATTAAAAAAAAAAAAAAAAAAAAGTGGATTATCCAAAAGTTGCTGGCTGTCAAGTCAGTGTAACACATGAATTCATCGTGCTCGCATAGACTTGAGATATATCTGTTACTTGAGGTTTAGGGCACAATCAGTTTAGAATACACTTTAGATAGGGCTGTGTATTGGCAAGAATCTGGTGATATGATATGTATCATGATAAAGGGGTTACGATTCAATATATTGCCATATATTGTGATTTTTTAAAATCAAATTTTAGGAAAACTGTCATAGTATAAAGAACACACCATCATATGTATACAATCTCAGTAAAAAAAAGGTAAATTTTTTATGCAATCAGAACAGTGGGATCTGCATTTGCACTTATCCCAGTCACTGTAACATCAAACATCATAGCACTGCTTTGAGAGGACAACCAGGCGCACATCTTTGCAAATGAAAAAAAAGTATTGACTGAGTTATATATTTGCATGTAAACTATTAATAAAAAATGTATAGATAATTGATACAGTATCACAAAACATAAAATTGCTATATTTGATTTTTTTGATATTTTCTTACACCCTTAATTTTATATAAGTATAAAGGTATCGAGAGAGCACAACAGTGTTTTGCAACACGACATCTTAGGGTAGCCAACATGCTTTTTGAGCTCAAACCTTTAATTAAAAGGGCTTCGGTGCACCATTAGGATGGAGGACCTGCTGGCTCTGTTCTTTTGGGGGATATAAAATGCGCTACTGTACCTGAAAATTCAGTGCTTCACGAGGGAGACAGTTTTTGTTTGGGCTGTTTTGTTGTGCTCCTCGCAGATTGTGGTGCATGCAGAATGAGCTGAGCCTTTTTTTAACTGCATTACCATTCTCTGCTAAGAACTGTGTTCTTGGCTGTACTGAATATTTATTGTTTTTTATTATGTTTCCACTGCAATGATAGGTTTGATTGGAATCTATGCTATTTTCAAAACAAGCTGAGGCAGAACGTAGCAGTAAATACATTTGAGTTAAACAGCGGGAAATAGGTGAGTCTGTGTGTGTGTGTCCGTGCGTAAAAGCAACACAAAATTTGCATTACTCAGTGTTTTAAGGCAGCAGTGCCAGTATTCATACTTTATGATGTTTGGTGGCCATTGGACCCTAATATGTAGGTGGAAAGGAGGATTTTACCCCCAAGCATCTGCTGTTGGCATGTGCTGTTGACAACTGAATCACCAGGACACACACACACACACACACACACACACACACACACACACACACACACACACACACACACACACACACACACACACGCACACACACACACACACACTAGCCTTTGTCAAATGAGCCAGTCATCGCTGACAAGTTTCTGGTTTGTCTCTTCACTCCCCGGATACAGAGGGAGCTCGGTTTTCACAAATGGTGCATGTTTGTGTGCGTCATTGTGAGTCTCTCTGCATAACTGCAATTTGAAGGCCAGCAGTTGGTGTTTTTGTCCTACTGAGTGATTTGTGGTAGCTACCACTACAGCAGTCTGAGGACTTTAAGGCCAGTGATCCTACGCTCTCCTTTAAGGAAATGAAAGAACCTGAACTGTTCCAGTTCAGCTATGTGTTTTACACTAATTTCACTGGGTCTCCGCAAGAACCACATTTTCACTTTCCCTGTGATCCATAGCTGTTTTTGTGGCCTTTTTGAAGGTTACTCCAATAAAATGTAGTCATACCCAGGGAATGTGTATTTCATTTGATTTGTAGCTCTGTTTTTCCACTGCTGGTTATATTTCAGCCAGACTGACCAGCAGCCCGGGCGCCACAATGGCTCACTGGATTGCAAATCACATACAATTCATTGTGTACCTAAGGTAAATAGCTTAGGTGAATCCAAAGCCTGGTGGCACTGGCAGTGATGTTGTTAATCATATCTGTCTGTTGAGTCCAGAAGCACTTCAGTACCGCCAGAGCGGCCCTGTGACATTGCTACCAAACATAGTGCACAGGTCGAAAAATCCTCATCCCATTTTTCTGTTAATTAAATTTCATAGCCGAGGGTCAGTAGCTCAGTGGGCAATGTCAACTGTGACTGGACCTTGTTAGGGTGACTGAAATGTGTCTCATTTCTGTCAAGGGAATGTAACTAATTCATTTGTCACCAGGTCACAGCAGCCAGAATATTTCACCAGGCGCTGTAATTCATAGCAGGCAATTTGTCACAGTAAAGAAGAAAGACTGAAGCAATGCTGATGATCACAAAAGTGGTTAAGACTTATCAGCTACGACCAAACTCTCACAACCTCTTCCGCAGGTGGCGTTTGAATTTAATGCCCTTCATCTATACTAAATCCGATTATGTAGCGGTGGTTCTGGGAATTTAACCTTCGTTTTAACCCTCAGCAGTCGGTAGATCAAGGCTCTTCATACTCACAAACTGTGAAGAGGATATTTCTGTGCCATATTTCTATAGGATAGATCTTGGTTGCTGTCTGTGCTGGAACTGACTCGAAACCTGTGCCACTATATGAACCAAAGTTATTTTGCCTTGGCTAACTGTCCCTTGCACTCAGAATTCGTGTTCAAGCAGCAGTTTACTGTAAAGTGGAGAAAATGTCTATGGCAAAATGGCTATTGGAAAACACATGCAACATAAGAACTTAATGAGGTGACATGTCAGTGGTGTGTTTTCAGCTTGTTAAAATGCCTCCTAGTGGTCAAAAAAATGTAACGCTAAAGAAAAGTGACTATTTTCATAGCTCATCTTAATTTATGAGTAAATTAATGTCATGATAATTCTAGGGGAGCATTAAAGAGATAGTTCAGGTGTTTTGAAGTGGGGTTGTATGAGGTACCCCCCATAGTCGGTGTACTTCCCTAAACTTGTAGATCTGTAGATAATTCAAAATAAGTTATTCTCTCTTCTTTGGACTGCTTTGTTTTGCCTTTCCCATCACTTGAGCCTCCTTTTGTATGAAAATATATCAGAGCAGATTGGTAAAGGCAAACATGCGGTGTATGTTTAAAGCTGCCATATAGGATTTCACAGTTCTTAAAATCTATAGTGAAAATAAAACCAATGTCCCTTGAGATGTTGTGCTGGTGTTTGCAGATAACTCACGGCACATGGGATTGACTGCGTTGGGTTGGTATGCACCTATGAATTTTATGAATGTTTATACTGTAGATGGCCTATAAGTTGTGTTAGTGTGTGTTTTGCTGAGGTGCCACCTGTGCTGTACTTATAAGAAGTACACAACACTGTGATAGGATGTTTAAACTTTCTCACCCCTTCTTCAGAGGCAGCGTACGTGTGGGTGTGGGTGTGTGTGTGTGTGTGTGTTCGTGTGTGTGTGTGTGTGTGTGTGTGTGTGTGTGTGTGTGTGTGTGTGTGTGTCAAAGTGAGTGTGTGTGTGCCAATGTGAAGTCTTTGATGTATGATCAAGGATTCTTATTGTTCGCGGCATGACTCCGGCTAGCGTAAACACCACACAACACTTTCATCTAACATGCACGCAGATAGCCACACACCTAACACACACACACACACACACACACCTACACATGCACGCGCACACACAAGCGCACACCTACAGTAAACTTACACGGAGGCAAATGCACATCATTCACTCATTGCTGAAAAATTAAAAGGAAGAAAAGGTGATGGAAGGCAGCACTCTCGCCCACACTCCTTTCTTTCTCTCTTTTGTCCCTTCTCTCTTCCTCTACTTCACTCTACAAGAGCAATACCCACTCTTCCTGCGCCATTGTCTCCTACCCCCCCTTTCTTTGTTGAATCCACATTAACCTTTGAAAGCTTTATTTTATCTCTCCATTCTTTGGTGTTTTCCATCCTCCCTTTGTAAACTGTCTCATGTATTAGCTAGCACTTAGCATTTTTGCATTCACATCACTTCACCTCCAATTCTTACCTTTAAAGCATTTAAATAACAAGACTGTGAGTGTCGTCTCCATGGGCCCCATACATCAGGCTTAATTCTTCCCTTTACCATTTCATCTCCTCTTTTATATCTCGATCGTTAAGTGTTTCCATATTCATCTTCTGGAAACATATCCCAGTATAATTTCCATAATATTTCCATGGACCCTATGCATCACTGTTTTTTTTTCCCACTTACTTTGCTTTGTGATTTTGTTTCCTCTTTTGATTTTTTTTCCCCACTGCTGCTCACCTTTCAAATAGACTGGATCTTTTCTGCTTTCAATTCCTGTTTGAAAAGCTTGGCTTTTAAATGCTCTCTTAGTAACTAAAGTCCCGGGGTAATATCTTCACGGCCCCCCACACATCTGATCTCCTCTTTTTATACACCAGAATATTTATTCATTTCTCAGTATTCAATTATATATATATATATATATATATATTAGGGCTGTCAATCGATTAAAATATTTAATCGCGATTAATCGCATGACTGTCCATGACTAATTGCAATTATTTGCAAATTAATCACATTTTTTATCCGTTCAAAATGTACCTTAAAGGGAGATTTGTCAAGTATTTAATTCTCTTATCAACATGAGAGTGGGAAAATATGCTTGTTTTATGCAAATGCATGTATATATTTATTATTGGAAATCAATTAACAGCACAAAACAATGACAAATATTGTCCAGAAACCCTCAGAGGTACTGCATTTAGCATAAAACAATTTGCTCAAATCATAACATGGCAAACTGCAGCCCAACAGGCAACAACAGCTGTCAGTGTCTCAGTGTGCTGATTTGACTATGACTTGCCCCAAACTGCATGTGATTATCATAAAGTGGGCATCTCTGTAAAGGGGAGACTCATGATAGAACCCATTTCCATTCACATATCTTGAAGTCAATGGACCCCTTTGAAAATGGCCATGCCAGTTTTTCCTCGCCAAAAATTAGCATAAGTTTGGAGCGTTATTTAGCCTCCTTCCTAACAAGCTAGTAGACATAGTTGGTACCAATAGATTCCTTAGGTTTTTTAGTTTCATATGATACTAGTATCTTCACTCTAGCTTTAATACTGAGCCCGCTACAATCTAAAAATTGCAAGTTGTGTTAATGTGATAAAGAAATTTGTGGTGTTAAAACGAATTTGCGTTAAAACGTTATTATCGCGTGCTGTTTTTCTTCCGTGCAGTGTTCTCTGATAGATTGAAATATGCTAGACGCCTGAATTATGATACTTTTCATCCTTTTGGTCAGCATGAACATGTTTGTGTGTGTATGTGTGTATATCTGCTTCATTAAGGGGTCTTTTTTTTGAGACTCAAGGTACAGGGTAGTGCAACGCACCTTTTTTGAAAATAGTTGTGGTTGCACACAATCTACAGTATATGCACAAGGAAATTAAATCCATTAAATAAGCCACTTTGGAAATGTAATAGTAGAAATGAGCTAATTTAAAGATGTAGTGTGGGAGAAATGTGGGTTTCTTTAAAAAGATGTGTTTCCCCTGAGGTGGTGCACCAGGGCTGCAGGCTGTGTGCCGATCAGTCTGGAGGCTGCCGGTTCATACGTGTCTGCTGTGATACGGGTTCAACACTGTTAAACTTTTATAGTGTATTTAATTTAATGACGCAGAGAGTGATTAACCCAAATAATTTTGTGTCAACATATTCAAGTACTTTACTAGTTGGCAGACATGGAAATAAAGAACAATGTTGAATTATTAGCATTGCATTATAGAAAGGCTTTATTAAATAAACAAGTCTGGTCTGTGACTATGAAATATTTACCCAAGAACACACATCACAGTTATTATCAATGAGATTGACTATTGATAACAACTGACCACCATATGTTATGCTCTTGGTGCTTGTTTAACAGGGTGGAGACACTGGAAAACATCATGCAGAGGAAACCTGAGACACCTCAGAGGTGCAGACTGGACTGAATACTCTAACGCCTAATTATAATTTTAATGTGCTGCTCAGAGGAAGATTTAAGCACCTGTCTGAACTCAACCAGTGTGTGTTTTGACTTACATTTCGAGTAAAGGTTTTACATATAAACCATTAAGGAACAATATGCTTCATTTCATATTCTGTGAGAGAAAAATAAATAGAAATAATGAGAGGAGAGTTTGTTCAGCGAGAGAAAGTATGTGTCATGTTTAGTCTGAAGCATCACATGAGCCTTTGCAGTATGTTGCATTAACTCAAAGAGAAAAACAGCGTACAGGACAGCAGAGCATCACATTATCTGAGACACAACGAAACGCTGCAATCCGTTCAAAAATGAGCAACATAGGTAAATGACATTTTTTCCAAATGATGCTTGACTGGACAAGGATGTCCCAGTGGGAACATGGGCGATGTGTTGATTCCTCTGTTCATGCATCACGTCCCTGGCATCTCTCCCTTGGGTTTGTAGTGGGAGGAGCGAGGAAGAGATGAGGCATGAATAGGTAAGAACCCTGTGTTTTGTTTTTTCGCTCATAATACAGTCAAGAAATGCCTGGATTTTATGAGTCCTTGGATATCCATGCTATGAGAGCTGCAAGTCAGTGTTCCTCAGAGTGTTGTCTCATTATTTCCTCTCTCTCTGTGCCTTTCTCTCTCATCTATACAGCCCTACTGTCTAGCACATAAGAAATGACGAATAACATGACAACAGTGGAAATCAAAGTGACAAACTTTGCTGGCCAGTGTTGTTGCTATGTCACCCTATTTATTCTTTTTGTCCCTTTCTCTTAACAGGGTTTTGTCTAATACAGCAGAAATTGCCTCCTCATTAAAGTCTTGATTTTAAGAGGACAGGGGAAACTGAGACTTATTATTATGATGAATGTTCTCTGGTGGTCCTTTAAATTATGTGTTATTTGTCTTCTTACTGTAGCATGCTGCATGTGTTTCAATTACTGTACTGTGTGTGTGTGTGTGTGTGTGTGTGTGTGTGTGTGTGTGGGTGTGTGTGGGTGTGTAAACTCATTTAGATGAAACTGTAGAGCCATATTGTAGCTCCTTGTTGGTGTTCAGTAGCATGTTGTATTGATTAATAGGCATTATTCCCCTCGGGGAGATGTGGATGTTACAGTGAAAAAGTGTGTTGTGCACAAACACCCCACAGAGATAGCATTACACGGATAGATTAATATCAAAGCATATTTCAGTAAAGTCGGGCCATTATCAATACATATCTTCAAAGTGGAAGCCGTTTTACATAACCTTGTTTAACATTTACTGAGATTTTTTTAAAGTGTGAAATAAATCCAGTGACTGATACCCACCAAAGGACACTGAAGCAATGAGGTTAATTAAAATGATGCAGACAAAAAAATATGTGTTGCCCAAAGGACCAATAAATGAAAGTGATTGAAGGACACACCTTCTAAGTCGTTTGACAAAACAAGCCCAACTCAAGGTCCACTTACCAGCTTCTTCTGGAGCTTAATAGCTCAGTAGCTGATATGATGTCATCCGTAGCACTTTGAGGACATACTTAGTCTGAAAGGACCAGTGTGTAACAATTTGGGGAACTATTGGCAGGAATGGAATATAATATTAATAAGTATGTTTTTTTTAGTGTATAATCACCTGATAATAAGAATAGTTGTGTTTTCGTTACCTTAGAAGCAGCCGTTTATATCTACATAGGGAGCGGGTTCTCTCTTCACAGAGCCGGCCGCCATGTTTCTACAGTAGCTCAGAACGGACAAACCACTGTGTTAACTTCTCCTGCTTGGGCCAGAGTCAATAACGTTACTTGCTCCGGAGTTAAGCCCCGTCACTCCACTCAGCCGCCGGGAAACAAGACACGGGAAACCTATCTTGGTCTTGAGGAGCTGCAGCATTTATTTTTGCAACTTCCACTATACCTTCACGTGATATTCTCAAAGCTAAACTAACTCTGTCTCCTGCTCCACTAGCTCACTTGTTCGCTCAAACACATTTGCCGCCGCCCTCTCTCTCTTGCTTCACCACTCACTTCCCACGTACACACACACACATGCTCTGACTCTGCTATTTGCAAAATGACCAACGCTACTCTTTGTACAACAAAAGCTCTAGAGATGGCGATTCACGTTTTCACGTCAGCCACCGTAGTTCTCCGCTGCAATCTTCAACCTCACCTCAAGATGCCACCAGATGTTACACACTGTACCTTTAATATTGTCTTGGACTTCTTGTCTTTGTCCATGGTCTCGTCCATCTGCTGATATATGTGTAATATGGTTAAAAGCTCTGGCAAAAGTTAGTAAGGGAAGTTTGAGTTGTGATTGTTTTGTCATCTCTGAGGTCAAAAAGAGCTTTCATACTTAACCGTCCATGTTTTCAAAAGGTCTTTAAATAAAAAAAGGATATTACCTCATTATGTGTTGTATTTATCAAGAATATAAAGCATGACACATTCAAAAACGTGGGTTGGTGAAATACCTCTTTAAGACCTAATATTATCCCTGCCACCACCACCGTCATCAGTATCTGATCATTAGTCACGTCAGCTGAATTAATATTACATTATAATATTTGCTCAGACCTACTAAATACTTAAGTATTTAGTCATTTGTCTTTGATGACAAAAGCATCCAATCAAATCATTTCATCTGATCACATTTTTTGACAGCACACTATTGGCCTAATTTCTTTCTTGTGTCTCTCTCCTGTATCTTCTTGTTTTTCTCTCTCTCTCTGTGTCTTTCCCTCTAGATAGTCAGATGACTTCTGAACAGATTGAACAGAATATTAATTGCCTTCCTAATTTATGTTAATTTATGCTAATCTACACACTCATCGACTCTCAACGGGCTCGTTATCTAGATCGTTTAGAGCGGCCAGGAAGAGATTCAGTCTGTGTGACCCTGAAGGTTGCCAGTTCAATTCCCAATGAGCTGAGCCTTGGGGCCTCAGCAAGTCTATTTAACCCTCCATGAACCGGCATAAAGCTCTACTCTTAAAACTGGTTGATGCGTGGACACAAATAGCCAACCCATTAGAGTGAACAGACAGTAGTCACATGTAGGACATGACTCTTCTATTGCAATCTGTGACACACAAACTGTAAAATGGAGTCGTCACGAAACCATTATTACAAATCTTTCTGAAACACGACTGACTTTTTAAAAAAAAATACTGTTAGTAGTGTATTTAATGATTCAAATGATTAAAGTGCTTTTCTCTGCTGCAACATTTCGTGCTTTGTTTGAAAAAGAAGCAAGAGAGCATGACATGTCCTCTTGTTTTCCAGATTATTTTTTCTCAGTAAATGCTTTATTTGAAAGGCTTAGGGCTAGAGACAGTAGAGAGATGAGGGTGAAAAACACAGGATTCGGAATTAAATGTGAACAGAGGAGCCGATGGGTAAGTGGTGCTTGTAGTATTCATCAAAATTGGTACATTGATAAATTACCATTTGAATTCTCTCAAACAGCAGCCTCGGCCACTGAATGACATGGAAATTGTGAGTTCTGCCTGTTAGCAACAGTGTTACCTACAGTATTGTTAAAAAGTTTCCTGCTTTAATTGTTATAATTGTGTGCCACCTTGGTATGAGGCACACACACGCACACTGTACACCCCTGGCCCGGTTTGGCGTCACGGCTGGTGTGATCTCATCGCATGATGGTCTCTAATTCATTTTGTCAACCACAGAAGAAATGGTAACTGTATTTAACTTGTGTATCTAAAGGGGCACTCCACATATTTTACACATGAAGTTCAGTTTAATTGCCTCAACCTGAGAAAACAGCTGTATAATGACTTTTGTGGCTCTCGAGGGAGCTTTCTAAAATCTGATAAAATAACTCTGATGATGATGATTAGCGTTATCTTTGACTGGGTTTTGACACTTCAGACTTTCTACAGAAAGCCGGTGTTACAAACTGTGGGTGTGGGGTTAGAAAGACTACTGTCTTAGTATACTTTTACCTGCCAGGAAATGGCTAACGAAATCCGCGGGTTGCATGATGGGAAATGTAGGATTCCAAGTTTTTGGGACTTGACCATACAAAAGACTAAAAGACAGGATTTTGGAGGTGCGTTACTAAATCACTGGAGTACCCAAACCAGTCTCACAGGAAGACATATGAATAGCACGACATTACGCTGACATTTCACAGACATTTCACGTGTCATGAGGTCGCATTTTAGGCTTTTCCGCGTGTCATTTGTACACCACTTTGTGTGTTATTTGTACGCCACGCAACAAAACTACAGTAAAGTCCGAAATTAGGTTTAAGCAACAAAACCACTTAGTTAGGTCTAGGACAAACGCCATGGTTGGGCTTAAAATAAATACGTAAACTAAGTAAAATACGTACGGAAACAACGTAACATAAGTACGGAAAAGACGTCACAAACGTAACTAAAAAACACGTGACAAACGTCAGTAACGTAACTAACATTACAAAACACCGGTGTCCTGGTTAAAAGTTGTGTGTTTGTTGGACACATCCACTTCCCCACCCGCCCTTAATAAGCAGTCTTTCTCGCTTTTGATTCTACGTCACTAGTTCTGGTCGTAGCATATTTATGCGGAGCGTTCACATTGCAATCAGTACAGTCTACATGACGTACAAATGACAAGCCAAACGCTAGAAAGGCGCTCTCATGCACACCAAATGCCTTGCGCATTATAATAGCATTCATAGACCTTTTCGTGCGAACAGGCTGGGGGTTCCCCTTAAAGAGTAACTTCACACTAGATCTTAAAGTCTGGTGAAGTGAGGTCTGTTGTGACCACATCGATCTGTGATGTAGCGTCGTCCTAAAGTGCAAAACTACATCACAGCTGCACAGTGTCGGGAAGGAGCATGTTATCCCCACTTGTTGGCAGCGCAAACCAGATTATTTGACTGGGTGCTGTTGCTTTTAAAAATTGAAATGCAGTACCAACTTTATCCAAACCTCAGTAACCCATACCCCCCATCACATCTCCAACCAACGCAGTCTATGTTTCTGAACTGACAACTATTATATTTATTATTTTCTATTTCATTTTTTTTTTTTAGGTTTAATCTTGTACAGTTTTATTGCTAGTGTGGGTGCACTCACATTTGTCTGTCTCCCTGCTTTTGTGGCTCAGATGACCTAATTTCTCCCCACACTTTATTAAAGTTTCATCTTATCTTGTCCAGTCCGCTCCTGTGAAGGGTACAACACAATAAAGATGTTTAATTTTAATTTTCCCAGCTAGTGTGACCTGCGGACCCATGTATGACACATACACACTCTGTTGAAAGCCACCAGCAAAAAAACATCCACAGATGTTTTTCAATTTCTGATCAGATCAAGCCCAGAGCGAGACACACACACAACACACAGTCACACATGCGACACAACGGAGTGAAACAGCACCTTCTGTATTCATGAAATATTAATAAAGCTGCTAACCGTTCCACAGCCACATGTCTGCGTGTTTGTGTGTGCGTGTGTGTACATGTGTGTTGATGTGTGTCGTGCACTGGGCTCGATTAGATCAAGCTAAGTTGAAACAGAGGGAGGCACTGAAGCGTGACAGTGTTTGTGTGGGTTTGTGTGTGATGGAGGATTTGGAGAAATCCCGTTGCTCTGTTCTTAATAAGAAGAACAGCACCTTTCTGTCTGACAAAAGCTGCCTCCAGAAGCAAAAATAATGGATAAGGCTTTTTCCACATTAAGTTTCAAGGTCTGAAAAGTAATACTGATGGTGGGCAAAGACCAAAATACAAAACAAAACCGAAATAATGTAACAAAATGGATGACAGGATGTCCGTCTAGTGCTCTACTGGCCTTACCCAGTGTAGCTGATGCTGACCAGAGTGACAGTTTTGCTGATTTGACCGCTCATACCAGAAGACCACCGAAGACAAATATCAAACATGTTTGATACGAACTGGGACGTCCCGCTTGAGGTCAGGAGCAGTGGAGGGCAATTAAACGGAGGCGTGCTGACTCTCTCACAGCAGGAGCGCGATGAGGCTCCATAATTACCCTGCCAACGTGCCGACACTGAAAACTTACAGGTGTAAAGATACGCTTTGCTTCCAAGCACACAATCCCACATTCATAGCAGCTTCCTATTGATTCGTTTTGACTGCTTTTATATCGTTGCATCATGTTCCTCTGAGATTTTTGGGGTGAGAACTAGGGTAGCCAGTCTAGCCATATGTGAAACCGCCACATCATCTACTTTGCACACCATTTTGACAGGAAAGCAATACTGATTTAATTGCAGAGCTGATTTTTTTAAGGTTGAAACTCCATCACCAACAACCCAAACAGTCGCCTAACACAGTGGTTCTCAACCAGGGGTCCTTGAGAGAGTTCCACTGGGTCCCTAGAAAAATGGGAATAGTTTATTTGCACTATTTAATTCACTATAGAAGTGAGCCCAATGTGAGTAAGAGTTGTAAGAGTTACTATTCTTATCATAGGTTTCACTTCCTCCACTGTCGTTGACAACTATATAATTCTGGTCTTAATCATACCTAACAACAAGAATCATTTTAGATGGATGTCCCTGAAGCAAAATCTTATCAAATTGGGGCCGGGACCTATCAATTCCGGGGTCCTGGACACAAAAAGGGTGGAGAATCACTTGCCTAACATGAAGCAACCTTTAGGGTTAGGTTCAGGTCAGGATTAATATTAAATCATGTGAAGACATTTCACAAAAAAGCAAGCCACAATTTGGTAAGGATCTACTTTCTGTCAGCTGATAGCTTCACGGTTATACCATCAGCAATTTATTCAAATAAAGAGTTACAATGATGTCAATAAGAACATCACTGGAGCCTACCACAACGACGTAATCAAATGTTTTTAAAATGAATACGTTGTTGTCTTAGTAGTGTGAATCTTATGCTATTACTTTTATTGTTTTTACTGTGGACTTTATGTTGTCCTCATGCCTGGAGGACTGGACCAAACAAATTTCCTCATGTGGGATGAGAAATTTGATCTGAATCTGAACCAAAAGACCGTACTCGAGATGTTTCTCCACATCGCCCACAAAATCCTATGAACCCACACAGATCGGCAGGTCCGTCCTCTCTCCCCACGTGCTTCAGCCTTCCCTTCCTCCAGAGCAAGTAGTCTACCTTGTGCCGACATTTTTACTTCCGTAGGTATTCCACATCATAGCAACCAGACACAACGAAAGCGTCTCAGCTGAAAAAACGCTGCGCCTCCAAAGCGCCCTCAAGCGCTCCCAGCTGGGAATTTTCAGAAGAGCGCCTGGCGTTTTTAGCTGTGAAAAACGCTTTGGTGGACACGCTCTCTTATAGAGCATTCTTGAGTGTAATTCTTAGAAGTCTGATAAATACGGGCTCTGATCCCGGCCTTTTCTGCTGTGTTCTGTGCAGTTTAGTTAGCAATTTCAAATTCGTCACATTATTTTTGTATTCTTGTAGGATTGTATTCTAGCAACCACGGAATTTGAATTTAGTTGAACCAAAAAATGATTAAAAATGGCATAAAACTGACAGAACACGTAGACTTTTAAAAGAAGATTGCAATGGATGAAATGCATGGACAATGCAACATAAAGAGATGGATTTCTTTCTTTTCCAAGAACAGTACACCTGCACTGCAACACACACGGTCACACAGTCAACCACACACACACAGATTTGATCCTACAGTGGCCTAGTTTATACCCTCATACACAAACCCCAATACAAATTCAAAGGCTTACTGGCTCTCCCTCTTTTTAGGGGAACACACACTTAATATTATTGTTGCCCTCTCTCTCACTTCCTTGCCTTCTGCCTTTCATTCGCTCCTTCTGTCTGTATGTCTGTCTCTTTTTCGCACACAGACTCACTCTCTAACACACAAACGCGCACACACACACACACACACACACACACACACACACACACACACACACACACACACACACACACACACACACACACACACACACACACAAAAAAAAACACACACAGGGTTTGCCTTGTCTTTCAGCTTAAGCAGAGATTGTCATGGAGTCATGCAAAGTTTCAACTGAAGAACGTCAACCAAGCACGTCAGATTAACACAAGGCTGGCTCCACTAGATAGAGCACACGCACACATGCGCACATTCACATCAAACACACATGCACATTCACAAAGACACACACACTTTCATTTGCTAAGACCCTGACTGACTGACACATCAGACATGAGTGGATGGCAGAGAGGGAGAGAGGATATGGGATATACAGCTGGGAGAGTTCAAAAAACGAAAAATTCTGAGTAAAAAGCAGTAATTTCAGAGAAAAAGAAACTGAACTAGTCCAACAATTACTCTAATTATATAAAACATAACCTGAAATAATTCTACTCTGACAGAACGATACAATAGGGAACACATGCAGGTAAAATGGCAGTGAGTCATAAACAACATTTTAGAGAAAAATTACATAATGCTAAAGAATTTAGCAAATTCATCCTTTCTCAGGGTTTGAGCAGAAGAAGAAACCTTGTCATTCTTTCTCAGCCAGTCAAATTATTGAAAACTTGTGAGTGCAAAGATCAAGGTTGGAAGTGGAGGGCTATGCAGGACAGATACTGAGTGCAGTACACAGACATTAAATAAGGCTGAAGGTAAACGTTGAGTAGATATCGGCAGTAAAGTAGATTTTAACACACTCACACTTTCTACACAGCAACACTGTGGGCACTGACGCAAAGCAGAGAAGCAGTTGAATCCATAGTTTTGTTAAGACAGTAAATCAAATAATTTCAAAGAACAAGCTTCTGTCTCACAGCAGGGGTAGAGAGGGCTTTCTCAACAAAAAAAAAAAGGACCACACTTCCCATAAACCTCTGTTTAAAACAGCCTGCCTTGCCCCCCTCCATATAGAGAGACAAAGTTCCTCCCCGTTCCGTTGGACCCCATGGGACCTTATTTGGGAAAAATATGTACGATAGTCAACAGAGAGAGACAAATAATCTTTTGATGCCGTTTGAATTGTGCCATGAATCAACACATATGATGTTTGTCAATTTAAAAGATAATTTTGCAAGTCATGAAAGTCTCAGTTTGTTGTAGGTTTGTCGTAGTATCATTTAGTTTTGTGTGAAACCACTCAGTGAACTACATCTCTCGTCAGAATATACGTCACCAGCTCAATCAAGCTACATCCCACATGGTTACAGCAAATTCTGTGCACTCTAAGTACCCGGATGTTGTATTCAATACAGTCAAACCGTTGAGTGTGGAATGCTGGACACTTCTCACCCTCAACGGTCGCCATCTTTGCTACGTAGCGGAAGGGGAGGTACCTCCAACCTATTTCAAACTTGTGAAAATAGTAGGCGAGGAAGCAGCAGCAGTTGCGATTGAAACAGTGAACACCAAACTATACAAACTTAAGTTATACATGTGTTTTTTTCATTAAGTAACACTCTACTGTAGTTGGATAGAAGCCATTATTGGGTTAATTTATCTGTCTGAATTGAACTACTGCCAATACGACGTGATGTCCGTGGCTGACTATCATCCGGTTGATCTACCGAGCTTCTGAAGAGTGCATAACAGCTGTGTGAGATTTGAGACAGTGCCCTGTCGAAATTCACGCATTAAGCAAGAAAGTACATAGTGTGCACAGTGTACTATAATCTGTACTATAATTAAGTAGGCTAGTAGTGTTAGTGTGGGCTGCACATGTGATGGGAGCATGCACTGTGCATGCAGTGGGTTCTAATTTCCCTGAATTCCTATTCAATGGGATGCTGGGAAATAACCCGGAGAGTGTGGTGCTGAATGCAATGCATCATGGTTACAATTCAAATAAATATGCATACCTTTAACCAAAACAAGTCATAAGCAGATGACTGTGTTTATCAAGGGAGAAGTGTGTATAAATGTCCCAAAATTAGTGCTGTAATGATTAATTGATGAAAAATACTACACATAACACTCTTAGCATGGAGTGCTATGTAGAGTACAGCTTCACTTTGCACTGATCTTTGTTATACACAGTACTTGACCTCTCTCGCCCTCCACTCTCTGTCTTTCTCTCTCTGAATATTAAAAAGCAGACAGCAATGTGGGCATTAATATTAACACTCTCCATGCATATGTAATAGCATTTAGTCATCATGGTTTCAGCACTTCCTCTGAAGGGATACAGTGACTTGATGAACAATGGAACTATTTTTTACTCACCAGGTAGTTATCATATTGTGAGGCAAAGGTTTCTACACTGATAGATTCATTAGCATCATCAGTGAGACGGTGGTCACCATTAAGTGTAACCCAAACTCTTTACTTTCGTCTCTCTCTTCCTCTCTATCTCTCAGTCTCACTCTCCACCTGCCCTGCTTTTCACAGAGCCGTGTAGTTAAATAATTGAAGTGGCGGGTGCGTTGGGTCTCAGTTAAAATAGAGCCGACGTTTGCAGTGGAGCACTTGATAGCTGACCTCTTCAACCTTCCAGATTCAAGTCTGGATAAATCCGCTGCACCGCTCTGACACGCTGACGCTACCACAGAGTCATTAATATTGCTACCAGCAATTTATGTCTTAGCAGGTTGTCTGGTATTCATCTGAGTGGGAGACAATGACATGTTGAATTTGTTACTTTTTCTTGCTGGGCACTTGTCACATTGGAGATAAAGTTTCAACAGTTTTTTCGAGCTAATTTTCCAACTCTATCCTTACTCTCACAGCCTTGTTTCTTTTCTCTCTGTCTGTCTCCCTGTCTCTCCCATCCAGCCTGTTTCACACACTGGAGAGAAATGCAGTTGAACAAGTGAAGCACTGCTACAATCAAGTGTACAGAGCCAACAATGGCAGTGGAGTGGAAAAGTAGCAAAGAGCAGAGCTCTACTTGGCCTCTGCTGGCTGGTCTGTCTGGACATTTAACCACTCCACACACACTCATACTCATACAAGCTCCACATGAAGAGCTAAGGGGAAGAAAAGAGTGTACAGACTGTATTCATAGATGTTTCATCATGGTGACTGACATCATATGACTGTGTATTGATGTCAGCTGATGGTTGGTTATGAGGAAACTATGATAAAGGTACTGTATAGCCTACACCTCAACAAAGTAGAGAAGCAGTTGTAAACCTAAGGGCTATTGTTGGGGTGTTCTCATATCAGATTATTCTCAAAACATCTTTTGTCACTCTGATAATGAACAGGGTTGGGCGACCCGTTCTCACTCCCAACTAGTCAAATACCGCCGTTTGGTAAGTGCCCCTCGGCATCGGAAACCGACGCACAGAAGCACCCTTTGGCAACAGTATGTGACGGGCCGCCTTTCAACTAACTCCAATGTAAACCCACCCGCAGCGTTATACGACAGTTGGAGCAAGTGACGTAGTGTGAGAGTCCATTCAAGGTGGGCGGGTTGGTGGATGGGTCAAACAAAAACAAGACTTTCAACCAGAAGACCGGTGTTCGTGTCCCGTATGAAACAAAACGTAACGTTGACTTATTTTGTCACGTCAGTCTTTAGTCACGTGACTCGTTAGCATCGTCAGTCCTGTGAGTCACATGAGTCGCTAGTCAGTGAATTTACGTCAACCACGACCGTTTCCTAACCCTAACTAAGTGGTTGTGTCGCCTAAACCGAACTTCCTGTGAAAACAGAAGTTTATTTTGAAAGGACACTATGCATGTACGTAGCGAGCGTATATTGACACGCCGCCACTGACACATCCAAAAGTAACACAAGAGGAGTACGAGGGCCGCTGACCAATCGGCGGTATTTGACAAGTTGAGAGTGAGAGTGTATTGTGTTGGGAGGGTTACTTTAAAAATGCATTACGTTACAATTACTAATTACCTGTTAAAAAATGTAATCAGAAACCTAATCCAAGTATCACAATATTAAACGTAACTTGATTACTTTCCGTTACTTTTGGATTACCTCAATACCAAATATGGAAATAAAGACAAGAGAAAAATATCATAAAATATCAATAAGATGACTTTTATTTAAACTTAAGTACTGATATTAATATGTTCTTTTAGGCTGAAGTATTATTTTAAGCAGTATGTTTGGGAATGTACGTCCTCCATCGTAGTTGTTACCTGCCGTAGCAAGAAGATAACTTACCGGCAGCAGAGGAATAGTGTAGTCAGACCTTAGAATGGGAAAATATGCTGGTTTCTTCAGTACAGAAAGAAAATCGCTACAAGTGAAACTACGTCCCAGCATCCGCCTGTTTGTCTGGCTGCAAACATAATTAACGTTATGCACATTTAAATGTGGGCTAACGACTTTGTTAAGTATGCTATTCACACTTTACAAGCATTATCACAGCTGGAAGGCATAACTTGCACTGTACTGTGTGTGATGTTGTTCCCCTTTTTTACTAAATAATGGCAAAATTTACACCCAGGGAAAGCATCTTTCACTGATGTTAGAGGCCATTGTGAGAGACTTGTGTCGTTAAGTGTTGTAATATGTGCATGGTAGTATATCGTTCTGTATTTTAACGTGTATTTTAAAATTGCAATCCTGCTAGTAATCCCCATTTTTACTAAATGTAACTGTAATGAGATTGTGCCCTTTTTTTCTTTAACTGTAAAACAATACAATTAGCTTTTTTTTGTAACTACGTAACGCCATTCCATGTATTCTGTTGCTCCCCAAGCTTGATAATGAATCCCATGAAACGAAAGACAATTTGCACTCCTGTGCTGCAGGAGCATGACTGCATTTCTGGGGGCTAAGGCTTTAGGCTATTGGGCCGAAAAGTTTGAAAACCAAGTATTTAACCAAACTTACTTCTCTGGCCCTGATTTCACCTCTTGAAGGGCTCACACGGAGGGGTTTGAAGCATTTTAAACCCCCCGATGTTATACTTTATTTTACTTCTTTATGTTTAAACTGAGTTGTAAAGCAATAATAGTTAAAGCTTTGCTTACTGGCTAAAATTGTATTTTGGCCTCGGTGGCTCTGGTGGCAGAACTCTTTTAGATAGACATCTCTGGTTTGCTGACTGCCTGGAATTGGATTTGTTGCATGAGCAGGCAGAAAACAACCAAGCGACTGCTGGCAATCTGCTGGTTTGGTTACCACATGCACAGATGCAGACACACACACACACACACACACACACACACACACACACACACACACACACACACACACACACACACACACACACACACGCAAAGCAAAATAATCCTTGACTGATTTCAGTTCTCACAGTGAGGCCACAACTCTACAAACTAACCAGCGGGAGAGTGTTAGTGAATTGTGTGTGTGTGTGTGTGTGTGTGTTGTGGTCAGTGATTTTGTTTCAGTCCAGTTGTGGAGGGAATTTGACTGCTGCTCATTGGCTCATTGCAGCCCAGGGCAAGACAAGTCAAAGTGTGTGTGTGTGTGTGTGTGTGTGTGTGTGTGTGTGTGTGTATGTGTGTGTGTATGAGTAATTGGTGGTGAGAGAAAGCGTCAATTGGGTAGGCAGGAAGTGACCTGTATCTCAAATGGGAAGCGACACAACTGGTGACCACACACATACACACACACTACGCTGGGTTCTTGTCCCACGACTTGTTTCATAGTGAGTCCTTGCCTGGATGAACCGCAGCAGAATGTCGAAAAACATGGCAGAAAGACAGAAAGAGAGAGAAACAGCAAATATAGTTTCACGCTTGAAAAGCATGTTTGCAGACCGGCTTGGCCTCTCGTTGGCCGCAGGCACCTGTCCATGAAATATTTACATCAGGTGCTGTATGACAAAACATAATGTACTAGGGATGTCAAGATATGAGATTTTGATGTCACGATTATTGTCAAAGGAAATATCACGATTTTCACGCTTATTAATCAGGGAATTTATTATTCGACAAGCACACTTAACAATTCTAGAAGATTTCTAATAAAGCTAATGAACTACAATATTTATTATGATCATAAACTATATCCAGTATAACCAGTTTTATAGTGTAACATTTGGCTACTAAAAAATCATTGGTTAAATGGGAATAGGCTATACAGACAGACAGCCAAGTTTAAACTGTTTTGGTCCAGCTTAGTACATTAGCTGGTTAAGTTTTGTTACCTTGACTTGGGCATAAAGGGATGGATGATTATCTCAAAGATGTTGGAACATATTCAAAGTGTTGGACCGTTATTTTGTAGATATCCAAAATGCTCCCACACTGCTAATTTAAGGTGCGTTTTGGGCGGATATAAGACCAGAAGCGTTGAGAAGATGAGCTGTAAAAATGTCACAGGGAACTCACATTCCAGTGAGTTCCCTGTGACATTTTTACAGATCATCTTCTCAACGCTTCTCTCTAGTGGCATGACTCTTTTACACACACAAAACAACGTGTTATGTGACTCGCGCAAGAGGAGAATTCACTGCGCACATACAAACAACGTCGCTCGCGAGATTCGTTTTCACATTTTCTGTCATTTTCATCAAATATTGTCACTGTGAAATGTCTCCTTTTTTTGTTATTGAAACATACATATACAGTATAAAAAGACATAAAAGCTACATAAAGCTACATATTTTTATATATTGCAAAGTGTAAAAATAGTAAGATTAAACTGAACAGTAAATAAAAGCATATATAGTGTGGTGCAGGAATGAGTCCTAAAACCCGGAAATGAGTTAGCATTTTAGCACTTCTGGTTCCCTCGTCTGGAGGTCAATGGGTTTTTTTGAATGAGTTTTTAGTTAGATGAAATAAGGTCTGTGGTTAACACAAGCTTAAGAGATTTTAACGTTTTGTTCTACAATATAAAATACGTCAGTATTTACCCCACTCATGAATTTCGAAGCTTTTACGTGTTTTAAAAAAGGCGGTTGCTAACAAGCGGCTAAATGAGACTACTAAACGTCATCACGCCGATTAGTCCGCCTTTACAGCCTTGTTGTGTATACTAGCGGTCATGCGACCGTGGTGTACTTCTTTTATAGCCTAACGTTAGCTTTTTACTTCTGGCGATTGCATTCACACTTCAAAAATCATAAAGTGTTTTTGTGGAGATTATCTTGCTGAATAAAACGTGTAAGTATCGTAAACGTGTGTTTGCAAAAACAAAATGGAAAAATCCCATTGGGTTGTTGACGAGGGAACCATGGCCATGCTAACTTCCTGGTTGGCCTACAAAAATACATCATCCCTACACCACTCTATAAGAGAAAAAGAAAAGGAAAACAGGGCAATCAGTATGTGTAATATGTGTATGTATAGGAGTTTTAGTATTATGGGTTCAGCTGACAAAACCGTTTTGTGAACATACTGTTGTACTCTCGTCCCTCTAGGAGTTACCAGGCCTTAGGGCTCAGGCACTAAAGCCATAACCCAGTTATGGCTTTAGTGTGAACATGAGCTGTAAGCAGTTCGATCAAAGAGTGATTTTTCTGTCTCAGCTTCTTTCATTTGAAGGACTTTTTAGAGGCCCGAGGAGTTAAGGAATTCAGAAGAAAAGCGAAAAGACAGGAAAAAATAAACAGAACTTTGTGCAACAGAAATATGTATTTTTCTTTGTTTGTTGTTTAATCATCCTGTGACCCCTCAACTTATCTGACTACTAGGGAACCACTGATTTAGAGGACCCACAAACCATCATCTTTTAAGAAGCTATATCAACACTATGTTCCTAAAAGAATATTACTGAATATTGTGTTTTGTGAATCAGCTGGTGGTCACACAAAATACTGAATATTATTTTGACTAGGAGCTAATCATCAGAAAAGAGCTGTGTGCAGTCTGTGTGGCCACATGCAGAGGTGTTTCAAATTGTAATAAGCATGCACCGGGTCATAACTGAATAACTGAATAGCTGAATAACCATGCAGGTGTGCTTTTAAGGATGAATGAGAGGGAATAAAACAATATAAAAGAAAAAGAAAATACTAAAATGTGTAAATTTAACTTTAAAAAAAAGAGTAATGGACAACATTAACTGCAGTTATTTTCCAGTAAAGTATATCCAGTCACTGGCAGAGCTTAATATTAGGGCTGGTGTAGGCTTTCAAATCCACCATGTCTACACAGGAGGCGTAGCGTGAGCAGCATGTTAGCAGCAGCAGCTTCAGCGCTCCGTCTGTCTACACAGGATGCGTTCAGGCACAGTAGTGTAGATTATTTGTGTTTTGGCACCAACACACAATCAATGAAGTTGAATGTGAAAAATGGAAGAAAATAGAATAGAAGTGTAAAAATATTCTTCAGGTTGCGTTTATGTCTGAGTGAAACGTGAGGCGTTACGCGGCCGGTGTAAACAGCTGGATCGACTAAAATAGAAGCACATCTGTTATATCAGACGTGCGTGAGACGTATGACACCAAAAAAGCAGCTGAAACTCTTTGTGTAGTCGTTAATGTGAACAAGAATGAGCAGGTAAAAAAAAAATCATCCACCTCCTCGTTGAGTCATCTGTCACCTTTAGGTGATTTTGATGGATCCTCTATTGGTGCTGTCAGCACTGGACTGTCTGCTCTATGAAGCAGCTTCGGATTTAAAAGAAGGAGACAGAGTGAGAGAGACACCAGGCAAGAGAGTGAAGGAGAAATACGTATGCGTGTCTTTGACTAATGCTACCTTGTGTGTGTGTGTGTGTGTGTGTGTGTGTGTGTGTGTGTGTGTGTGTTTTGATCAATGAGCAAGGCGTCCATGCAGTCAGCCTTGTTAATGTGTCTGACTGGGAATGACCCTTAAGGCGTGAGGAAGGACAGATGCATTAGAGAGAGAGAGAGAGAGAGAGAGAGAGAGAGAGAGAGAGAGAGAGAGAGAGAGAGAGAGAGAGAGAGAGAGAGATGTTTTTTCTTCAGGGTGGCTTCATCCTTTCAGAAGAGCTTTCCGCAGACTTTAAACTAAAATTGCTGTGCCAACTGGCGTGTACCTGACACAAAACGGCCATTTTCATGTTGTGAAACACTCTAATTCACCAACTGTAACACTCTAATTCACCAACTGTACAGACAATTAAGACTGCTGATCAAACACCAACCCTCGATGTGCCTGGACAATGATACATAATCGTGTCTTCAATCAAACAGTCCCATTCAGCTTTCTACTAAACAGAAGGATCATAAAGGGGTCTGGAACTATTTTCGGCCTGCAGCGTTCCAGTTTTCACTTTTAAAATGTGTTTTCAAACACTGAGTACACTCTGACAGAGTGCTATCAGTGATCCTGTTCATTTATTCAGAGCGTCACACCCCAAGGGCCTTCTGAGCACACTCTGGCCAAGGAGAAGATGCAGCAAACAGTTCAAATTTCACCGTGGTGAATTCTATTAAGGTAATCAGATAAACTTGCTGGCAGGAGAGCTGCCACTCCGCAGCGTTGAAAATACTACACCTCTCAGTAGCGTACACAGCAGTGGGAGGGAATGTCAACTTTAAACATGTGGCTGACGGTAAGTTATGAACACTTTTAATCTTCTTTTTGTCACATGCTAACTGAACTTTTACTCAGTGCCGTTGGTTAAACACCCCCCCAAAAAAGCAGAACTAAAATAATGTGGTAATGAAATATGTCGTTAAAGAAACAGTTTGACATTTTCGAGAAATATATTTATTTGTTTTCTTGCCGACAGTTAAGAAAAGATTGGTACCACTGGCATGTCTGTATAATAAATATGATGCTAAAGCCAGGAGAGGTTAGCTTAGCTTAGCATAAAGACTGGAAACGGGGAAACAGCCAGCCTGGCTCTGTCAAAGGGAAAATAAATCTGGCCTGCCAGCACCTCTAAAGCTCACTGATACATAATATCTTGCTCGTTTCAGCCGTATAAAGACAGAGGTGTTAAAACAAGTGTGTGAGAGACACTGTCTTACAGCGTGGAAAGATGTGTAACCTTAAAGGTGCAGTGTGTAGGATTTGGCCACATCTAGTGGTGAGGCTGCAAATTGCAACCAACTGAAACTTCTTCTGTGTGCCAAGCGTGTAGGAGAACATGAAAGGCTCTCTTTAGAGCCAGTATTTGGTTTGTCCCTTCTGGGCTACTGTAGAAACATGTACTGTAGAGGACCCGCTCCCTATGTAGATATAAAAGGCTCATTCTAAGGTAACAAAAACACAAAGATTTGTATTTTCAGGTGATTATACACTAAAGAAAACATACGTATTAATATTATACTCCATGTCTGCCAATAGATCTCCCTACATGCTACACGCTGTTCCTTTAAACTATTCAGGAGAATTTTGAGGGGCAGCCCAGTTTCAAAAGGTTAAATGACGATGATGCTTATGGTTTTATAACTACATGCACAGAGATTTGGCACTGGAGATGCTAATACTACTTATCTAGGTTTTTGAGCCAAAAACCCAGAATTTCTCCACCAACTCTATCTGGAGCTGGCTGCGTTTGCCAAATCCATCTGTGTTATGGCTGCAGCTCTGATTGGTAAATGACAGGACACAATGAGATCTGGATGTGACTCCTCCTGGCTGACTGGCTGGCTGAGTGTCCAAAGCTGCTCTAAAGGGGATTGTTCAAATGTAACAAGGGGATGATGGCTGGGGAAGCAGTGTTTGCTCTTTTTTTTCCTTTTTCTGAAAAAAGAAGCATACTGTCTATAATCTGTGCTAATGCAATGATCCAGGATTTGTTTGGTAATTTAACAGAAAAGCTTAAGTGGATATAAGTCATTTTTTAAAAATGTTAAGATTATATTGATAACATTGTTATGTAGAAAAATATAAACAAAAATAAAATAATAATAATACTTCCACAGAGCTTTTAGAAAGGTGCCGAATCAAAGTATGGCTTATGTATGGTTTATCGCTGTGGAAGATAACCGATGTTTGGTTCCCACTTATAACAAGGCTTGTGAGCCAATAGTATCACATGGTATCTCTGTGTCGTCAGCAATCACGTTGCCAATTAGTGTCGAAAAAAACTGGCTGAGTTCCCGGCAACCACTTGTTGTGAAGCAAATTCAATGGAACGGGGGAGGGAGAAAGCGGCCTGACAACACATTGTTTTGTTCTTGATACAGTCTAGAAGATCATTTAAAAAATCTACTTTTAAATAAACGTGTTTCGCAAAACATAAAGGGATGGGAGTTATTCAATCCTCTACTACTGAAACCCATTCCCACATCTTTCTCTTAGGTCCATGCCACCTGTTACACTCAAAAGTAGCACAAGATGTGCGTCACCCTAAACTGAACTCAACGATGTGGTGGAAATGATACATCAGTGAAAGAAAAGTTTAATATGCCACGTCCTCAATTCATTAAATGCCACCATCAGAGCCACTGTTAGAATAACAAAGTCAACTTTTGTCACAATACGTCAGGTTGTCATTATGTGCCGTAACAGGAGTGCCAGGTTTTAAAATTACATCGACAAGGTTAAGGCAACTTCTCAAAAATCATCAGTCCTCAATATCAGCTGCAGTTTGGATAACGGCCCACTGGCAGTGACAGAGATAAAATAGCTTTAACTGTTAAATAGCAGAGCTGGTTGACATTGAAAGGGCAACTCCCAGCGGTACAAAAAAATCTCCAAAATCAAGTGTGATAGTGAGAATGTTGACAAGAGCACACGTGGATGATAGAAGTTTGACAGCAGAGCTTCAGTTATCTTCTACATTACGACTCCCTGCACAGACAGGGTTAGGGCAACTTCTCAGCAATGCAAAACTTATCCTTTTTTTAAACTCTAAAATTTCAAGCACACATTGTCTCACTTCAAGAACCAACATGTCTTATCCAAACTATAACAGTTTCTTTGGTGGTGGTGCAGGACAGTAACAGCTGCATGAAGCTACTTTCCAGGGTATTGCAATCGGTCCACCGGGCCTATAAGTTGACTCCCTGCTGGGAATTGTTCTGTCAGTCGCTTCACCACTTTGATCCAAACTAAAATATCTAAACAGTTATTGAATACATTGCCATGAAATTTGGTACAGATTAGGGGTGGGGGTGATATACTGTATACTCGTTGTATTGCAGCTTGTTCTGCTTGGGATGTAGTAAATGACTATATCATGAACATCGTGTACAGGCATAATTGGGAAGAAATTCCATAATAACCTTTCATCATATTGTAATTCAAGTGTTCTGAGAGAAAACTAGACTTCTGCACCTCCTCGTGGCTATGTTTTCAGGCTTTAAAATATCCAGCCTGTGACGGGAAACTTTGACCAATCACAGGTCACAGGTAGCTGTCAATCACTCGTGAACTCCGATCAAACGGTCAGGAGAAAGTTTGTGACCCAGCAGCCATGTTGAAGAAATGCCAAGCATCGCCCACCAGCTGGAGCAAACTTTCTCATTTTACAGCTAAACAGTACAAAACAAGATGTTTCTGAAAATATTTGAGGAGAGAAATAGGCATTACAGCAACAGAATATTGATTCATATTTGATCAGCGCTGCCTAGTTTGACCGTTTGGTCGGAGTTTGTGAGTGATTGACAGCTGCTCAGAGACGGCAGGCTCTAGCTCGGCTCTGATTGGTTGTTTTCCTCTGGTCTGTGAAATCTTGCAGATGCCATTAGGAGCACCGGAGGACACCGGAGGACACCGGAGGACACCGGAGGACACCGGAGGACACCGGAGGACACAGAGGCACATGATTTTTTTTCAGATTACCTGTTTCATGTACTACTGTCAAGATATAGTGACCGTTTTATAAAAAATAACTTTTTCTAATCATATTTGCTCCAATTCTACCCACTGCTGCTTTAAGACACATACTCAACTGCCCCACAATGCATTGCGTCCAGGTGCCTTGAGACCGGCCGTCAGTCATGTGATATTATGAGCCAGGCTAAAAGTTGTTAGTATGTCGCTTTATTAACTTTTAATATGTTTTTAGGTGAGAAGATAACCATTTAGTTTCCCAATATGTGGTCAGTTTATCCAAATAATGCCAGTTTGGAAATTTGCTGCAACATTTTCAGAGATGTGACGGACCTTGAGACCAGCCAGGCCATCACTTGGGCATACTTCAGTGTGAACAGTCTGCTGGTAAAATCATACCTAAACGTTCATTTAGTTGGCAGTATGCAGTACATACTGATTGAGTATGTAGTAATATTATACTTTCTAAAAATCACCATGTTAGCTTTGTCTTTGCGAGGATGTTAGCATGCTGACATTAGTATTTAGTTCAAAGCATTGCTGTGAGGAGGAGAGGAGAGGAGAGGAGAGGAGAGGAGAGGAGAGGAGAGGAGAGGAGAGGAGAGGAGTGATGGCTTTAAGCCTGTGCAACAGATCAAAGTCGTAGGAAAGGATATGAAGTGTAAGGGGTGTGTGTGTTATACCTTACTGGCTGTGCGCTTTAATGATGATACATCAATATTCCAGATTGGTTTGTTTGTTCTTTTAACTGGGCTCTGGTGTTTTGGCCCTGAACCCCTCATACTGTCACTGTCAAATATGTACACCAAGACAAGAGCGTATGTAAAGGATAATGTACAGCGAGCCGGTCATTGTTGACCCTGTCGGGGTTTCTTTCACAACAATGACCCGCTAGCTGTACATTATCCCACTTATTACACGGCTACTTACTTAAGAAATCAATAATTTGACACAAAAACGGTCCGCCAGAGTCCGACATCAGAACTGCGCCCATAGCAACGGTCTGCTAATAAAGAAATAACAGACCGTAGAACGTTGGGATTGACCAATCAGAATCAAGTATTCAACACAGCTGTGTAATAATAAAATGTAAATATTCTGTAATTAGTGAATCTAGCAAATCAGGACCCAAAATACTTCAAAATGAAATCAAACATGATCCAGTTTCACAGAAGAGGACACGCGGCACATCTCCTCTTACTCAGTACCTACCTATTCATCAACTTACCTTCCCTCCTACCTTTGTACTGTACATGAAGTTCATAAGCTGAGTCATGATTTGTGAAAGCAAATAGCCCATGGACTGAAATCATGCTGGCAAAAAAGCATCTTCACCCCATAGGAGCCCCTTGTGAAAAGAAAAGATGGAGGAGAGTGAAAGAAAGAGAGAGTGGGATGGAGAAAGAGATGGAGCTATAGAGGGATGATGACGAGGTGCTTCTGAAAGATATGACTAAGGGAGAGAGAGAGAGAGAGAGAGAGAGAGAGAGCGCTAAAAGGCTACAGGCAGACAGAAATGGACGTCTTTGCTCTGTATCGCTCTTCTCACTCTTATTACCTCTCATTACATGCAGGGCCTGGGTCTAAAACTTTAAATGATCTGCTGGAAGAATTTCTCAAAAATACATATTTGTGAAAACTTTATTTCGTAGTTGTGAGTCACTTAAAAACTTGCTATTTCTTCCCTTCCATATTTTCTTTGACATAGTGGTCGTAAACAATTTGACTTTCCCTCCCTAAAATGCAAACAATGTTTTGGTCTGTCGCGCTAATCTAAAATCAGAATTTTAACATCGAGCTAGTCTACATCTAGTTTCGCCAGCAGGAACTAAGAACCTTTTGAGGAACTCACTGCATTTCTACTAGGACCAGGGTCTAAATGAAGTTCCCCGGACATTTTCCGGGGCCTTTTTACCCCCCCCCAAAAAGTTATTTTCTGATTGTTTCACGGCGTTTACTTTATAAAGTGCAAATAATTAATCGTCAAACAATCAACAGATGATTTACTGTGGAGAGGGACGCTCTTTGTTTTGTTTTCCTCCTCTGCATTTCATTCATTCCATCCAATGTGTATCAGTAAATATATGCAGCAGTAAATGTTGTCGCAGTGAGACAAAACCTAAGGTTTTTTTTTTTTTTTTTTTAAATGTTCTTTAGATGAAACAGGCAGGCACACTGAACTGCAGGCTGCAGAGTTTACCGTTGTGACCACCAGCAGACCTCGTCCCATGTCATGTTAATTGTTCATACATCATCGGATCAATTTGCTTAATCTTCGCAGGTCTTTAGACCGCTCTGGAAACGCAGAAAACAATGGGCTGAAGGAACCTTTTAGTTCCTTGAAAAGTAATCTCAGGACTAAATTACCAGGAACTTCTTGGTGGAAATCGGGTGCAAGGTGAGACACCCATTTAGCTAGCTTAAACACCTCACAAACACAGCCACTAATAGCTACCATCTAGCTTTAACTTTAACATACGGTTATAAGTTTATATAAGAGCCTAACACAACGCGTCTGGAGATGGAAGTAGCTGTATCAGAGAGGAGAGAACGAGAGGAGGAGAGTCCCAGCCTTCAGATGAGAACGGGGTGGGAGACGCTAGCTATTTCGTAGAGGAGAGGGAGGGACACAGCACTGTTTTAGCTACAAACAGACACAGCAGGAGCTCAAAGGGCGCGCGGTTGCCTTGCAGCTACAGCGGTACAGGCCAGCTAACCTGAAATAACAAAGTGGATAATATTGTTGGGAAAAAAAGAAAAGAAAAGAAAAGAGCACAGATGATTTTTGCCAGGTTGTTCAAAAGCTAGTAATGGTGGTGTTTCAAGGCATTTTCCCCAAGAATATATAAGCCTATAAAACAACTAAGGCCTGTACAGTACATCATTGAGCACTATTACATATTCCATGTCTACAATGTGAAGTACATGGTGTGAGGGAGATGTGTATTTGCCATTACCAAACTATTTAAAACACCTGAGTAAACAAGAGGGTGTTAAAAAGTAATTGCCAGCCTTGATTAGAAAATTACATGCACAAACTGCTGCGATTGCACTGTGATTAAGACAAAAATGAAAGTAAAGCTGGACCCGTGTAAATGCCATGCAGTCATTACGCTGCGCAATTATGCTCTTCTTTGGAGTAAACACAATCACTGGAAGATATCACTGCTGTCACGTGAAACCCATGTATCTCTACGATGTCATCTTTTGTGCATTAAGAAAAACATCCTTGTTTTAAGCTGGATGACACTGCAGTTTTGGCAAAATGCAAAAGGTTTATAGAGGGATTTATATGCCTAAGGGCCTGAAAATGTGTCTTAACGCATGGAGGAGAATGTAATCACTCCGCTAATTTGAAAGCTTGAAAATGACTGAAACTCAAGTTACAAGATTTGGATCAAACAATATGCAGAGTACTTTGCATGCATTGCCAAACACCGGTCAGACGATTACTTTCAGTGTGATCGTGACGCGCTTGTGTACTCCATGCATGATACTCCACAAACGCCGGACTGTGTCTATGGTTGCAGCAGCCTTGCTGGTATTTTAACAATCCTTACACTGAATGTCTCATTATTTTGTGTCAATATGGCCCCTGTCTGTCTCTTTCTTTGCTCCCAGCCCTTCTTTTTCCTGCCCTTTCTCCCTCTCTCTCTCTCTATCCATAAAAAACGTTAACAACTTGTGGCGGGTACTTAATGTGAGACAACATGATGTCTTGAGTCTGTATGTGTGTGTCTGCAGCTTGTCTGCAGTGAATACTGTATGTCTCAGTGTGCACGACAGTGAGTCCACCCCAGGGAGAGGTATGTGCCTCTGAATGTGTGTGTGTGTGTGTGTGTGTGTGTGTGTGTGTGTGTGTGTGTGTGTGTGTGTGTGTGTGTGTGTGTGTGTGTGTGTGTGTGCGTTTGTGTTTGTGTGTGGGTGTGTGTGGATGTGGGTGTGTGTGTGTGTTCTATTTTTAGGCACATCTCAAACAGAATGCATCTTGGGAAAAGGTATGAGTTCAGCCAAGCGAGCATGATTCTTTGAGTCAGTTCTCTTGCTTTTCTCTTTTCATCTCCTTTACTATCATCTCTCTTTTCATTTGTTACATTCCTTTCTCATTCATCTTCTCAGTCCCCCTTCTTCCTCTTCGTCTTATTTTGCTGTTCTTCCAACTGTAAAAAAATCAAAAAATACTTCCATCTACTGGCAAATTGTTTGTAAAAACAAATATCTAATTTATTATTAAGTACTTTGAAGCAATGTCATCAAAACAACTAATCAAAGAAAAGCAGTTACCACAACTAGATACCACTAACAACATTCAAGTGTACAAGTCTATTTTTAACTACAAGCAAATACTTTGGAATTAATGTGAAAATGACTTGAAAAGCCTGCCAGCACTTATTCTCTCTTTGGTATTCTGTGGAAGCTCTCCATCTTTCACTGCAACCCCTCCTCTCCTCTCTTCTTTCTCTCTCGGCCAGAGGAGTGCTTGGTATTCTAGGGATTGTCTGCTCTTCTTTCCTCTCCAGTCTACTCTCCGGCTCTTCTCTTTTTTCCTTGCGCTCCTCTTCTCTTCTTTCTTCTCTTGCTTTTTGATGCACCTTTGTTTCTCACTTCTGCTCTCCTCTTCCACTTATTTACATTCTCTGTTCTCATTTCGCTTTAAAAATATTTCCAGTTTTTTTTCCCTAGTGTCTATGTCTGTGGTTGTTAGTCTATGATGCAGGCTACACATGCACATCACATATAACTAATATTATGTGCAATATTATGCATCTCCTGCATCTTATTTTCTGCTCCATCTGTTCTAAGTACCATATAATCAAACTTCAGACCCACACATAAGTACAACACACTCATGCACAAACTCGGTTGGAGAGGTGGACTCGTCCCAACACACAGAATAACTTTATGTGACAGAGGCCAACAAGCAAGGTCTGAATTTCTGACCACAACAGCTGAAAAGGATTGATCTCATGTCTGAGTGAACGTGTTAATGGCAGTGTGCAGTTTACTTTGGTTTGAGAGTTATTGAATTTTGGAGGTGGGACTGTCCTCTGAGTGATCTCTTTCAGTGGACAACACACACTTATATTAATAACAGCTAGCAACAAGTAGATTTACGTCATTTAAATGTGACCAGTGGTAAACGAGACAAAAATACAGTAAAAAAAACGCAGAAAGTATAACTTCATAGCTTTTGTATTTATGGTACTGGGCTGTTTCTGTTTATTATTTATTAATTATTCACCCCGAACTGCCAATGTACCAACCAGTGAACTCCGGAGTCTGAAAAGTGAAGCAAATGCAGAAGTGCTTTAAACTTGCATTCTTTCTAATAGCCAGCAGGGGGCGACTCCTCTGGTTGCAAAAAGAAGTCTGATTGTATAGAAGTCTATGAGAAAATGACCCTACTTCTGACTTGATTTATTACCTCAGTAAAACATTGTAAACATGAGTTTATGGTCTCAATCGCTAATTTCAAGTCAAGAAATTATGGTCTCATTTAGAGTAGAGTAGGCGTGGCTACCTTGTGATTGTGATCGATGCTACCACAGTGTTGTTCGATCTGGGAGTTGTCCGTGTTTTCGTCTTACAACTTTAGCCCTTTCACAGTGTGTTTTCAGTTCATAAAAGTTCATTATAACCTTTTTGGTCGCCTAAAAATGTCTTATTCAGCGTTCAGTCCACTTCTTATATACAATCTATGGTACCAACTGCACAAATGTTAACTGTAAGCTAGCTAGCAATGGATGCACCAACTTTGTCTGTGGGAGTGTGCTGGTGTGTGTGTGTGTGTGTGTGTGTGTGTGTGTGTGTGTGTGTGTGTGTGTGTGTGTGTTTGTTCAGATTAGCCTCTGACTGAACTCAATTTGATTTGTGCAGATCAGCAATAAAGCAACTGTTAATTTCACCAATAAATGTCTTGCATTAGGATATCAACTTTTACTATTGGTTTCTGTTACAGTTTCTGCAGGATATATAGTATGGGAGATGAAGTGGAAATGGAAGACGGTTACTACACTGCATTACTACTGTAGAAGTGAAATTGTATTGCTATGTGGTATGAGACTGCCTTATAACTACATGTATATAGAGAGCCACAAGCACAAAAACCAAACATCAGAGTCCAACAAAAAAGGTTTGAACAGATGTCCAGTTCAGCTTCAGGTGAGAGTTGCATTTAATCTTAATAAAATATGCAGACTTTGAAATGCAGGATCCAGAAACCTCTCTGAACTCCACTCAGAATTTCATTTTGCATTCAGAAGAACATGTTATTTGGAATTTAATTTTAGTGTTCACGCTCTTGCAGTTTCCTGTAAGGCTGGCATGACTTTGTAATTATTACAACAGTGCAGTTATCACAGACTGAAAATTATCATTTATCAGTATCACCAGTGCTACTCTTTCATCATCATTTTTACAAAAGCTGGTATTGAGGTAAAAAAGGAACTGCACATAAATAAAATGGTTTCTTTTTAGCCTTTTAGTGAAATGTTGTATCTGTGTGTTCTCCTCTAACCTCTATGAGGAACTGTACTACCCAAGCATATCATATAATGAAGGTAGAAATAACAGAAACGCCTCTCTGTATAATGCAATAACATGCCGTCCTCACCGAAAAAACAGCTGTATAGGTTCGTCTGTGCAAGCAGCTTATTACAATCCATATTTACGTTTGTTGTTAGGCGGCGACCTCTAGTGGCCGTAGTAATAGAGTACTACAGGAATGAGTCCTAAACCCGGAAATGAGTTAGCATTTTAGTACTTCCTGTAAGTCAATGGGTTTTTAGTTATATGCCTGAAATAAGGTCTGAGATTTTAATGTTTTGTTCTACCACATAAAATGCATCAGTAAATATCCCATTCATGAATTTTGAAGCCTTTATATGTCTTTAAAAAGGCGGTTGCTAACAAATGGCTAAATGAGACTACTAAATGTCATCACGTCGTCTTGTCCGCCTTTACAGCCTCGTCGTGTATACTCACGCTGATGCGACCGTTGTTTAGTTTGTTTAAAGCCTAACGTTAGCTTTTTACTTCTAGTGATTGCATTTACACTTCATAAATCATCAAAGTGGTGTTCATTTGTGAAGATTATCTTGCAGAACAAAACGTTTAAATATCACAAATGTTCGTTTGCCACAGAGCTTATTTTCTGCCATAATCCAAAACTCAATGGAAAAACCCCATTGGCTTTTTGTCAAGGGAACCGGGGCGATGCTAACTTCCTGGTTGGCCAACAAAAAGACTTCATCCCTGGAGCACTCTATTATGACGGGAGCAAAGGAGGAAGTCAGGTGACGTGGAATAAAGAGCAACAAAGTCCGCGTATGGAGGGTCGTGTCTAGAAGGTAACCCACAAGTTGCGAAAACATGCGAAAACTCTTGCGAGACTCCTATCCTAACCTTAACCATTCAAGGTCAATACCTAATCTTAACCATCTCACGAGAGTTTCGCAACTTGTGGGTTACCGTGGTAGGGGTGGATGTATGGATCAAACAAACACAGGACTTTAGCACAGGAGACCGCTGTTAGTGCCCCGTGTCCCCGTTTCACAACGTCAAATAGAGTCATTTAACAGAGTCACTTAACCAAACACCTCTCAAACAATTCAAACAAAAAATGAACATTATAACCTTCATAAAGAAAGGATTTATTGCAGTCCTGTTGTATTATAATTTATTTCGGTGTACCTAATAAACTGGCAAGTGAGTGTATATAAAAGTTAGTTTGCAATGCACATGCAAAGGAATGTTTTTTGCTGACACAGAATCTAAATAATTATTCATAATGGCATGAATGTGTATCTTGTGTTGAAAAAAAAAAAAAAAAAAGTGAAATGAAGCAAGTAATGAACAGGTAGTGTAGTTCTCTTCTTCCCTGCTTCCTCCACTCTTTAAAACATGCCAACAAAACACACACAGAGAGAGAAGAAGACAGAGTGAATGCTACTGCCAGTACTGCAGTATTCGGCTGTAACGGCAGAAAACAAAAACTGCATTGCAATAATAATAGTTGATATTTTCTGAATTCACAGGTATTTAATTATTACAAGTTTCAGGAAACATGATTTGAAAAATAACTCCTGGAAAGGGTAGATGTTGAAAAGCATTTGTTGAAAAAAAAAATTTTGGGGGAATTGTAGCAGTCAGAAGTCTGTAAGTCTGAAGTCTGATTAAGCTTGTGATTAGACCTGTTTGATGTCCTTATTTGATTTTTAGTAAAAAAATTACAATGATCTCTCCTTTTTAATGAACATTAAAAAGACTATTACATTCAAGTATCAGTAGTGTACTTGGTATTGGAGTGAAAAGAAAATCTCCATCTCTAATGAATATCAGTCATCTGTGACCTCCTATCAGGTGTTGAGTAAGACTTTGAAAAACACAAGACAAAATTTGTCGAGAGAGGGATGTCCAAGTTATAAAACTTTGATATAGATACTCACTGAAACCATGTTACAAGACACTGCCAGAGTTTGATGATAATAATCTGCCTCTTTCCCTGGGATGGCACTGATGTGTTAAAGATTTAAGGTGTGAGACAGAGCCAGAGTTAGAAACTCAGACAGTGAAAGCCAGAGAGAAACTGAAAGCATGACTGAGAGTCAGAGCGAGCGTGGCTTAAATGACAGTAAGCGAGCACTTTCTGTCTCGAAGATTTTCACACAGATTTTATAAGCTCTGCTTATCATCAGAAAGAGAAACACAGAGGATAAAATGTGGGCACGCAGATATGAAAATGCTACGGAAATCTTTTATCTCCGCACCCCAATTCCCATTAGGTTATTAAAGTGCAATTGAACTGCATTGAATTGTAACTGGTGGGACATAAGAGATAAGGGACTCCCATAAGGAAATCTAAACTTGGGGGGTCTCGTGTCATATTATAAGATAAAATCAATACTTTATGAATCTCAAAATGTTAAAATTTAAAAAGTTCATTGAATGTAACCTCTGAGGTCAACAATGTGATAACCAAATGCACGATGTGTGGTATGATAGACTGTCTATGATAGTCAGTGAGAAAGTTTAGAAAATATCCTCTTTAGATTCAATGTGTGATTCACATATTCAACATATAAACTAGAGTATGTGTCTGCGTGACTTTGAAAACACAATTTCCAGTAGAATATTGAGCAGGAAAATCAATACCACCACAGCATCTGTAGCCGCACGTAATCTCCTTCATGAATCATCAACTTAAGTGTTTAATGGCCTAAATGCCATCCCACCTGTCTGAGTGGGACGCCCTTCAGGATTAGGACTCAGTTTAGAGCAGCACCACTAGGCCGCTGTTTGGAGAGCTCTGCCATGTTGAATCACTGAACCTGACTCAGACCTGAACGGTGGGCCATGAATGGAATACACTAAGTGTGTCCTAGCTCAATGGCTGAAGCTTTAGACGGACGCAGTCCATGACAGTGAGTCATAGTTCCATGATAACTGAGTTTTTATAAAAGTTCTGAAGTTTTACCTAAATATGATGGATGACGTGTAATGTATATTGTGTCATGTGACTTGTTGCCGGAAAAGACAATGGTGGAAAAATGAGTGGGAGAGGAGTTCCACTGGACACCGGTGTTGTCAGAGTTTGTTGTGGTGGAGTACAGAAAGCGTACCTTAGTGTTATCTAAAAGATTTCCAATGTCATGGCTGAATATTTAGATGATTTCGACAATGTGGACGCGACGCAAGATTTTAGAACGAGACTTCTCCGAGCGAGACACACAATAACAAACAGACCAGACTCTGAACTAGCCTTGAACCTTTACCAGAGTCAAATAGCACCATTCAACTTTGGGAAAATCCAAAACATAAGTACATAATTATATATTTAAAGTGTTATTTTTAGGTGGTGGATTTAATGGATTTAATTTCCTTTGGCACAAGAAGTGATCATTTTAAGCTAAATTATGAAGTAGCTGCATGTGCTCCCACTCTGCCAACGAGGAAAAGGAAATTACCTGGGAAAAGGTAAAGATCAATGCCTTCCTGTCAAATCTGAATGGATTAATAATTGCAAGGAGACATCCATTAGAGCTATTCTCTGGTTGGACGCTGGATGAAAAAGAACATCAATGGATGGCTACATTTTGAATGAACACGCAATAGTTAAGAGTTAGAGGGTTGTAGGCTGTACTGTATGTTATACTGTATATTCTGCACCATTAACGGTTACACATTAGGTATACAGCCTGCTGAGTACATGCAAAGAACACAATTGCAAGGAAAGCTTTACTGCAACACATCACATGCAAAAACACAAGGGCTGCTGTCGAATAGTCCTTTTTGCTTAGGAAGGTTCCTAACTGAGTGAAATCACCCGGAAGTACCTAACTAGCAGCCGTGATAAGAGCTGTTCGAATTCTCCAAATGCTAAGGAAAGGTGCTTCAATGCTTCCTTTATAATCTCCTTTAGCATTAGATACACTGGACCATCCTTTACCAAAGGAAAGGAGAGAATAACATCCCACAATTCTTTGCGGTCGCAGCATTTAAAGCGACGCACCATTCGGCCGTTCAAGATAACAAAAAATATGCTTATCTTGGATATTATTTTCATACCCTCATATACTAATTGGGATTCATATTTAATATTAGTGGACAGTGACAATCATTTCATTTTATTTTTAATTAATTATTTATTTAGAACATGTAACAAATACCTAAGTGAAAAACAAAACAAGATTAATCAATATAAATAAATATTGCATGTCCGAAAATAAGTTTGAAGAAGTATATGGTGCTACACCTTCTCCATAACTCGAACAATTAGCTCAATATTTATCATATATCCCTTTGTTTATTTCAATTCCAACCTTAGTAATGAAGTGATATTTTTTACTGGTTGTCCACATTAGGTCAGATAATCCTTTATTATATATTGATGTGAAGTGTTCCCATAGCAGAAGGACCGGTGGTATCTCTCTTTCACACACCGCGGGTGAAGCAGCCTGTTGCTGAAAGATCTATTGAAGAACGCAAGGGGGGAAGCAGTGCCTTTTGTAATCCATTTTCAGAACAATGTAGTTTCACCACGGCAGACTCACGTCACTAACATCCGCCACCGTCGCATCATCATTACAGAGCCCAGTGAAAATGCAGTCGGATTCTCTTAACATCGCGGTTGTCTTTTCCTAAGTCCTGAATTCTCCTTCACATCTTTCCTTGACCTCATGACGTTTTGCATCGAGGTCAAGGAAAAGTGGTTAGGAAAAGACGTTAGGACGTAATTTTTTGACTTTTCGCCCGCAGCCAAGGTGTTTTTTGTGTAAGTTACATACTGATATGCATTTCAGGGAGAAGAATTGCGGCTATCACCATTGTTAGACAGTGGTGCTGAACTGAATACAGTCTTTTCCTGCAGTGGATTTTGTGCTGCATATAGGTTCCAAGTCTGGATAGCTGTCTGAGTCCCCCAGGTGTGAATGCTGATGTACACAGCTTGGCAGAAACTCTTCTTATGCACGCCTAACTCAGCTCTGAATGTGGTCCAGTATCTTGAGCTGCTCAAGAAGAGCTGTCCAGTAGCCAAAAAAACAACACCGGGGATGTGCTGAACATGTTCCAGGTGTGAGTGTGAGCACATATCCCCCCTCCTGCTGTTACTGTAGTTACAGTGCCGAGATTCCAGTTAGCCCAAACAGACTGAGAATGGCACATAAAGGGTGCTAAGTTCAAACCACTTATATGTCATATTGACTTTACTACATGGTGGGAAGTTGATTACACTCGCCACACTCACTCCGATTATCTGTGTGTGTGTGTGTGTGTGTGTGTGTGTGTGTGTGTGTGTGTGTGTGTGTGTATGTGAGAGAGAGAGAGTGTGTGTGTCTTGGCTCCGACAACACGCTTTGATGACAGTGGTATCACCCTTGCACACACCTCTGCTACGCCACCACGGAGACACACACACACACACACACACACACACACACACACACACACGCAGCAGGATAGTTGACATTGCTGCTTGGATCAATGTAGCTGACTACTGCTGGCGTCAGTAACAACAGCGTTATATAACACACTCCCACAGTGAAGGGCTTCCTATGGCGTTGCAGTCAATATGGGTTAATGGTGTAACGGACTGCTTCTCCCTTTCCTCTCTCACTGTCGCTCTTTCGCTCTCTTTATCTCTGCAGCACTCATACACACACACACACACACACACACACACACACACACACACACACACACAAATATGTAGCAGCACCTGACTATCCAGGTTGACAAATCCACCAGTAGTCCTTCCTTCCTTTAATGATTTGCTGTGTTTGCTCTAAGAAGCTCCCCTGCTGAATCCATTGGCTTTGACTAAGCTCGCCAACCTATTATTCTCAATGAAGGGCACACAGATACTGATAGGAGCGGGGGATAACAGGTCGATAGCGAGCTAAAATAAGCCACGCACTGGTAACAGAGAAATGCAGTAAATGTCAGTCGTAATCAAAATCATTGATATCCTGCTGAAAAAAACAACAACATCACTTTACAAAAAGGTAGGAAATGACATTTTCTATGTTTTTATGTATCATTTGTCTCAGTTGGTTGCAACATCATTTCCACTTAAATGATATGGGATGCTGATGGTTATATTGTCAAACAACCCGCACACACTAAACACCTGGGTCGTTCCATTTAAATGTATGTGTGCAAGTGTGCTCTACTTTAAGACATCCTATTATATACATCAAAGCAATTTTCATCACATTACCAAGCCCATTCATTTCAGTCATCTAAACCATTTCCACTTCAAACAGCTAATATTCTACATTTATATACTGTATAACCCATTTCATCAGTATACATGCAGCCCATTTCCTCAACAAGCTAATCAAAAGGAAATCCAAATGAATTTATTTGCCTTTGGAATGACTGAGACTTGTTTACCCTCTAACTTTCACTCAGATAAATGGAGTCTGCGTTGCTGCTGCCAAATTACAAGCTCAATAATTCTCTGACCTAATGAAAGCAGTTATTATTGTGAATCTATAAATGCTAAACCTAGAACACAGGCATTTTCCTACATCAGCAGCTACAGTGTGTTCAGAAGATGCTGACAGAAATGATGCTGATCGTTACTGTTGATTAAACTATCCAGACGGATTCAAAAGTATAATGACAAGTGTGATGTGTGAAGTTTAGGAAACAATGATTGAAAAAGATTTCTTCTACAAGTAAACACTGCTTTTAGCCACTGGTGCTTGTGAGCAGATGGTAAAAGCATGTTTTAGATATTTAAAAAAAATACATTTCTCTTTATGGATACACAAAAACAGCTTGAGCACATTGGTTGATGATTTCTGAACCGTGATAACTGAACCTCCTGCAGCTTTGTGTTGATCGTTCTTCATTTAGCAAGCTGGCCCGACTGGATTTCACTTTGGAGCCTAACAGACTGGTCGACTGTCATTCAAACATGGAAATTACAACAGCTAAGATTTGAGTACGAAAACAAAGTACAGCATGTGGTGAAAAGTGTAATTGGAAATGCAACTTGCAATGTGGGATGAAGCATTTAGTTAGAAATAAACTGAGGTTGTGATTGAGACCATAGACCGTATATAAGAAGCGGACGTAGTCACCATGACGTCACCCATTGGTTTGTGGACTGCCATTTTGAAGCCTGAAGTTCGACATTTTTGCTGTCACAATCTTGGTTTCTGTCTGTCGCCATGTTGTTTTTTTGCAACCAGAAGTGACACGAGAAGGTGGAGCTAAGTACAACCGAACGCTGAATAAGACATTTTTAGGCGCCCAAAAAAGGTGATAATTAACGTTAATGAACAGAAAACACACTATGAAAGGGTTAAAGTTGTAAGACGAAAACACGGGCAACTCCAAGACCGGACAACGCCGTTGTAGCGACCTGTCAATCACAAGGTAGCCACGCCCTAAAGCATCCCCTGCTTTATGGTCTATTTGACTCTAAATGGGACAATAATTTACTAAATGAACATCATGCAGTAATGAAGAAGACTTGAAACTAGCGATTGAGACCATAAACTCATGTTTACAATGTTTACTGAGGTAATAAATCAAGTGAGAAGTCGGCTCATTTTCTCACAGACTTCTATACAATCAGACTTCTTTTTTTCAACCAGAAGAGTCGCCCCCCCTCCTGGCTATTAGAAAGAATGCAAGTTTAAGGCACTTCAACATAAGCTTCATTTCTCAGACCCGGAGGTTGCCCACTGTTTAAGACACAATAATATAAACATTAAAGGGGAATACACAGAGAAAGCACTCATTGTATCAAATGTGACAATCCACGCAGAATACTTTAACTAACAGGGGACCCCCTGTGTTGTTTTTTTGCTGGTGTGCTTGGTGGAGCGTAGGCTCCACAAAAATCACCTGCTTTCTATATTATTTGAACTTATTAAAGGTGCAGTATGAAGGATTTGGCGGCATCTAGTAGTGAGGCTACAGGTTACAACCAACTGAAACTTCTGCCGTGTGCCAAGCGTGTTGGAGAACTACGGTGGTTGACGTGAAAACACGAATGACCCTCTCTAGAGCTAGTGTTTGATTGTTCTGGGCTACTGTAGAAACATGGCGGTCGGCTCCATGAAGAGGACCCGCTCCCTATATAGATATAAACAGCTCATTCTAAGGTAACGGAAACACAATGATTCTTATTTTCAGGTGATTATACACTGAAGAAAACACACTTACTAATATTATATTCCATTACTGCCAATAGATCCCCCTAAATGTTACACATTGTCCCTTTAAAGGTATTCACGCAGCATTCAGCTGCTTAACAAGCTCTGATCACATGGTCTGAACCTGATGTCCTTTATTGATTTCCCAAATGAAGCTATTTTTATGATGTTTTTATGATGCTCATGCTGTATGTTATATTATATGCTGTCATATGTGGTTGTTGATGTTTTCTTGATAGTCTTTAATGCTCTTTGTGCAAAGCAATAAAGGTTTCATTCATATCTGTAATGATTGATCAATCTCCCCAGTTTCTCTTTGAGCTTTCAGATGGATGAACATCACGTCTCACTACTGATGTGAATGAGTCTGGCAAAATTATCAATATGTAAAATTCAATCAACCAACCAACCAGCTGACCAGCCAACTAAATAACTACCTAAACTAAACGGCTTATTGATTGAGGGAATTAGTTAGTAAATGTAATACATAATGAATAAATGCAATTATGACATAATTACTGATAGTTTAAGTAGTGGCTGAATTGACATCGTATCTACAATTAACAATTCATCATGATTTTATTATCAAAAATCTATCCGAAACCTTTCATTTGAAAATCAATCCTCCAAATACTTTTTTGTCAGTCTGCCAACATCCCGTAGTTTATATTCATATTATGTCACAGCTCCCATCTAGAGTAGTGCAATTTTCTGCAATGGCCATTTGCAGCCCTCTGAGATTTGGCAAGGCGAAACTCTGCGAAATAAAGGCACCACTAAGAAAACTATCTGGCCAGAGGCATCGGAAAAAACTCTGGATGAATAAATCTTTCTTATGTGTAACATCATGTCTGAGGACCCAAAATCCCCAAGCAGGAGGCTGCGATCTTTTTGCATCTGGTCCAATGGTTGGTGGCTATACGGTGCTTTTGCCACAGTCTGTGCAAAGCCCTGCATCAAGTCAGCAAGATTTGGAAGCTCCTAGAAGTGTTCCTAATGGATTCTACACCAGTCTACACAGCAAAGAGAGGGAGGGAGAGAGAGAGAGAGAGAGAGAGAGAGAGAGAGAGAGAGAGAGAGAGAGAGAGAGAGAGAGAGAGAGAGAGAGAGAGGAATAGAAAGAGACACGGTGGAAAAGCCAACACCAAAGGGGATGAACTTCCTGCAATTTTACAGATACACACACATTCAGGCACGGACACTCACACATTACATGTTGTAATGCAGTGTAAAAGTGACACCCCATAATAACCTATATGGTGGTGACATGGTTGAGTATTACCATAACAACAAGACATGAGAAAAAACAAAAACACCCGTGACCTGTAACACAAGCACTGGAACATTCACACACACACAGGCCTGCCTCTCTTTTCCCTCCCTCTTCTTCACATCTTCTTATCTTTATTCTCCCTCTAATGCTTTTCCAAAGTGATCCCTATGTAATCTCCAACAGCCGGGTATGCATGCGTGTGCATATGTTTGTGCTTGAGTCTCTCTGTGTGCGCCTGTGTTTAATGTGCAAAGTCCCTTTAAAGGCTTTCCAAGTCATGTTTTTCACAGAAGTCCCTCAACAGGAGAGGAAACTCTGCAGCTAGCCTTTGGACTGGAAAACGTACACTCGGCCTCTTTCTCTCACAGTGTGTGTGTGTTTGGGGAGAGTGGGTGTGTGAGGTTGGAGACTTTGAAGATGATGTTTCGACTTAGTCTTAAAGTTAAAGGTGGTGCTGGGAGTCAATAATCTCTCTCACACACACAAACACAGCTCAACTGCTGTAGTGCATATTGCACATAATCATCAACTGTTTATAAAGGCCTCGTTAATTAGAGCACTTCTCTTGTATTCATAGTCAAGATGTTAAATGAACATCTTTTTGCATGAAAATAATTAGTTTCACGGTCATTTGTATACGGGCATTAAAAGCATTTACCCATTGAAAATACATTTGTTTATAAAATGAAATGTACCAGTTTGTCATTTGGTACACGTTTAATATTCATCATCATTTTGTATTTACATTGTATTATAAGTCCATAATTACTTTGAACTAAAAGAGACTTGTCGTTAAGGGGAGGGGAGACACACAAGGTTAATATTTTAAATAGATATCACCATGAATCTTCCCCAGTTGACTTACATTAAGGCAATTATTTTTTTTGTATTACACCTTTTCTGAAATTTTATATTTAAATAAGGATGCACCGATATGACTTTTTCAGTCCCGATACCGATAGCGATACCTGGGCTTTGGGTATCGGCCGATACCCAGTACCGATCTGATACCAGTGCTTAATTAATAAGCTGTATGCCTCACTGTGTTTGGGATCATTCTTTTATGTGTAAGGCAACATCAGAATCGACTTAAACATTGCTTTCTTAACTTTGTAAAACAAAATGTAACAAATAAATACACAGATATAAATTTAGAAAATTGTTATTTATTATTAAAATAATAATGTGTACACCAGCAACTTGGTAAAATACCTTCAAAATTAACAGGAATTACGATCCAGGTGTAAACTATTTAGTGCAGCAACAAATTGGTCAAAACTTAAACAGGGATTAAAATTTCACTATATAATGTAAGTAGTATATAAACATAGAATTGAATTGATCAAATCGGCTCCATTGTCACCGATATCCGATCCAGCTATTTGAGTCATTATCAATCCGATATCCGATCTGGTATCGGTGCATCCCTATATTTAAATATTCAAAGGAGGCATTATCTTATTAAATATTTGCTAAATCTGAACATTGGATAATGCAAGGTTCAGACTTATTGTTTAATTTTGTTGACATATTTGAGGGAATTTTGGATATACCTCTTTATCACTCCATAAATCAGAAAATACAGTCAACAGCCAAAAAATTAAATACATTTTCGCTATGGTTTTAGGAATAAAATGTTAAATAATTCAGGCTATGAATGATATATGAACAAACCCCTCTTTAGAAAGCTACAGAATATAGATAAGAATGAAACTGGATAGTTTGGTGTGTGTACGTGCTAATGAAGTAGAGATTTCTGGCTCAGTATGAGAAAAAACTTATTTTGAGAAAACAGCCTTTAAAAACACGTTTTGTAAAATGCCATACATTTTGCAAGACACTACAGGTGAATAATAGGGTAAAAATGTTAACCATGAAACTTCCCCAGTTGATTACTTACATTGAGAAAATTTTTTTTTGTATTACAAGTTTTCAGAAATGTTATGTTTACATATGCAAATAAGGCATTATCTAATGCTAACGTTTTGGTGAATTTAGGAGAAATCTACAGACCCAAATAGACAACGTGTAGTAAAATAAACACATAAATGTGTATTTTGGATGTTTTCTTTCCACTAGTGTGAAAGAAGACATGTTGTAGAAGCAAAATAGCCCAAAATCTCAAAATCGATCAGTGCATTAAAAATGATGTTTTTGCCTGGGGTGCCTCGCCTGTTTGAACCCTTGAACCCACTGAACATTTATATTTCATATCATGGCAGCAATAAGTGCAACAGCTGCTCTGACACAAGTTTCCCAACTTAATTGATTCACGTAATGCATCTGAAAGAAGTTTGACCCATTTTTTTGTTGAAGAGGAGCTCAATTTATTCAATTTACTGACTCGTGTCTGTTTCATACATTTTTCCTTTGTTTCAGGACAGTTCAGTCACTAAGGCCCTGTATCCAGCAGATTTCTTCTTATAGATAGCAGCACTTAACAAATGCTCAGGGGAAGTGCTAGTAGTGCTTCTTGTTGCTAAGCGACAATTGCAAACTCATTTGAGGCCAGGCCATTTTTTACTATAACTCTAAATATTTATAACTTTTAGCATTTGGCGCCATGAGGGCTAAACACATGTTAAGCTCCCAGCTCCAGCAGGACTGTGAGCCGAGGAATCCTTGACATTGGAAAAACCCCAACATTGTAGAGAGACGGTCCTAGTGGACAACCCAGGGCTTAATCAATAGTGTTCTCAACAACAAACAACAAATCCTGATGAAGCTGCTGTATGAGTTTACACTCACTGAATGATTCCTGAACACAGAGAGACAACAAATATAAATATTTGAAATGATCATACTACTTTTTTGCAGGGGGAAACAGGCACAGGGGATGGGAGAATTACATCTGACAAAATAAATCTAGGACCCCAATGCATCTGAATGCAAAAATAACATCAAAACACCATCACTGTTAATAAACGATGACTGAAAGAAGCACTTTGATTTATTTTCCTTTCAACTGAATAACCTCTAATGCGGAGAAGAAAACAAACTAGAAATACAGACAGATACATCTCTATATTTATTTACCCCTCCCTCGTCTCCTCTTTAGGTTTTCTCTTTACCCCCGTCTCTCTCTCCCTCTTTCAGCTTCAGGGGAAATTAATTGATGATTATCTTGTCGTGCAGAGCTGGTTTGCAAACTTGCCTTTTTATCAGCAAGGCCTCACTTTCCACCACTTACAGCTTCATTTGACCCACCCTCCTTCACTCTTTCTCTCTCCATCCATCCATCCCTCCCTCTCTCTTATCAGTTAGCTATGTGTTCAGACTTATAGTTCAATTTGGTTTCCTTTAATAAAAGGATAGAACAGAGAAAAGACGTGTTAACAGAACTGGTTATGTTAACAGAGAGGGGCTTACGGACAGACAGGGGAGACAGGTTGTTAAGGACAATAAAAAAGACGAGGCCGAATAGATTCTCTGTTAGTGTGAATTAGTTTAAATGAACAGAAGCAGAGAAAAGGTGGGGAGGGGGGAGAGACTGACAAGGAGGAAGAGGACAAAAGGTGTAGCAGAGAAGCAGAGAGAAGAGGGAAAGAATATGTTATGAATGAATAAGAATATTTTCTTCACTGCAAAACTGTTATTTGGCTACATCAGCTCACATAGTTCAGTTAAGTGATTTGTTTTGTGTTTTCTTTTTTCTTTTTTTATCTATTCCTCAGGGACATTTGATTGCAGCATGAAGCCGTAGCGACATCAGTGACAACAGCCAAAATACAAAGACACAGCCATTGAAGACAGTCAGAGGAAAACATCAACAGTAAGCCGGGGAGAGGTTTTGGGATACGGGTAAGGTTTTTAAAAGCTATAACAAAATCAGAGAATGTGTCTTTAAGGATAAATCATCATCAAAAACACTAATAAAAACACTGGAAGCTCAGAAATGTGTATTTACTGGAGTACAGGGAGAACAAAACTATGAACAACAGATTTCTTTGACGGTAACTTCAAGGTTCACAGACATTGAAGTGTCGGTTTAGTGATTTATAGACTACAACAACGTATGACTGAATCCAAATTTCCACCTCCTGGCGCTGCAGTGGACTGAGCCCTCGTGACTTTGGACCTATATCATGATGTGTTCACCGTCATCTTGGCAAGTCGGCGAGGGCTTTTGGGCCATGAGGGGATAAAAATGTACATGTGATGACTTCAGATCTCAAATGGTTATGAATTCAACTTCCTGACCCTGTAACCTATCAATACCCAAGTGTTTTTATGATCAGTTCTAGGGCTGTCAAAGTTAACGCGATAATAACGTGTTCACGTCTAATTTCTTTAACGCATTAATGCAACTTGCGAGTTTTAGGTTGTAGCGGGCTCAGTTTTGAAACTAGAGTGAAGATACAGGCATCATATGACACTAGAAAACCTAAAGAATCCATTGGTATCAACCATGCAGTACTAGATTGTCGCAAAGGAGGTTAAATAACGCTTTAAACGTAAGGCAAATTTTGGCGAGAAAAAACTGTCATGGCCATTTTCAAAGGGGTACCTTGACCTCTGACCTCAAGATATGTGAATGAAAATGGGTTCTATATGTACCCACAAGTCTCCCCTTTACAGACATGCCTACTTTATGATAATCACATGCAGTTTGGGGCAAGTCATAGTCAAGTCAGCACACTGACACACTGACAGCTGTTGTTGCCTGTTGAGCTTGAGTTTGCCATGTTATGATTTGAGCATATTTTTTATGATAAATGCAGTACCTGTGAGGGTTTCTGGACAATATTTGTCATTGTTTTGTGTTGCTTTACATAGCATGGCAGAGATAGAGGTTAAAGAAAAAATAAAAGAGCACAAAGGTCAATATGCGCAGTAAAACTTTGCCTTCACTGAACATAAACACTGCTACACATCAAACATTCATCTCAGGATCCTCACATCGTAGGTGGCCCCACTGTTTTTTTTGGTAGGATGAAAACAAACTTTTGCCCGCCTAACTCTGCAGATTATGACAAGCATCCCAAATCAGAGTTGAATGGTGGATCTGCTTTGGATTACAGTCACAGAGGTGCTTCTCACTTTGCTTAAAATCTCATTTTTTTTTTCTGTGTCAGGCTTTGGACTGAACAAATTGAGCAGACAGCTGAGAAGAGTTTTTGTTTCACAAAGTCAAAAAGTCATGACTGGGTTCGGTCATGATTTGAGTTAACAGGAATATTTGCATGTTTTCTTTAAAGTGTGGTTAAAGTTTTAATATCAGTAGCACTCTCTAAATCCTCTCTGAAAAGATGAGATGTGCAACTGATTTAATATTTGATCTCTCAACGTGTTATATTACACATGCAATTACCTTCCCAATGCACAATGACTTTGTCTTGGTAAATTGCATTGCGTGTGCCAAAGGATATGGTTTGTGATAATTATTTGTTTCTCATTTGTGAGATGCAATCATTTGAACACTGTAACTAGATTAGCTTGTGTCAAAATGTTCCTTTTTATACATGACTGCACATATAACAGACCCACAGCGTTAAGTGTCACAGTTTATCTTTCCTCTGATACCGTGCTGAGAGACTTCTTACATTGAATCAAATTGGTCATATACATGTATTTTTATTCATTGTTTAATTTTTTCTTTTTTTTGTTACCAATGTTTACTCTCATATTTGTCTTGGCTTTCAAAACACAAAGATAAAGCAGACGGCAGAGCAGTTAGTTGGAACTTGCACATACCGGGACTGATCATGTGACTGATGACTGATCTCATATACACACACAAAAAAAAAAAAATTTAATAAATGTCATGCCTTGTTTTGATGAATGAATGCCATTTTCTTAAGCCACACAAGCATTCACAATACACATATATTACACACACACACACACACACACACACATACACACACAGAAATGAATCAATGTTTGAAGTCTAGGACATCAATGCAAAACAAAGCAACATAGAAAAAAGAGACATTAGCAGAAAGACCTGTCAGTTGCACACACACACACATACACACCGCATACACATACACACCACATACACATAAACGCACACACATACACAATCACAGTCACTCCTGAGGCAACAAACCCACTTAAGGGTCCCCACAGATGTGAAACGGAACAATGGAAAGAAAAAATGAAGACAAAGTACTTCCTGGTACTTCCTGGAAAAAAGGTTTAATGGCTGTCAACACACAAATGACAAACCTCCAGGAATCTACACACACACGCACGCACACAACAATATACAGTATACACAGATAGATAGAGATGAAACACACACTCACACACATGGACACACAGGGGAGTAAGTGTGTATATCCGGTCTCTTGAGTTTGTCTTTGATATTTAGAGTTCATGATTCATAGATGAACTGTTATGCAAGCGTAATGGAGCACTCTGTGTGTGTGTTTGTGTTTTGTGTGTGTGTGCATCTTCAAAAGGTCAGGCTAAGAATTTGTGTCGCATCTCAACAGGCACGCAGACATGGAGCAGTCTTGTATACCATGTTCATAACATACATGTCAGACGCACAGCATGCAGCCAGGAAGTCAACGCAACGAGCACCGATGTGAAAACGGACCTCTCAATGTAGAAATAAAAATACAGGACACATGAATACATGAATATATAGTGTATACATTATGGTAGTCCCAACTGATGGAGGGATGACCAAGACAACAGCTCTGGGCCGCGAGCCAAGAGTCGCCCACACATATATCACCGTGAACAGTTATTCTCATATAGCAGAAACAGGGTTCAGCCATACAGTTTCACCCTGAGTCTGCATGTATCTCACTGCATGTTCACCTGATTTTGAGCAAAAGAAGAGTTCGCCCCCTGATTTCTCTTCGCTATAAATTGTCACACAGAGAAAAATAAAAACTATCTCTCTGATCCCAAACAAACGCCATCGGATTCATATTAAGACAAACAATGACGATATCAAAAGTTCGGCTATTATAACCTGATTTAGATAACTGCTAATCAACAGAAACTGCAACCAAAATGTGGACCATTGCCATCAGCTCCAACCATGTCATCACAGTCACTCTAAAGCAACTGCGACCATCCTGGCATCTGGATACTTATGCTACGTTCACACTACGAATGACAAAAGAAACAAAACGGCCAGCGCTGCCAGCTACAATGTCGCAGAGTCCCGTTGAAGTGTTACTCAGGCGTTGGTTGATGTAGTTATGTAGTTAAATAGCACTGAGAACTGAGGCCTGTACTATGAAGCGAGTTCAACATACCCAGGGTATCTTCTCGTTATCTGGCTTAACTAACCCTAACACTCACGCTAAACAGTCCTACGAAGGTGGTTATCAACGCAGTAAATCAACCAAGGGTTTCTCAATCGTGATATGAACGCGTTCACATGAAAGCGGCGGTGTTTGCAGCATATGATCACAAACATGGACAAGTCTACTGTCAGCAGAGCGGCACATTTTACAAACCAAGAGCAAACTATAATATTAGACAAATACGAAGAAGTTAAACACATAATCCAGACTAAAAGTAACATAGTTGAAGCTGCCAAATGCGGAACGACAGAAGGCAAAAGAAAAAATCACCGACGTGTGAATGCGTAAATTAACAGATTTATTAATTTAACGGCCTGGAAAGTCAGATGTAGTCGTTTAGATGGGGCAGTAATATTATAAAAAGCTTTCAGAATATAATGGATGAATAGACTACACTTCATTATGGCCTTTGACAATAATGTGGCGTGTATGACTATTTCAGCCTTCTTTCAGCTGCGTCCCCGACTCCGGCGGAATGAAACAGACTTGAGAGCAAGTAAAAAAATAAATATAAAAACATAATTCAAAGCGGTAAGCACCTGCAGCATACAGCCAGCTGTCCTTCCTGAATTTGTCAGTTTAAACTGTGTTGCTTTTAGCCTGGATTATGATTTAAACTTCTTCGTATTTGTGTAATATCATCATATGACCTGTGCGCCGAGCTCTGATTGGTCAGTAGGCGGCGCTTTTATACAAGTTGATCTCTTAACTCGAACATAAACTGCTCCAGAGCAGGTTAGGTGTTCAGCATAAGTTACCATGGCGATCAACCCCGGTAAGAAGTGAACCACCGTTGTACGACGGAGAACCCTGAAGGGTCAACCCTGAAGTTACACCAATTCCTGCTTTGTAGTACAGGCCTCTGGCTAACGGCATTGTTTTGGATGGAACAGAACTGGGTGAACAACAAAAACATATGATCGGTTGATGCTTCACCGCGTCATTGGGACGCTGAAAAAAGTTGCCGTGTCGCTCGATGTGTGAACACAGCATTAGTCATAAACAATATATGACTTCTTAATACAGCTCTTGTTGTGGATACTTCATGTGCTCCTTATAGATTGCTGTTTTATGCATCATCAACCACTCATACATCAACGACTATGTGCATTCACGCATTGCCTTACCTTCATAAACAGCTTTGAAGCCCTGTGCGCTGACGGCAAAGTCTGTGGTAAACCATAAGGCCAATATAGATCCACTGCTGACTATAGGGGAGGGCAGCATGAATCCTGACAACCTGAAAAACACAAAGAAATGTCTCTGAAATACAGCAAGACAGTTGACTGTTGAAATGAGGCAACATTGAACATGGCAAAAGACACAAGTATGTGATGGTAAAATACAATTGTGTTCAGTGTTGATGTTGTGATTTAGACCCACAGCCCTTAAGTCATAAAGATTCCTGCTGGTCTGAGATCAGATCCCTCCAAGACCTTTTCTTTTATGTTTTCCTGACTCCACACTACTCTTCGGTTTCCTGCTATCCTCTTCATTGAAGAAAAAGAGAGTGAAGGGAGTGATTTTCCCACTCTCTAAAAATAAATTATATGAATTTGATGCGCCACTGAGCTACAGTGAACAAGATCCACTATTCATGATAACCAGCCATGCCGTGAGCGCAGACACTCTGAAACACAGAACGGAAACTCAAATAAAAACATAGAGTAATTTAAGGATTTACACTAGAACAGAGTGTGATAGGAAAGTCAGGTGTTGTTGGACTCTGATAGAACAAGGTGAGCTCTGATTACACTGGAGGTTGAGCTGAAACAGCCCTGTGATTCTTAATTGAGAGTTGACGGTTAAACGATTTGGGGAGGAGAATAGGGAGGGAATAACACAAAACTGAAAGAGCTGGACTTCAAAGAGGTGAATAGTGTATTGAATTGCCGAGATAATGAAGCCAACATAATGTAGATTAAAGCGTTTATATAATTAAGAAACGATTATATTCATAATATTATGACTGGAAGTTCTGACATGGAATGAAATAATTTCAAGGTTAAGCCAAGGTGAGCTAAATAACAACTTGCTGCTTTTTTTTGATAGAAGTATATAAAAGCAGTAGACGGAGATGCAGCATGAAGCTACTATGAGGAACTTTAATTCTGTCTTGATTTTGGCCGTCCTTGTGGACAAAAGCAGTAGTGTCTCCGAGCACCAGAATCCCTTTAGAAAACCTCTAATTTTACTGCAGCAGGGTCTGACAGTCTGCCCCGCCACAGTCCTGGTTCTGGTTCTCCCATGCCTCCCTTCCCTCCAGTGGGCCCCAGCAATACGGCCTGGGCCTCCAGCACCGTGGTGTCAGTGTTGGCTCCCAATAGAGCCAAAGAGATCTAGGCGAAGCTCTGCTCCTGGCCGGAGGAGGAGCGGGTGCTACTGGGCACGAAGCTCTCCACCTCCCGCCGAACTCCGACTGCAGGTCGAAGGCAGCAGCAAAGCCTGATCTGGGTCCATCTGCGGCAGGCTGATCGCTGCCGGAGGCCCCGCTGGAGTCTGAGCTGAAGGAGTTTCTGGTGAACCTGCAGGAGGCCAATATAGATCCATTGTAGACAAAGATGCTGCTTAAGTTAAAGGTGCTAAATTCGAAATTCAGAGCATATCTATTGCCTCCACTCAGCTCTCAACACGGCGATGGCTGAGCCAGTGGCTCGCAGCTCGCAGCTTAGCAGTGCTAACAGTGAAAACAACGGCAATAGAGCTAACAGTGTTAACCTGGGGAGGAAAACGAAGGGTAGGTGCTAAAAGGCACGGATGTCCAGACTGGCTATGTAAACAAAGCACAGAGATGCTCAGATTACAACACACACAGAGGGAGTGTGACTTCATATCTACAGTATGTCCAAATCCTCCCCCCAAAGCTCTGGGTAGAAAGAGTGAGCCCATACAAGAGGCCAAAATATGACTAAAACCACTGCTTCTTTGTATTGATTTGAGGATCTGGTCAGAAGGCCAGTGGACAGCTCCCTGTTGAACTATTCTGGACACGTCCGACTGGGAGACCTTGGGGCAGACCAAGAACTCACAGGAGGGAGTATATTCTACCTGGCCTGGGAACACCTGAGTATCCCCCAGGAGGAGCTGCAGAACCTGGCTGAGGAGAGGGACTCCTGGGCTACCTTGAATTTCCTGCTGCCACTGCGTCCAGACCCAGACAAGCAGCAGCAAAAACAGGAATGAACAGATAATAGCATTTATTAAATAGATTTTTCTTTTTTTTCAGTTGTTTTTATTTATGTTCAAGCAGAGCAGGAAATGAATAAGCATTAAGTGACACTATTTTACTTTGAGTGTACATGGAAGCGAGCCAACTAAAGAGGCAGAGTTAAGTAGCTCTTGATAAATCCAAATAAGGAGAACAATGATTCCACATAAGTTTGGACACAATCATAGTCCTTCGTTCTCTAAGCACAAAAGTATGCAACAATGAAAGGTGAGGGGGAGACAAAACCAAAGGGAATAAGAGTAGAGAGAGAAATAAAGGGAAAAGAATGACAGACACAGGATTGAAGTGCTAATGTAATCAACGTGTGATGGAAATGAGTCTGGTTCCTGTATTATTGGCAGTCATTTTCTACAATTCATTTTTCATCATTTGAAAGGTCAGCTAGGTCAACAGAGAGGTGGGCCGGGGTGTAACTAAAAAAAGTAGAGAATGGAAGTGACAAAGTGGAAAAGGGGCAAAAAGGTTTTGAGGAAGAGAAAAGAAGATAGATGGACAAAAAAAAGACAGTAAAAGTGTGAGCCATTTAACAGTGAAAGCCGAGCACGGTGAAAAATGAATAATTTGAATTCTCCGGCCTCAAAGCAAGGACACAAAGGACAGACAAGAATGGATGAAGGGAGCACACGAAAAGCGACAAACAGAAAGAGAGATGGAGGGAAAAGAGGAGACAGAGGAAATGGAAGGACAGAACGGAGAGGTGAGCGGTGAGACGAGACAAAAGGAGAAGAGAGGATGAGAAAGGCTTTGCCTATAATAGGTGTAAATAAGATTTTTACTTTACTTAGCCACAGCAGTGTCTGGCACCTCAAATGCCTTTGTTCAATTTGTATGAAGTTGGATTACTGAGCCAGTAATTGAACTTCTGGGTTATTTTGGTTCTTAGATGTTTTTTGAGTGCCTGTGTCTGGGCTAATTAAATGTTGTGTGCTGGATATACCAGTAGAGGGTAGGACATGCCAATAGTTTTACAATTTCTGTGAGTAAATTTAAGAAACACCCAGGAAAACCTATAATTATTATGATTAATTATTCTATATAACTATATTAGTTGATGATTTGTCAAGTTGTATTGATTACAACTGTTTGCATTTGCTTAATATTTTTACAGTAAAAAGAAAAGATGAAACCACTTATTCTTTTGTATTATTTGTATTTGTTTTTAGCTACATCTTATTTGGCATACTGTGGTAATACAAATGACAATCAAAGCCCCTTTCACACACTCCTCCTCCTTGAGGTTTAAATTCAGTTAAGCACACCAAAACACTAGCTAGCCCCATTTTTTTCCCCCAAACTTTTCCTATTTTGCTTTTTTTTTTATAAAACATAATCTCAATCAGCATAGTTCTACTTTGCTCAATATTAGTGTTAATTAGACAGCTTGTTAAGTTTGAGTTTAAAGTACTGTCAAAATATAGTGCAAGTTTGTTAATTATATTAATTTCATTCTAATTTTTACATTTTTTTCAATTGTAGCTCTGTGTAGTTACAGTCCATCAACAGTAATGTGCTGCGGCAAGGCTAAGAGGAAATGTATGTTCTGATGCCATTAGGTGTTGTGATTTTCTTTGTTTCTGTTCCTATGTCACATTTACCAAAAGCCTCATCCACCTTATCTCATCCATTTCTGAGCTTTTTATCATATCATATACTGTCTATTTGTTCTTGATTCTGTGGATTGCATGTGATAGGCATTTCTTTCTTCGGCAGTGTCACATTGTCTACCTTTTCAGGCTGTGTGCTGCATTTTCGGAGCATGTTCTCTATTTTTCTCAACCAGACAGAGAATCGCCATGGTCACAGGCTATAAATCACCTTGGTGGCCCACAAGGGACAGCGGCTGCATTCTCACATGAATATTTCACCACTCGACAAATAAAATGTGAACAAAGTGAAATTGATGTAACTGATTGGAATCAGGCTTTGCTCCTTCACTTTTTAATTTCATGGGCATATTAACTCCCAAGAGCATTTCTTCTTCGGGCCAAGGTTAATTGTTGACACAGGTCAGAGATTTAGAGAGTGGTTGGCTGGTACGTATGGGACTTCTATTGATGAAAAGAGATCCTGGCTGCAGTATGGAGCTACCATGGCTGCTACTGAAAAACGCAAGGCCTTTTAACAAGCTTTGGTATTGGCCTAGATGAATATTAAGCTCAAACAAATGTATTAATAAATGATGAAATGATTGGAAAAACATGTTGCATTACAATTGTATTCCTTATATACATATTAAAGGTTATAAATCACGATAATCCGTGCAAATTGTACACCTTAAGCGAAACATACAGTGTAAATCCAAACACAAGCATTATCATCCCATTTCTTTCTGTCTCTGGGAATAAAATGGTGCTGTGACACACACACACACACGATCAGTCTGTAGTCAGTCAGTCATTCAAGTAATGAGCAGTAATCGTCTAACTGTCACTGTACTGATGGACCGACATGATTCTATATCCCTGTGTAGCTCTGTTTCTCTCTCTCTCTGTCTCTCTCCGTCTGTCTCTTCTCCCTCTCTCCCTGCTCACTTCTCATCTCGCTCTCCCTCCCAATCAGGCCAGCACACTGATCCTACGGCTGTTTGACATTTATACAAAAATAAGTGAGGCGGGTTGAGACTATGCGACCGTTTATCCAGTTGGTCAACTGTCCAACCAGTCAACCAGATTATGTAATCAGGCAGCCACTCAGTGATTCCAGCCAGCCAGTCTTTACAGTCTGTGTGCCTTTCTACTGCTTCGTCCATCTGTCCGACTGCCCATCTGTATCTGCCTGTTTGACAGGACATCAGACTGTGGGCATGTCTGATGTTGACAGGCTCTTATAACGCTAGGATAACTGTTTAGATTGGAGGGTAGTAAAGGCATACTGTGATATTGGAAAGTAGCATCAGTGTTATTTTCATCACCATCACAGGACCACCTTTCCGCAGATTAAACAGGGGAAAAAAAACCCTATACATGTAGCAAATCTTGGTTAAGCCGTATGTAAGATTTCCATGAATAAAGCAACAGCTGAGATGGGGATACTTCCCTTCTTGGGATCAATGATCCTCAAACTGTTGAGAAGATATGAGTGTGTCATCGAGTTCAACAGCTCCAGAAGTAGCTATGGTCCAAACATGACCACCGAAGCCCTAACTTGTCACCTCAGTCATCGGTGTATTAAGGGAAACTGTGAAATACTGTACAAAAGGCACACTGTGTGCAACCCGATATCACGCCAAAGCATGTAATAGACCCACCTGTCCACCAGAGGATAGCGTGTCAGTGTCACGGTTTGCCTCTCAGAGACGTGAATAATACATGCCTGTATGAAGGTGCAGTACCAGCAGGGGGCAACAAAACCACTCACTTAGGTTTAGGCAACAAAACCACTTAGTTAGGTTAAGGGAAAACATCATGTTGGGCTTAAAATAGGTACGTAAACTAAGTAAAACTCGTATGGAAACAACATTACGTAAGTACGGAAAACACGTGACAAACGTCACTAACGCAACTTACAAAACAACACACCGGTCTTGAACACGGTCTCCCGGTTGAAAGTCCTGTGTTTGTTTGTGGAAAGGCTCAGTGATGTAGAGCCGACGTCTTGTGGCATGATACTGTATGATAAAGCAGTGACTGTAAACTCATTTAGCAGTAATTCTCCCTTCAGTCATACCACAACTATATTTCAACGATGCATTCAAATTAGCCAGTGATACCGTTTAGATGCTAAAACTTGTGAAGCTGTAAGAAAAGAAGCCATGATGGCACAAAGGTGGGAAAAGAGGAAGAAAACAGATGGGATGTTTTATTCAAATGAGTCGGCTCAAAAAGAGTTGTTAGTATTTTGGTGGAAAATGGGTTGTTTTGCTAAGAATAGACATCTAAGAAGGAGCAGGTCTGTTTCCATCACAACACCAGTCCTCTGTCAGTGAAGTCACAGGCTGAGAACACAGTGCCACTGCACATTTATTAACGTTACAGTTATCTACTTGAAGTCTTGTTATTATGGGATTCACAGATGGGATTGTGGAGATGAGTTGTCATTTGTGTATATTAATAATATATAATTTGCTTTCACACACTCCTCATTTAATCATTTCAGTAGAAGTTATTTAAAGCAACCCAATTTAATGTGGACTTTCATATCTGCAGATGTATACATCTGGATCAAACCTGATGACCTTCAGCTTGTCCTTGCTGTCTTCTTGGCTTACAAGTGGCCCACCAGGCAGGAAATTTCAATAACTCAGCTTTTAAAGTTAGTTCAGGCATTTTTTCTGCAGCTCACTGTATTTCAGTGAGTCAACTCATGTGGAATAGATATGTGAGTGTCGAATATGCACAACGAGGACACTAATTCCCCCTGTAAGGGTAGACTCGGAGCCTACAGGTTGATGCTGGGGTGGAGGTGGGGCTTTTGAATCGCTGTATGAACATCAGTAGCAGCGGCGGCGACAGCGGTAGCAGCTAGTGACAGCATGCCATAGCTTTCAGGTGACTGATGTGGCAGCAGGCATGAAGCAAGAGAGCGAGCAGAGCACTGACGGCTTAAGTACACGCCATGATTAAAAGGGTGTGATGGATATATGTTGCAGTGAGAGGAATACGCCATGTGAGTGCAGAGGTGGACTCGAGTCGGCTATCTGAACTAGCTCACAGGCTTCTTTCATTGCAGGTGAATAGAGAGCATGGAAAAAAGATTATTTAGCCATTAAGCATTTCTGTGAAATCAAACTTGCTAACATATATGAAAAAATGCAGCATTAAAAGACCTGCAGAGGCTGCTGGTCTTCATGTTGGTGGTCTATCTTGTTTAAACTACTGTCTTTAAATGAATGTGGTATTGCACTATTGATGTTTAAATGCTGAACCCTCTTCTCTTCTCTTTAAGGATTTATGTTGATATTGAGCAGTACTGACTGAATATATTTCAAAACACTTTTTTCCTCGGGTCTCATGCGTTGTTTTCTAGCGATGGCCGTGACAACCTGTATCAATCACACCTTAACAAGGCGAAATTGGGAGTGATGTTTGCAGCCTGGGGATTTTAACACCTTGCAGGTCTAAAGAAAGCTTGTGAACACGCAGTTGTCGGTTGAAATCCACGGGCCAGCAGGGGAAATCCTGACAGGGAGAGTAAAGACGAGACTTATTCAGCGACCATTATAATGTGCTTGACCGAGGCACTTGACCTCCAGCTGCTCTGGTGATGCTGGAACAATAGACGGCTGTGATGGGAAGCTCACAAGTGTAGAATAAATGAAGGGGAAAAAATAGACCAGATTTCCACTGTCCATGTCGAGGTATAACTTTCCGATGACTCATCATATCTAAGGCAGGGTGCTCCCAAAACCTGAAAACTATGTTATTTTCTGGTTTGCTTTTCTAAAGGTGTAAACAGTCTAAAGCCGTGACTGAAAAAGTATGACTGAAAACCACAATGTTGATGGTTTGAAGAGAGTCGTGAGTCACACTTTGATAGATTTGAATGCAAAATGTCTCAGAAAATGAGTCAAACCTGTGGTTAAATCACAAGGGTTTCTAGATGGTCCATTACAGTACCTTAAAAATCATTAAATGTGGTTACTCTGCTGAAAAGTTTAAGGCCCTGACACACCAAACTACCGGTCGGCCGTCGGTGAGCGTTCGTCGGCCTAGTTCATTCAGTGTATCCTGCACCGTCGGCTCTAGTGTGCCAGTGTCGGAGTATTTTGGGCCGATTCAGCACGTTAAACTGCCGGCGGAGCCCGTCCCTGTTCAGCTTAAACGAATTAGTGCACGAGAGAAACGGACGTGAGAAAAGCAAGCAAACGGGTGAAGTCAAGAGGAAGAACACAGAAGGCTCTTCTGATTTTTCATCTTCATCTCATCTGATCATTCCAATACACGGATATTTTCACAACGACGTGGCCATCTGGAATGAAGCTAAGTGGTGAGTAAGAGTGGTGTGAAAATGGTCAGCAAATGCTGCTTTGTTTCATGTACGTATCTTAACAACTATCCACCATCCTTTTGTGTTCTGGTTTCCCTTTTTGAATGACAAATACAGACTACCACGACATGCTGGTAGGGAGAGTTATGTCCTCTCACACGGGCACAGAACGTAGGTGGTAGTCGGCCGTCGGCTGCAGTTTTTGCGGTGTGTTTGAGTGCAACTTTTTGGCCAAGACAAAGGCGACTTGAGGCGCAACTGGTGGCCTTCGTCGCCGCTAGTTCTTTGATGTCGGCTTGGTGTGTCTGGGCCTTTAAACATAACATGAACCCAGTGAAATCCATGACCACTGGAGTCCATTCAGCAAATGTAAAACAACATTACGGTCCACTAGAAAATAAGAACAGCTTTCTTCTTTTCAGAAAAAGCTGACTTTTTTTGAGAGATAACAGCAATTTATATATTTGGTTCCCCATATATCTCCTGGCTCTGACGTCTAGAAAAACAATCTGTCACACACAAACCAGAGACGAGACCAACGTAAACTCATAAAACAAATATTACTCTTTTCCATCTTGCAGAGCATTTGGCTTCTTCTTGCCAACACTATAGATAGACCTCAGACTTGTACAGTCGATGTATGCCCCTGGCTGAGACTATTTGTTTCAACCTGTCATTCTGGGAGTGTAATCCATTTTTTCAGTCTGCCTGGTGGAACACTAGTCTATCAGTGACACAACACAGCTCGCAGTAAATGGATAGACAAGAAGCGCTTGTTGTGGAGAAGACAGGCACTGAGAGGGAGAAAGAAAAGGCAGTGAGCAGGTGATGGAAGACATCTTGAGAAGAAGTGAACGTACTGAAAACAATAACCAATCTAATTTTTCAGTGGGGAAGATTTTTGCTAACATATAAAAACAGCAAAAGAAAAATGATAAGGAAAACAAAGTAGGACATTTGTTTTAAATCATAGGCTTAGTTGGCGGTGTTTCCAGTTTGTGTACAAACTGTAGACAGTATGTTGGGGGAACATAGTGTGGTATAAATCTGTAAACAGTGGTGGTATGCATCTCTTGGAACAGGGCTGTGATTTTTGGGAAATTGGTGAAGCCAGATAGGGATACACAAAACACCAGAGCTTCTTTTCTCTCTCTGTGCAGCAGAAGTAAAAAAAAAAGAGAATGGCCTTAGGCAAGATGGGCATTTTTATTCCTTTTTTAGTTTCTCTCTGTGTTAACACTTAATACATAACTACTGTAGTCATTTGAAACCCTTGTAGCTCCAACTTTAAACCCCACTGGAGGACTTTTTTTTAAAATGCATTGGGTCCAGACTAAACACAAGGAAGTTTGGCATTTTGGAGATATGAGGTTTAAACCCAACAGCTGCAATATGAAAAAAAAAAAAAGGAATAATGTGTTTATTTTCCAACCACTCATTATGTGCAGCACTTAAAGATATTAAGTTGTGTTCATGGATAATTAGTTCTCTGTCTTAATTGTAGACCGCTGGCTATGGAACTAGTTGGCAGTCTACCCAAGGGTAGCTACTGTAGCCTTAAGCTAACTTATTTTTAAACACTTTTAAAGACTAGCTTTAAACGTATTATTGCGATGTTTAATGATTCTTTCTTTTATTTGTTTTTGGAAGAGAAGAGAAGAGAAGAGAAGAGAAGAGAAGAGAAGAGAAGAGAAGAGAAGAGAAGAGAAGAGAAGAGAAGAGAAGAGAAGAGAAGTGGAGCTGCAACTAACAATTATTTTCATTGTCGATTAATCTGTTGATAATTTTCTTGATTAATCAATTAGTTGTTTGGTCTATAACATGTCAGAAAATTGTGAAAAATATCAATCAGTGTTTCCCAAAACCCAAGATGATGTCCTCAAATGTCTTGTTTTGTCTGCAACTCAAAGATATTCAGTTAAGTGTCATAGAGGAGTAAAGAAACCAGAAAATATTCACATTTAAGAAGCTGGAATCAGAGAATTTAGAATTTTTTTCCTTAAAAGAATTACTCAAACCAATTAATCGATTATCATAATAGTTGGCAATTATTTTAATAGTTGACAACGAATTGATTAATGATTCATCTTTGCAGCTCTAGAGAGAAGAAAAGAGAAGAGAAGATGAGAGAAGAAAAGAAGTTGGGAGTAGATATTTTAGGAGAGATTTATTTTCACAGGTTTGAGCACATTTCTTGCAGAGACGTGGAGAGACAGACAGACAAAAAGATCTTATTCTGAAGAGGAATTACAGTGCTTTTGCCTCTGGGAGTGTATGTTTCATGTACCGAGATGCATAAACTCATTCAAACATACAAACACAGACACACAAACAGGGTAAAAACACAGGAATTTAGACGTACACACAGGATCACACAGATCTACTGTTGTGAGGGGTTGAGAGTGCCTTGCTCAAGAGCACTCTGGCAGTGGGTGGCATTTGATTTGTGCGCTAAGAGTGTAAGAACCCCGCTGATTCTCTGGTGTCCTCAAGCAGCACCCTGCTGCGCAATCCCCCTTATATGCACTTAAACCAGGAATCTCACCCACCCACCAACACACTGTCTGTCAAGCTGTCTGTCTATCAGAGCGGGATGGTCTACAGAGGCATGTGCGTGTTTGCATGCATTACAGGTGTGAAGAAGTAAATGCAATAATTACTTAGTACAATAATGCACTTTATTGTGTTGATATTTGCACTATAGATAGACAGATAGATCAACGTATTTATTGATCCCAAATTGGGAAAATATTGAAAAATTTCCCAATTAGGGATCAATAAATACGTTGATCTATCTGTCTATCTATAGTGCAAATATCAACACACGTAATCATCACCACATGAAATCAAAAAATCAGCAGAGAAACTGCACTCTATTTAAACTTATGCACCTAAAGAAATAATATATAAACAATCTAAGGTTAGTTTACTTGGATCTTCTTCTACAACAATCACCGATTCCTAAGGGAAGTTGTTAAGAAGAAGCAAATGGAGGATGATTGAGATGACAGAGAGCTTCATTTTGATGTGATTTCTATTCAGTGCAACACAAATAAGGACATTAAGGCACTTTGTGTTTCATTTAACCTGCATTATTATACTGCCCTTTATCATAAGCCTTAAATGGTATTCAGAGGAACACAACACCAAGTTCGAAAATAAATGTGGATATTGTACTGTCAAACTATACACTTCAAAATCTGGAAAAAGGTTCCAAAATTAGCATTTAATTTGACGTTTGTTGTGCAGACACTGAGTTGAAGGTATATTTATCAAGACTGGAGCATATGAGCAGTATTTCCTTTGCTTTGAACTTTCTTGTCAGAAAATTCAACCTGTGATTTGCTGTATGCTAATTAACACAGGAAATGATTATATATGTCTCTTTCTCAATGACACATTGTCACAGCTCGCTTAGTTAAATTCCCGTTGAATGAAATAAATGCCACCTTTTTTTCCCCTGACTTGCAATTTGCACCAATTATTCCAATTAAATTGCAAAAAATAGCCTGCATTAAAAAGGTAAATTGCTTTGCAATTTTTGAGAAAAGTCAACATAATTTTAGGTCACAATAGGTACAAAAAAGCTCCATAAAATCCCAGAGGGACCAATTTGTCTGAGCTGTGGTAAGGAACAGGAGCAGGGCGGCAGGATATTGTGAGTAGGCAGCTGGCAGCGAGCCACGTCTCGCTGGGTCGTAGACCAGTGTTTTTCTCACTGTGAATCTGGCCCTAACATGGGTCACTGGTTGCTTCAAGTGGGCCCTCACAAGATGATGTTTTATTGAATGGGGATCTCAGGTTGAAACGATGAGGTTGTGAAAGGGGGTCCCATGTGATTAAAGCACTGATTTGTTCCTAGATGGCAAGATAAGAGAGTACATTTAGTCACTGGACCATACACAGAGCAGCTCTAGTTTCTAGTGTAGAATTGTCTTATATTATAGTAAGCTGTTCTTTGTCCAGTCATCACCACAGAAGACATTTCACTTGAACTGAAAGTTGGTTTTGTCTTTTACCTGAAGAGCAACATCTAGGTGCCTGGGTCCGTGGCAAACCCTTAAAACTGTGGATTTCAACTAATCATGATCTGGAGGCATCAAAGTTCAAATGTGGCCACAGAGGTTTAACTGCACTATAGAAAGTCCATTCTGCCTAGCAGCAGCAGCCTCAGCAAGGGTTTGTGGGTATCCAGACTGCTGGCTGTTAGCCAAGACTCTGGGTCCTCCAGACTAAAGTACTCTCTGTCTCTCACACACACAAACACACGCAACCTCGTTTTAGTTTTCAAGTCTATAGAGGCACAATGCACGCCATACACCAACCACCTCCTGAACCTCATATTTGGTAGTGTTGCACCTTCGCAAACAACTAGATTACATAACATGCATCTGCCAGTCAGCAGTGCCTGGTTTCCACACAGATTAACATAACACAGTTTTTGTAATGGTAGAAGAAGAACAAGAAAAGGTGAAAAACAACTTGTTTTCAGAGGACAAGAGGAGATTTGAATGCAGCATGTGTTGGGATGTTAATATGATGGCCCGTACACACAACTTAGAGCCAAAAGAATGCTACAAAAATACCAAGCTCAAAACATACAGTATTTTATTAGTGTGCCCTGGGGACCTTGGGATTTAAGTTGTTGCCCATGTCATCGCTATGTCCCCCAGTTCAAGCCAGGGACCTTTGTTGCATGTCCTCTCTCTCCCCTCATTCCGTGTCAGCTCTCCACTGTATGCTATCTAATAAAGGCATGAAATGGTGGCCAAATGACATCTGAGAGTCTCTTTGTCTCTCAAACTCAAATAGTGTATATACACAAATCGCGGGTGCACATGGCAACGGCAGAAAAGTAAAATGAAAACTGGCCCAAAGCCTGACATTGGCTCTTTTCCATCACTAATGTGGGACACTTGGAACAAAAACAAAAAAAAGCTAAAAGTTGTGAATGTGAGTTATGGATATGCGCCAAACACAGGGGCTCTTGGCAAATACGCTTATCTATTTGAAAAACAAAACAACAAAACAGAGATAGAAAGGTGATTAAATAATCGGGATTATGGAGGTGCATCTTCCATGGTGGTTCACAGAAAAATTGCCAAAAACTGCCTTGTGCATCACCACTTTATAGTTTACTTAAACTGTAGCAGTGAAAAGCTGGTTAAGGATGCAAAATTAATTATTATTATTGTTTTAAACAAAACATTTAAAAAAAAATCAACTACCTAGTTCTATCAATACTGTTTTCAGACCGACAACAGCACTATGTAACAATACAACCCGATATCACACCAAAGTGTGTAATAGACCCGTCAGTCCACCAGAGGATAAGCGTGAATATTACACGTGTATGAAGGTGCAGTACAAGCAGTGGGCACAAAAACACTCACTTAGGGTTAGGCAACAAAACCATTTAGTTAGGTTTAGGAAAGAGTGATGGTTGGCCTTTAAATAAGTACATAAACTACAATAGTACAATACGTACGGAAACAACGTAGCATAAATACGGAAAATATGTCACAAACATCACTAAAACACATGTGACAAACGTCACTAACGTAACTTACAAAACAAAACACCGGTCTGGATCACCGGTCTCCTGGTTGAAAATCCTGTGTTTGTCCATTTGTCCCTCCACCTCCCCTCCCGGCCACTGTAAGCTGTCTTTCTCACATTTTTTTCTATGTCACTAGCTGTGAGCGTTGCACATTCACGTGGATGCACTTACATGGCAGTCAGAACAGACTACATGGCGTACAAATGACACGTCAAAAGCAAGAACGGCGTTCTTATCACGAGCTTCTACCTTGCGCATTATCGTCTCATTCATTTGCCTTTTCGTGCGACCCGACTGGAAAATAAGCAGTCCCCTCATTTGTTTAATGCGCTGACATCGTGGGAGAGCTCCATCAAAAAGAAAAACACATGGTTGTGTGACAAAAAGGGTTGAATCTAGCTCATCATCTAGTGATCAAATAGTGCACATTTGTGTCACATTTATTCTGTTATGATAACTGTGTAATTTCATTTTACCTTCATTAGCATGTTGCCATGCTACTACATGCTACTGTAAAATCCTTTCTCACAGTACTATAAACTGCTGTGCAGTGTTTTGGTGTCTGATAGGCCTTCAAACCAATGGATCTGATATTCAATCCCTTCATCGCATATCCCCTTTTGCATTGCATTTCATTGTCTCACTGTTACCTGTATAGCAGCACGCCCCCACACCAACACAGCTCCATGCATTGTTTTGTAGGTCTAAAAGCAAACAGTCCTTATAAATAATTTGCAACCCAACTAAACTGAAAGACAAGATTCTTCAACTTTTGTGCATTTTGAGTCAAATACAGGACAATTAGATAAATGCATCAATATAACTGTCTCTTAACTCTCCTCTGTGTCTGTCTTGTTAATTCTCTCTTTCCTTCTATACCGGTGATTCTCTACCTCCACCCTGCTCTGTCTACCGCTCTCATTTAGTAGTACACTACAGTCAGGCCATAAGGAACCATCAATCAAAGTGCTTACAGGTGAACAACCACCACACACACACACACACACACACAGACACACACACACACACACACACACGCCACATATAAAACACACGTATAGCTGTTGTACTTGTGATATATTGCTATATCCATCATACACACACAGACAGTAAAATGGTTCAACCTTGACTCTACACACATACTACATCATTAATTTCACACTCTAGTCTCACAGACATTGGTCATAACTAGCCTTGAGAGCCAAATAGTCAAAGCACACGCGTGCATGCGCATACACTAATATATAACGTGACAAGCGTGCACACACACACACACACACACACACACACACACACACACACACACACACACACAATCACAAAAAACTAGCCAGGTCAAACACACAGAACATTGCTCACTGAGTGTGAAAACGCAGGTATTGACAAAAGGAACTGTTAATCTAGACATACTATGACACACACACACACACACACACACACACACACACACACACACACACCCACACACACACACACACACACACACACACTGTACAGTGTATACAATTAGGTAAGAAGCTTTGTTACTGTACTACTGTAACTCAACACAGGCACTTTCCTATAGGCTACAATCAAATGATGCTACTGAGAAGATATTAACACACAGTATGTAATGTGCACCGTGCCTCACTGTGTGGACATATATGTTTGTGTGTGACTGCATGTATTCACGCGGCATGTGTCTACGGCTGCGCACTTCTACACTACCTGTGTGCATACATTTTTTTCTCCCCAGTGTGTGTACGTGCACATTTTGTGTGTGTTTGCATTGTTTTCTGAGTGTGTGTGTGTGTGTGTCGTGCGTGCGTGCGTGCGTGCGTGTGTGTGTGTGTGTGTTTGACCACATTGAAAAGCGTATAATCCGGCGCTATGGGCAATATCAACAGAGAAAACCACTGGGCTAAAGTAGGGCAAGCTTCCCTTTAAAACACACTCACACACACACACACACACACACACACACACACACACACACACACACACACACAGATAGATGCGCACACAGCTAACACAAACACCGCATCACCAATCCACTGTGGGGGAGAAAAGCATTATTTGACAAACCATTAAAACTGATTCTCTATGCTTCTGAGAGACAGTGAGGGAGAGAGGGGGAGAAAAGGAGAGAAGGAGCGGATTAGAGAGAGAAAGCGAGAATTAGGAGACACCTCCCCTCCTCCTCCTCCTCCTCCTCCTCCATTTCCTCTTCTACACACTCTCTTCCTCACCCCATCTCACCCCCACCCCACCTCTCTCTGTCAGGTTTGTTTAGAAGTCCATGACATGTGTCCTCTACATGTCTATGTGTGTGTGTGTGTGTGTGTGTGTGTGTGTGTGTGTGTGTGTGTGTGTGTGTGTGTGTGTGTGTGTGCAGTAACAGAGAGATTTCTGACAAGGTGTGAACATTAAAAGCTTCTACAGTCACATACACCTATCGGCCTGAGGTAAGGGCACCTTCACACACACACATACACCTCGCCACACACATGCATATACACAAACTTTACGTACACATACATGCGTAGAGGCACACACACACATACGTATCAAAAGTTACAGTGCCGCTCATCATCTAACCAAACCCTCACTAGTTACACAGCTGCATGGTTTGTTACACAGAACCATCTGAGAAGCCGTCACTGGAAAACAGTTTGGAAAAGGGCGGGCACTTTAAAAAAGTACTTGGCAGGTGATTGGATGAACCATCATTTTTTCCATCAAAAAGCCTTCAGTGTCGTTCTTTGCTCTTCATTCAATGAAGAAATACTCTCCAGTTCTGATATAACTGATGCTATTGCAGCTACGATAACCTCTTCAGGGGCCACCATTGTTGTTAAGAACAAACAGTCGCCTCTCCGTGTCGCGTCACACACACCTAAGCCACGCCTGTAGCTGCCAGCAGCTCCTCACAGGATGTCAATTGGTCCGTGCTCTGGCTTGCCGGACACAAACGCATTACTTGAAGCCTGACAAGATGGATTTCTGTGTGACATGAGATCCTGCGATTCTCATGTGATCTTGTGACATCGCAAGAATCCAGCTGACGTGCAAGGTAAGCACAGATGAACACAAACAGAAGAATCGGCACAGATTTAGTTGCAGCAAGGCAATTTAAAACTGATCAGTATAACTTCAACACTTCAATAGAAGTGACAACATGTGCTTTCCCGTTATCTGTTAAAGGATAAGGCCGGTGATATTCTATATCTTTCCCATGAAAAGGCCCAAACCAACAATGAATTAATCCTACAAAAAGGGTGCTGTAGCCAAGCCTGATATATCTTATTCCTCTGTATCATAGACCTCAGTTGTTGTCCAAAAACTATTAAAAACACATCAGGGAGCAACAACGCTGCAATAGTTGGCATGGTCCTTCATTGTAATGGCCACTGTAGAGTATTTTGTGTCAATCCTACACCATCTTTCTGCAGTAAATACTCAATAGTGCACCAAATCTGTAGCTGAAAATAAAAATAATAAATAAAAGTAATATCTGGGGAAAAAATATATTTAGCTGTTTTACAAAATTATATATATATATTTGTTTTATTATTTCTGCTACATAGTTAATAGTAGGAACATATGAGCTTGGGGCTGGGTGCCACAGACAGGGTAGGGTTGTTTTGGTCTTTTCATGGAATTCGTTGACAATAAGAAAAATACAGACTATTACAATCCTTATCTTTTATTAGTTTGTAACTAAAACAGATATATTCAAAAGGACATTTAGGGTATCAGACCAAGTCTACAGTTTCTCTGTCTCCATCCCTGACCTTCATCATCTCTTCTACAGCTTCAGGAAATTAAACGGAAATAATCTAATTAGTAATTATGAACAAAGAAAAAAAATAACCACAACTGATAATAGCCTTACAAAGGTTCAATTTGAAATTTGATTTATGATAACTCAGCATTCAGAACAGAGTTCTTTATCCTTAATTAGAGCACTGTTTACACCGTTATGTAATTGTTGTCTTTATATCTATCTATGCAGAAATTTATAGCAATTGCAGATGAAAGCTCAGTTAATGTGTCTGCATGCAATCCTGCAGACGACCATTATTGATTAAACTGACCGTCATACATCCCTGCACGTCCTCCCTGCACGTACAGTCAGCTTTGGTTCTGTTGCATATGGCGATTTATTGTGCTGCGGATCAGAATTTGAAGGCTGGATGTAAATAAAGACAGTAGCAATAAAGCAAAAAAGTTAAATTAACGGCGAACTAAAAAAAAAGCAGTTTCTTGCTGAAACTCGTTCCCTGGTGTATAAAACATGACTGACATGAGCGAATCCCCCCTCCTCCACACCCTTACTCATCTCTGTTTGATTGATTGCCACCCTTCTGTTGCAGCCGTAATCCGTCACCGTGCTTTCCGAACAAGAGAGAGAAGCTGGACAGACAAGATTTCTGTGTCCTACGGGGCTTTAATTCCTCCATTATTGGAGACTACTAGGAGTCCTAACATCATTTGCATTTTAGGATATAAAGTCATCATCGTGTATTGTACTATTTTGTTTTCTTAAGCATCCTTTGTCTTTGCAGCAGTTTAAAGGGTAACTTTAGTATTTTTCAACCTGGACCCTATTTTCCCATGTGTTTGTGTCTGATTAATGGGGACAACAACTTTTGAAATTGGTCCAGTATTGAGGGATAACACTGCAGACGGCAGCCACTAAGCTGCGAGGGAAAGTGAGCAGCGTCAATGTAACGTTACGTTCACTAAAAGTGCTTATTTTTGCCACTGACAGGTTCAGATTGTTATTATAAATGTCTGACAACATTATGGAAAGGACCCTACAGAGAAACAATAGATTTTTCTTACCTTTCACTTGATCCGGTCTGTTTGTTATTGTGTCCAAGTCGCATTCAATCAAATCTGAATATCCGTATACTCTGGCTCAAATAAATACAGACGGCCATCAAATTCAAAGACCACATCCACATTGTCGAAATCATCTATGTAATAATATATAATATTCAGCCATGACATTAAAAATCTTTTAGATGGGGTACCCTGGTAGCTCACCGAGTAGAGCGCATACCAGGCTGAGTCCGGGGTTTGAGTCCGGCCCAGGGCGCTTTGCCGCATGTCATCCAATCTCTCTTCCTTGCCTTTCCTGTCTGTCTTTCTCTATCAAATACAGCATATATGCCAAAAAAAAATCTTTAACACAACAAACTCTGCCCGGCTGGCACTCGTGTTTCTACTATTGTCTTCCGGCAACAAGTCACCTCGCAAGATTTCAGAATGAGACTTCTCCTTGAGCGAGACTCTTTTCATAATGTCAGACACTTCTAATAACAATCAGCGCATGTCATGGCAAAAACACACACTTTTAGTGGACGTAAATGATGGTGCCAGCTTGCCCCAATAGCACCATATTGCAGCCTTTGAGCAGGTGCCATCTATAGGGCTCTCCCTCAATACTGGACCAGTTTCAGAAATCGTTGTTCCTATTAGTCACTTAGATGCAAAAACATGGGAAAATAGGGTCCAGGTTGAAAAATAAAGTTACTCTTTAAGCAACGGTACTCTAAATGTGTTTTGCTTATTATTACTTCACTTGGATGTTTGATCTTCACTGTGCAGAGGGATGTGCAGCGATACTAGACACTAGGGGTGAGCTCACCTTAAATGTGAGGTTAAGACATGTACAGTTCGTATGAGCAGGATTTTGTGACATCACAACTAGTCTGGGAGCCAATCACGGTCCAGTATGAATCTAAGAGAAGTGTGACATGGAAACTTGAAACCTCCAGTGCACATACACTGGGAGTGGGCTTTTCAGTGAAGTCATCTTGTGTCAAGTGGCTCAACTTTTAAAGAGAACATCTGCATATTCATAGATTCCTTATTTTTCATTCAGGAGAATAAGAAGATGTACATTTTCCCAATCTTCACAAGGTAACTGAACTTTTTTGTGGAAAAAAACACATCAGACAATTATTACTCAGCCGAGTATTTTTATACTGTATGCCTTAAAACACCTTTGTAGGGGATGATTAACTTAGAAAACACAAGTTAGCACAAGGTAATGTGAGTAATGGGTGGAGGTGGCTGGGGGCACAGATGGTGTCTTGGGCATCTGCCAGGAGTTTTGTGCTAAAACAAAGGAGGAGCAGGGCCGAGAGGAGTTTTGAAAGGCAGCAATCTAAGCACCTGGCTAAGTCAATGATAAGTCACGTTTTATGATATTGGGCTGTAAAAAACTAACTTATTATTAAAGTATTTAAAGTAACCCAGTGGTAAAAATGACAAAAGGTTGAACAATCAAACGACTCTGACAATGATGTTTCTCAGGCCGTGACAACGGCTGCAGAGAGAAATTAGCTCTTCTTGGAGTATAGCAACTATTCCACATTAGTCAGTGTTAATGTGATTCAGGCCATCAGACCTTAAGAATGACTCAGACAGTCAGATCCCACGCACAGAGTGTCTAACATGTAACACTGATAGATAACAGAACCAAGGAGAACGCCCTGGATAGAATCACACCTTTGAAAAGAAAGATTAACTTTCAATTACTTAGTTAAGCGTCCGTCTATCTATCTATCTATCTATCTATCTATCTATCTATCTATCTATCTATCTATCTATCTATCTATCTATGTATCTATCTACGTATGTATCTATCTATCTATCTGTATCTATCTTTTCTTTACCCATTGTGTGAATCTGCATCAATGCAATCTTTCTTTTCGCAGCAGAAGCCATCGGATTATGTTCAGATTTGATCACATTTTATCAGAAAAGCTATTGTGATTCACTGGATCAAATAGTCATTTCCAGTTCCCTCTGATCTCTGCACCTCTTACATCTCCTCAAATCATCTGCACTCCCCTCTCCTTCATTCAACTTCACTCATACTTGTTTCCCCTTAGTTTGTCTCGCCCCTTGTATCGTCTCTCCCACCCTCTTCTCCTCGTCTTTGCCTCGCTCCCGTCATCAACACTACCCTGCCATTTTCCCCTCTCCTCTCAGTCTTCTCTGACATTCGGCTGCATCACATCATTTTTTTTTTCTGTATACATGAGCACAGGGACGGGTTGACGCAGAGATAAAGAGATACAGTACATTGGAGAGGGAAAGAGAGGCATAGAAAGTGACAAATGAATTGGCTACCATCCAAAACAAGAGACAGGAAATGGAATATTCACACACACATTTCTTCAGTTGAGTGAGCACAACTCTTATCCAGTAGATGACCAGACTAACACACACATACTGTAACTCTCACCAGAACATGCTTAACCTTAACACTTGCCCTAAGATAATTTTTATCCTAAACCTAAAGGTGATTTTTCTGCATAAAGGGGTTACATTGTACCTTTAGCGGCTACGTACATAAACTCAGAGGATACGCTGTAGGCTACGCCTTACGCCATACCTCCTCAGGACTACAGTGGTTACGGAGAAACCACGTCAAAACTACATTTTTCAGTTGTGTAATACACTTCTTCACTGGTTACCTTCTTACAGTATAACTACACCAACTAGTAAAAACTAACCTGCTGACCAAGATTATAATAGTTATAATAAATAATAATAGTTCAAACAACTAAGAGGTTAGTTGTATGAGGTACTTATCCATAGTCAGTGTATTATTATTATCCATTACATTAGATTATGGTCGGCATGCCCCTAGTTTGGAGAAACAGACAGGAGTACCGACACGGGAGCAAAGCAATGTACTGCTGTAGACGGGGCTGGAAGCAAAATATATCTTTCGATAGGGAACTGAACTGAAAGTGAAACGTAACTATACTGTTTTTGTCAACTGAGTCTGCCGGCTTTGAAGAGAGCATAGTTAAGTTTCACTTTCAGTTCAGTCCCCCATCAGAAACGGCTGTCTGACGGCAAGATAAAGTGATGAAAATATTCTAAATATAGCGTACACTTAAGTGGATAGCGATTTCTTTTTTCTTTCTTCTAGGGCGCTGACACACGGTCGGCTGTCAGACAGTTTCGGGCTGTCGGTGAGCATCCGTCGGCCTAGTTTTTCCGGTGTGTCACGCACCGTCGGCTCTACTCGGCCCGTGTTGGAGGTTTTTCGGTCTAATCAGCGTGATGAATCGGCGGCGGAGCTCGTCAGTGAGAGAAATCACTCCGATTGGCTGTTCGGCTCAAACGAATCAGTGCACGAGAAGAGAAACGGACGTGAAGAAAGCAAGCAAATGAGTAAAGTTAAGAGGAAAAACAGAAGGCTCTTCTCGTGTTTCATCTTCATCTCATCTGATCATTCCAATACACAGATATTTTCACAACGACATTGCCATCTAGAATGAAGCTAAGTGGTGAGTGAGAGTGTTGTGAAAATGGTCGGCAAACGCCGCTTTGTTTCATGTATGTGTCATAACAACAGCTTGTATATCCGCAGTCTTCCTGTTTCCCTTTTTCAATGTCGAATACAGACTACCGCGACCTGCTGGTGTGGAGAGTTATTTCATCTCAGGCAGGCGCAGAACGTACGTGGTAGTTGCCCTTCGGCTGTAGTCTTTGCGGTGTGTTTGGGTGTAACTTGTCAGCCAAAACAAAGGCGACGTGAGGCAACACAACAGGCAGCCTTCGTCGTCGCTACTTCTCTGATGTCGGGTTGGTTTGTCCCCAGCTTTCGGTGGCTAAAATAAGTTTTTCTGCCGGCCCCATCCACAGCAGTACATTGCTTTGCTCCGGTGTCGGTACTCCTGTCTGTTTCTCCAAGCTGGAGGCGCGCCGACCATCATCTAATGTAAGTAATACACCTACTATGGATAAGAACCTCATACAACCCTACTTCAAAACACCCGAACTATCCCTTTAAGGGCCTGAAAAAGTTTTAGCTTCAAAAAGTGAGCTTATCCTAATCTTTTCATACTTTTTCTGTCCTCATTCTCTTTCCATCACTATATTTGACGTTATCTTCCTTCCGTCAGCCATCTGTCAATTGCCATCTCTCTACTGCCCTCTCTCATCCATTTCAGTCTGCGCTCACACACACACCTGCAGTACTGTCATGCAGGAACAGGTGGGGGCACAACAGTATAAACAACTTCATATTTATAACCTAGAAGTGAGTAGTCCCTTAAGACATTCATCTGAGTCATTTTTCACTGTGTGTGTGCATTATGTGACATCTTTCCTTTTTTGAACCTCAGCATTACTCAGTGTATAACTCATCACAATGTTACTCTCTCTTTTCACCTCTTCGTCTTTTCTCTTTTGTTGTCTCTTCTGAATCCATCAGTCTTCTTGTTCTTCTTATTTAGAGAGCGGACCGTGAGAAAGAGAGATTCTTCTGAATCTTTTGAATTAGAGAAAGATGAGAAGCATGAGGGGGAAACTGTGATTCTAGGTGTGTCTTTGTGTGACAAATCACTCTGGCGCTAATCTGTCAGCTGTCAATCGCCCATCACAACTCATCGTCAGTTGTTATAGCAACCTTGGTCCTCTGTAGGAAAAAAAAAAACTTGTTACAAATTCAAAGTCAGGCCAGGTGCTATGCTGCAATTGGCCACAGGGCTAAAAATATGCAAAGCATGCTGACTCATTGGCTGATATGAGACTTAGTTGAGCTTTTGGGAAACTGTACTGCTTACCTAAAGAGAGACAAACTTATGGATGCCTTTTCATGTCTCTGTGAACAGTTTGAAGGTATGCCCACCGGTGAGATTACTTAGCTCAATCCATGGGAGTCAAGATAAAGTCTGCTTAAAGGTAAATACACTTTCTTCAGCACTGAGGTTTTTCACAAATACAGGCAAAATCCTAACAGTTAGATTGGAATTTTGCAGGGTTTTCTTGTTTGTGTGGCATGAAAACAGGCAGCGGATGAGATACAGTGTTTGATATACATGTGGAGTTAGCTATGTGTTCTATATGGATGTAACTGGTTAAACTGTGCACACATACGATCAGGATAGTAATGACTGAAAACCTCACAAATTAACAGAGAAAACACGCCAACTTCAACACCTACTCACACACGCATGTGTGGACACATACACTCACACAACCACAGAATTGAATGTTCCAATTATCCACAATACTGGCACCCACATAAGCATATCTGACATTTAAATACGCCCACCATACCGTCTTCCGCGGTCCCCAAACATTCATAAATATGACAATATCTAAGAAGTAAACCTTTATTGAAAACAAAAAGTCAGAATCAAACTTTGTTTGTTCACAAACACTTGCTGCTTGTTGGTGCTCCCTGTTGAGGCGGTTAAATCAAGATAATTTGTGAGCATCATGCCAGATGGGTGAGAACTGACTCACGTGGAAAAAAAACCTCCTCTGAGCTGAAGCTGAATGGAAGCTCTGTTGAAGTTACCATTAATAGCATAAACTGTATGTAGCCTATTCTGAGATTATGAGAGAATGCTGAGCTGCACAGTTACCTCTGTTTCAGTGACACATAGTCCCCCAATGTTAGAGTTACACACGCCTTACCGATGCTGGGTAAATTACTTGAAATATCGAATCACTAGGGCTGTCAAAGTTAACAGGACAATAACGCGTTAATGTAAATTCGTTTTAATGCCACTAATTTCTTTAACGCATTAACGCAATCGATCTTCCAGAGGTTGTAGTGGGCTCGGTTTTTAAAGATAGAGTGAAGATACTGGTATTATATGAAACTACAAAACCTAAAGACTCCATTGGTACCAACCATGTCATACTAGATTGTTGCAAAGGATGTTAAATAACTCCTGGCCATGCCAGGAAAAACTGGCATGGGCATTTTCAAAGGGGTACCTTGACCTCTGACCTCAAAATATGTGAATGAAAATGGGTTCTCTGGGTACCCACGAGTCTCCCCTTTACAGACATGCCCACCTTATGATGCACATGCAGTTTGGGGCAAGTCATAGTGAAGTCAGCACACTGACACACTGACAGCTGTTGTTGCCTGTTGGGCTGCAGTTTGCCATGTTATAATTTGAGCATATTTTTTTTATGTTAAATGCAGTACCTGTGAGGGTTTCTGGACAATATTTGTCATTGTTTTGTGTTGTTACTTGATTTCCAATAATATATATATATATATACACATTTGTATACAGCAAGCACATTTGCCCACTCCCATGTTGATAAGAGTATTAAATACTTGACAAATCTCCCTTTAAGGTACAAAACAGATAAACAGATAAAAAATGTATGATTAATTTGCGATTAATTTTGCCCTTGTAATCACATTACATATATTACTCAACAAAAATAATCACGTAGGCCTTTTTCAAGGAAGACATTCTGACATGTCATAGTAAGAAAAGCATGGGTGTAAATATTAAAATCAATGACGGCTGAGTCCCATTTAGCTGCTGTGCATGCTGTCTATCTGTCACACTGGCATGACTTACTGGGACACTTGAACATAACGGAGCAGTTGTTACGGTTATAACTCCTGTGCTTTTGACAAATCAAAATGTCTGCTGTGAAAAAAGGTCCAATACTTCACTAATTTCACCAAAAAAATAAAAATAAATCTCGTAATATCGCTCAAGTTCTTTCCCGGATCTCACAACCTGTTCCCAAGGTCAAGAGTGAACTTTCACAACTTTCTCAAACTTTACAAAGTAATCGGTTACAGTGCTCGGTACTTAACTTTCCACTAACCCAACTCAGTTGAACGTGTCCATTCACTGACCATCAACATCTAGCCCCAGTGGCTGCAAACAGCCACCCAGAAGTCTCATATGCTCACATTGAAGCCACAACTTTCACTTTCCCCCAGAAACTACATTACTCATCTTCTGGCAGAGGCAAACCACCTCCAGCCCCTTTGCCAAGCTAACATGTCCCAGACCAGACTCTCCACTAAATGCAAATCCTCACATCCAAATCCCAGCAGGGCATCAAAGAAGCCGAACTACAAAATGTCAGAGTAACAGAGCTCATCTCTTACATTATTCTTTGAGTGACAAAGTAAAAAAACATCACTTAGTAATTTCTCTTTTGTCAGAATAACAAATTCTGTAATTTTACTTTGGGATCCAGTCTTTTTTAGTTTGAGAGCATGTATGGGTGGTTTCAACACATTCTCATCCCAACTCGTCACATACTGACGCTTTGTCAGAACCCTCTGCGTCACTTTTTCGGTCACAAACACGTGCTTAATGAGTTAAACAAAAACACTTATTTAGGATTAGGAAAAAATAACATGGTTGGGCTTAAAATTAATATGTTTGTACTGTGAAAATGTGACTTGACGTTGTGAACAGGGGACATGAACGATCAGATGACTGTAAAGTCAAAGTGAAACGTAACGCACAGGACACGAACAGCCGTCTCCTGGATGGAAGCCCTGTGTTATTGGATCCATCCTCCTCCCCTCCTGTCTGCCCGTCTCTTTTACTCTTTAAACTACGTCATCACAGCACTTTCTCTGTGTGTTAACTGTTGCCACGGATATGTTTATATTGTAGTTAATGGAAAGCACGGGGCATCTCCTACTGGCGCTAAAGGGTGACTTGTGCGGCACGTATCAAACGGCTACGGCCGTGACAAAGCATCGCAATTTGACACCCTGGGAATGAGGCCGGGCTGGTAGTTTTTAAAACCCAATAGCGATGGCAAAAATCTCGATTTTTTTCCTTCCACCATGGGTTCACTTTCTACTCTTTATATCTTCAGACGCTGAACTTTTCCTGTTGTTTCTGTTATTTTCCAAGTTCTCCATCTCAGTGTGACAACCTCTTTCTTCCATCCCAACAGCCCTTTCACTGTGTCAGCAGCTTGTTTGCATGTTTATGTGGATGTGTGTGTGTGTGTGTGTGTGTGTGTGTGTGCTGATACTACCGTATAAAATGAAACAAGAAAAAGTTTCCAATCAGAGAAAAATCTGCTAAAGAATTGCAGTAGAGATAATGATAGAGGAATGGAGAAAAAAACTGAGAAAATGACTGACTAAAAAAGAGATGAGGAGGCATCGACAAGTGGTTGAAATACTGCATCAGTAAAGGAGAGCTCAACAGGAGAGTCGTGGAGAGATGAATGGAAACAAACACTGCTCCATCTAATCATATTTTTTTCTGTCTCTAGTTCTTCGTCAACAACATTTGAATAACACCAACAACTCTCTCCCTATTATAAGTGCGATACAGGAGGGAAAAAAATGGCATTCATCCTGCCTGTAAAGTTTTTAAAGAATAAAAGACTAAAGAACTAGAATCTAGAATCTTAAAAATTGACCCTAGTGAAATGAAGTTTCCTTAGCCCACATTTTTATATTTGAAGAGTCCACAAATTGTTCTTCATTTTTAGATGAAGTGGTGCTTTTGGTCGGCCATTTAGCTAAAAGTTTTTAAAGTGTGAAGCATGAAAAGAGCTGTTATTTCCTGATGTATGAATAAAACGGAAAGCTGGAAAAGTGGAGAGCATCATTTGGTTTTTGCCTCTGATATCAAGCGCTTTCCTCTCTGTACTTTGATGTATATATATTAAAAAAAAAAAGATTCTTTTGGAGGCATTTCAAACTCTGGCTTTTTACCAGCCAGCCTTTCCACCTTGATGTGTCTGAAACAAACATTTTTTTTATCTGTATTTTCAGGAAGTGCAGATTCCATATTACCGCTCAGCAAACACCCAACGGGAGCAAAAACAACAGCAGATTATCTGGATAAATGCCAGCTCAGATGTTCTACAAAATGACAGGCAGCCATTCAGCCAGCCGGTTAGTCAGTCAGTCAACCAGTGTGGAAAGGAGTGCCAGGGGCCTCATGTCTAAATGCCTGTGCACATTACATCTTATGATCTATCATGTTTTGAAATGCAAAATATAAATCAACCGCTATGCCTAAGGGACAGAGCTAAATAAGAGTGTTAGAAATGGCTGTTACTATAGATCTGACTGTTGTCTTGTAAGCTCAAGAGTGTCACAATTTACATGTATCTGAGGTGATATTTTAGCACTGTCTCCTCATGGAAATATTAATGTGATAATTTATTTATCCCTGTAGGAAAGTCGTCATTTTGGTTTATTTCAGTACAGGTAAATCAGACTGCAGGCCTGTTACAAAACAGCAGCAACATGAATGTTACAACGAGGATGATGAGAGTGCTAGCAGCAGAACCATAAAACCATTTTATATGTTTTTATTTTGACACTATTTTAACATTGGTCTTATTTGCATTGTCGTTTCTCAATGTCTTGCACACACAGTACCGATCATGAAATGTAGAAAACACAAATGCAAGGTCAGTGTGTGCATGTCTAAATCCAAACAACAGTTTACAGGATTACGTTACACATTTTGAAATTGGACAACAGCTGTGACATTAAAAATGAATGTGATGACAGCCCATTAAAAGTAGCACTGTCAAAAAAAGTTACATCTAACGAACTGAAGAGCAGCATTGAAACATTTAAGAGTCATTAATATTGAGGTACATTTTATGAAAGAAAGGTTCATGATTGTAATGAAGGAATAGGGCGTATTATTTTTGGATTACTTAAAAAAAAAACAATTCCAGATTTTTAACTGTTAGTTTCTATTGAAAATGGGAGAAAAATCCATTCAAATATTTGGATAAAACAAACTAAATAATAAAAGCACAGACATGAATCGCACCACAATGATTGTATACCCTGCAGCTCTGATCCCAAACACACTGAGGCTGGATGAAACACGCCAGGATGTTTTGGTGTCAGAGGCATCTTTCTGTACATTAATCACTTGTGCACAAGCCATGTAGCTACGCTTGTACCTACCAACAGCAGCTACATCCAATTAAAAACAGCAGTAACAGAGGAACAAATTAAAAAAGACTTAAGACCCTAAAACAGACCCTACCTGACACTACAAAGGCCCACTAATATTTGTCTTTTATTTTTTTCAGGTTTTTTTTTTCGTTTATGCTGTGAACATTTTACTCTGTGAGATCAAATACTATAGCTCTGGGTGGTTATTAACAAGAACTACTCTTCATTACAGGATCAGGTTTATCTTGCTTCAGCATCTTCTTGCAGCAGCAAATGCAGAAACAACTTTTGGGTGACATAAAATCCAGTTTAAAGGCAGGGTCGGTGATCTTGAGAAACTAGCAAGGCTACGCTAGATTTTAATAATGATCCGAGAAAACCGAAAACTGAAATAACAAGCCAAGTGTTGCCAACCCTTTTCCAATGAAAGTAGCTAGCAGCACTAGCTCCAAAAGTCCCTAAATCTAGTGAGAAAGTCACTAAGTCGGCAACACTGACAGTCCGTCACTTCAAGCCTCCCTCCAAAGCCACCCCCCCAAAATTATCATTATGAACATAAACATATAATGAACATAAACAGCATGTTTATTGCAGTCCTGCGACAGCCACAGATACCCGATTTTTTTTTCTTTTTTTTGGTCAGAGCATTTGATGATTGTCGGGATGTAATGAAAATTTCAACTAATAAAACAAGAAATGTTTCTGAAATCTTTACCAACCCTACCTTTAAGGAGAAACTTAACAGAAACTAAAAATCTTGTTTACGCTGACATCTCGTGGTTTAACTTCTCACCCTGCTGCACTGATGTAAAGGTGCAATTTAGGGAGTGTTGGTACGCCATGACATCATTGTTGGGTGAGTGAGGTGCAACCACAACCATGATGTTTAGTGTGTGTATATATGCAACATGCTTTAAACTTTCAACCAGACAGGGCAGTGAACACACAGTTTTTCACCTGGTATAACTCTTTAAACTGACCTGATCTGATTTACTGGCATTTTTACAGCTGCAACATACACTTAAGTGGCTATGAACGGCACGGGAAGATGATGCTTCGTTGTTCGTGTTCATTCTTGTTTGTCTGGAAGTTTGTCACCTACTGTTCACAGAGATAATTTCCTGACAGTATCCACAAATAGCAGAAGAATATGATGAGTGGAAGAAGGCTATACTCTGATGGCTATTTTGTAAAATGAGGAAATGACACCACTGTGGGTGGCCAATGCTCATGGTGAACTACTGTATTCATGAGTGTTTATGTCATTTAGATTAGCCTTATCCAGCAGTGCTGTGTTTCCAATTCTCATGTTGATTTTCGTTGATGTATTTTATGTCTTCTGTTTGGGGTGAGATCTGTTTTTGAGTTGTGTTCTTTTTATACATTACTTTCTTTTCTTCTTGTTGTCACTGTATGTTTTAACCCCGTTTTCTAGCACGTTGCTTCCATGTTCTATCACTGAGTAAACGAACTAAGGTAGTAAGTCGGTTAATTCACTGAAGTGAAACTTTTGCGACACGACTGGCTTCACGGTAAATTAAACTTCTACTGCAGAATGCAGATGTCTGAATGAATGTGACTGGATTTCCGGTTGGCAGCTAATTACAGACAGGATCATTCAAGAAGTGTGTGTGTGTGCGTGTGTGTGTGTGTGTGTGTGCGTGTGTGTGTGTGTGTGTGTGTGTGCGTGTGCGTGTGTGTGTGTGTGTGTGTGTGTATGTGTGGGGCCACTGGCACACCTATTTCTCTCTTTTTCACTCTCTCTTTCTAGTCCTCATACTGTATGGTGTCACTCTGCTCTGTTCCATCTCTGTTTCTACCTGTAACTCTCTATTTGTACTGCTTCATCTCTCCTCCTGTATCCCCTCACCCCCCGCTGGGTCTCAGCAGTAACAGGTGTTTGGTGAGGCAGGAGGCCTGCGGATCTAAATGTTCTCATCAGTCCAACAGTCCGGCCCAACAGCTGAACTCAGCATCAGTCCACAGCCTGCTCCAGCGACCGCACCTCCTCCCGGTCACTTTCATTCTTTACAACAATACACATTCATTTTTCTGCTGACAAAATACTCCCCGCTACTACCTTGGGATCTGCGGTATAAACTAGAGTTTGTGAATCCTGCAGAGAAAACCAAAGGGTCATTAAGTTCACCACTGGCTTTGTTGAGGTTTTGATTTGCTGGGCTCCAGACATTTTTGCAGTGTTAAAGACCTTGACCGGGCGGCAAATAAGAATAAAGATGCCAGTCAAAGTGTACATAGTACAACTTTAAAGAATTATTCTGAATAAAACTATAGTGCTGAAACAATTAAGCGATTATTGATTAGTCAATCAGCGATGATTAATCAACATTAACAACAATATTTCCAATAATAAATATATACATACATTTGCATAAAGCAAGCATATTTGCCCAATACCATGCTGATAAGAGCATTAAATACTTGACCAATCTCCCTTTAAGGTACATTTTGAACAGATAAAAAATGTGTGATTAATTTGTGATTAATCGTGTTTAACTATGGACAATCATGAGATTAATCGTGATTAAATATTTTAATCGATTGACAGCCCTAATATTTGGGTTTTGGACTGTTGGTCCAACAAAACACGCAAATTGAAGACGTCATTTCGGGCCCTTGGAAATTGTGATGAGCATTTTTAACCTTCTTCTGACTGACTTGTTTATGGACTGTATAATTAATTGATTGATCGTAAACATAATGAAGAGATTATTCAATAATGACAATAATCGTTAGCTGCAGCCCTGTAAAACATTACAAGGCTTGCGCCAAATATAAACAGCTTACCGCCCGAGTGACAATGAAAGCTGCATATTCAGCCATATTTTGGCAAAAAAGTGAATGTCTGGATCACACTGAGCATTCAGACAAGCAGTAGAGAAGTGGATAATGCTACATGAGTAGTTTGGGAAGCTTCTATGTACATTCTGAGTTTTTGTTTTTTTCTGCAGCAAAATGGGTTTGAGTTTATTGTAACTGCTGTGACTCCATGAGCTGATTGAAGCTGTCATCCTCCAAAAAAGGAGCAAGCTACAGATTTTTTTAAAGCCATGCTTCAAACCGACTGGAGGAGGAGTGTTTGTATAATGGGTATAATTAAAACAGTCTTCAGTGGAGTGTTCCTTTAAGCCTACATGGACAAATACAACTCCAGTTGTAACTGCAGCGCTCAGTTGGACACAGTTGACAAAATGCATAAACAACAGGATGAGAAAAAAAGTCTAAACGCTTATTCGGCAGAAATCGTTCAGATTCTTTTTTAGTTTCCATCTCCGTTCAACTCTTATCGTGATATGAAAAGTGCACTCAACTTTCTGATGTGCTGGTGACAAGTCGAAGCAGCTTAGAGAATTATCAAGAATACAATAAGACACAGACAGACGGACAGAACTACCAACCGCAGAGGGACTTAGTTCTACTAGCTTTAGCATCCTCTGTGTCTGTGCGAGTGTGTTTGTGACTTCCTCTCTGGTCCTATGTCTCTTTCTCTGGATGTGTCTGTCTCTCTCTCTCCTCTTCCCCCAGCAGCCCTACCTTCTCTCTCCACTCTCTTTCTCTCTTCACTTCTCTCCTTCCTTGCCTAGCGGTAGTCCTGGATTAGTTCCATTGCCTGGTTATCTAGTGTTGGCCTATTTTTCTCAGAAAAGTGCAGTTTCTACTCTGCAGTTACTGGGGGTAGTCTAAGTTTGTGTGGGTGTTTGTGTGTGTGTTGTTGTCTGTAAATGTGTTTTGTGACAAGAGTTGTAAAGGTTACTCTAAAAATGTTATCCATTGGTTTCAATTGTGGTCAGTATCCAAACTCAATTGGGTTTAATTGTTACTTGGACAATACTTTTATGTTTTGGTTCTGTTCTGACTGCGCTATACTATAAAACCTATATAAAGATCTCGACTAGCGGCTGCAGCAATAGCCAGGAACCTTTGTGTGGCAAATAAAAACAACAGTAAACATATTATACAATTACTGAAAGGGAGTTTATATGATATCATTGTAATTTATTACAATCAAGCCCCCAATAAGAGCCCTTGAATAGCCCTTATTTAAATCATTAGGTCTTAAAAGTTATAAAATGCACTAATAGCCGAATCCAGAGTTATTTTCCTTCCTCCATTCATGTGAATGAGACCCAGACTGAGGCTGGAGCGAGTGCTGGGAGACGGAGTTAAAGGAAACGCTACTGCGCCTGCTCTATGGGCCAAATGGATGCGGAAGCTCGCCGGATGATCCTGGTACTTTATCACTCAGCATTCGAGCCATTTTAGCTTCATGCGCCACTGAGAAACTCTCATACGAATGAACGGGAGCTCCACCTCCAACGCTGTATCCGGTTCTCTTTATACATCCATGATTACAATCAACTAAATTAAGAATTAAGAAATTCATTGGATGAATTCACATTTTAAAGTATTATTCCTATTTGTTAATCAACGCATTATTCCCTTTTCTGTTTTTGTCATTCTTATATTCATACGCTAGCTGCCTATAAAAGCACTAGTTTTAGAAATAAGGCTTCAATTTGAGCAGCAACTATCAGCACAACTATCGTGTACATTCTTGGGAGATTTTCTTTACATTATAGAGCCCCTTTCCTCACTGCTATTATTAATCAAGCTACAGTAGATTCATAAATACATACACCATTAGCAGCTTGAGAAAGCCTAAACATGAACAGGCAAAACTGAGAAGAGAAGAGCACAGAAGAGGGTGAGGAGAGGAGAGCAGCAGAGAAGGAAACGTTTGACAGCAGAATAAATGAACCAGGAAGTTAAAGTTTGTGACCAATGAAGCGAAAATTACTGAAAACTTGTAGTAGTAGTGTGTGTGTGTTTGTGTGTGTTTGTGTGTGCCTCCATCTCTATTTATTCTTGCACTTGTTTTCTGTGATCACTTATTTAACCATTATCAGTATCTATAAATCAAATGATGATGAACAAATAAACCCTTTTTTTGTAAAATGTTTAGTTGCTGAAAATGCCGTTGCACGTTTTTGCTTTAGCAATACCATAACCCACAGCATGTTTGAGGTTGACTATCCCAACATTTACCAACATTAAATATCCCTATATATTTATTCTTCTATTCGTCTATTTTTTGGGGGATCACCTACATTACATAAGAGGTCATAGATACCAATAATAAAGATGGACCCAGAAGGGACCAGGAAAAGAGAGTGTGAGGAAAAACATGTCAGTAAAGCTGGCTGTGGTTTGAGCAGATCCTGTGGCAGGCTGGTCAGGTGACTTGGTTAGTGACCAGCGTTGACTAATGTGTGCTACCACACTATTAAATTACCAAATGCTGGTTGCATTGACTTAACAAAAACATCTCCCGTATTCCTTCCAGCTGAATTTGTGCTGGTCTATGACAAATATTACTGCTGGCACCGGTAGAAGCAGAGGGCTGCAGACAAGGACAGACGTGTCCTGTGGCTGCTAAACCTGCTAAAATAATTTCATTAGCATGCATTTTAGTCTAGGCCTCATCTCATGGTCTAAATCAGAGGTTATCAATCTTTTTTCAGCCAAGGACCCCTTATACCAGAATATACCAGGGACCCCCTCATGTATGTCCCTGTACTACGTCACTTGCTCTGACCGAATGCAAAAAATGTCCACAGTCAGCGTATCCATGAAACGTACAATGCCAACATTTTTTCCTGACGACTGGGCTGATTAAACTGCAGATTTAAAAATTAAAATATTATTGGTTGAACTACAGTATGAAACCTTTAATAAAAAAAATGATATCATGATAATCTAAATGAATGAATCCAAAAACTTTTCACGGACCCCCTGGCAGAGTGCCACGGACCCCTGGGGTTCCCCGGACCCCACTTTGAGAATCACTGGTCTAAATAACATTTCAGAGATTTTTTTTTTAAGCATGATAAGAGTAAAAACACCACTTTTACCGCCCCAAAGTAAAAGATATTACTGTTGAACAGCATATAATACTTAACTTGCATTGGCAAAGCTATCTATTCACACCTAAAAGAGATCATGTGAGATTTAGGACAGGTAATCCCTTAACTAAAACTCAATTGATATGTCTACAATTATATTGCAGCAGCGCTGCCCATGCTCTTACTCAGATTACCATGAGGGTAAGAGCAGAAATGGTCTATCTATATCTATAAATCCTATAATCCAATAATCCCATCGTATTTGTGAATTCTGCAATCACAGTTGGCCTTAAAACTGTGCAGCAATGTAATACTAAAGCAAAGAGGGTGTCTGGGAGTAAGCTGTCAGGAGCAAAGATCAATGGCAAAAACAAACACAAATACACAGCAATAAAAGCTCCGGTCCTCAAGACATAATGAGTGCCACTTCAGTGCAGGTAGGGTGTGTCTAATAGCAGAAGAAGATAACAGAAGAAGTGAAGTATTAAAGGATGGGATAGATTTGTTCAAGTCTGCTTTAGCCACATGCCCATAATGACATTGAGAGAGTTATTGTTCGCTGTAATCATTTTTCATTTACTGTACATACTGGCAGTCACGTGATCTCTTCCTAGCGTAACATGTGGGTCTTTTTAGTACAATATTCCTTCCCCCTTGAATACCATGGCTCTTGACAATCAGCTGTAGCATTAAGTCAATCTGTGTGTGTGTGTGTGTGTGTGTGTGTGTGTGTGTTGCAGATATTAAGGGTGCATCCATGTGTTTTTTTTTATAGCTATAGCTTTAATGTAACTAGCTTTCGATAAAAGCGTCAGCTAAATGAATATAATGTGATGTAATGTATATAACTTTTTCTTAATTGCTTTGATTAAATACAGAAATACTTAGTGCCATAATCGCTCTGCTCCATAATTAACTGTGTCAATTAACGCAAGTGCATGGTTGCACATAAATACACATGCAAAAGCCAATACATAAGTGCGCAGACGACAACAAAGCCTCAGACGTGCACCTGACACAGTAATCACACTGGCTCATGTCTTCATTTAAAGAGTATTAAAAATTATATGAGATGTTAATTTTCACACATATATAGTTCATTAGATACACCCAACTAAACCTAATGTGATGCAGTACAAGAGCCTTTTGTTAAGAGTGCATTGTACTAAAAGGTGTTTCTAATCTTCTGTCCACCTCCACTGACATAAACTGGGACACACACAGTGCTTACTGGTGAATTATGAAGCAAAGTCTGTTGACACAGTGCACAATAAACCAATTTCTCTGGTCACCACAACAAGTGCCGATCAATTGTGATGGAAATTATCAAGTGGCAATTATTTTTTATTTGTACATTTAATGAATAGTTGAAATATGTATTTGCCACAAATATTTCCTCTAACTGGAAACATGCAAAGCAGTTCCTCTTTGGTGGCATATCCTTCATCACTATTGTGCTTGTGTATCTTATATTTCTAACCTAGATAATGTTGGCAACCTTTCAGTTCCCTTAGATATAGTATTGTAACCTTATCTCCATATGCCAGCTATTCTACCCTAGGACTTTAGATTTGTTGATATTGTTCATTCAGGAAGCAGTTTGATGTTTGTATTATATTTTAGTGCAAAGGCCTGGATGGTGGATTTACAAATGTTTTCTTAAAAGTATAGGTTCACATTTTATTTAAGTCAGTCAATACCTCAATAATTGTTACCCATTGAAACAGGTTTTGTTTGTAAAGGTAAAAACTTATTACAAAGTTTACCTGAAGTTTATATGAGGGTTCAGCAGTCTGAGTTAGTCAAATCAAGTAGGTATACTCCAAAATTTCTGTATTTTAGTAAGTTTTAACAGGAGTTTTGTGCAACATTGGAAGATATCTACACAATTTTTCTAACTAACTCAGATGGCTGAAACCTCCCTTTCCCAAAATATTTAGCTAATAGGAATAGTTGTAATTCATATTAGATAAGGTTACAGCCAAAATAAACCTGGATAGGTTTTGTGTTTGTGCATTTGCATTTGCATTTCAAAGCCTTACTGTATGAGTAAAATTTGAAAAAAAAAAAAAAAAAGGTTGGCAACAGCATAGAGGTATTACTTGAACAAACACTGTGGCAGACGATGATGCATGTTGCCATGAACATAGTGGCAGATGTTCATTAAGATAGTTAAGACATAAAAGCAACAGTGTCCTTTGAACAGAAGATAGTGGACTTGGGTAGAATGAATATTCAAGATAGGATAGATGAAATACACAGAAGTGGATTTTTGGTCTGGATAGTATTTGAACTGATGGAGACCTGAGGAGAGCAGACATGTTTACACTTCTAAATATATAGGATGGTATGAAGTTTGTGATCTTCTGAGGAACTTATTCATTTGCTGGAGTGTAGGTCACATACAGAGTAAAACATCTCCCTACAAAATGATCATTAAAGCCAAAGGGGGGTAACTGGAATAAGATTATAAAGTGCAGCAGCCCATGTGACCTTCAAGATTTCTGTACATTGCAATTACTGTAAAAACTGTATATTCATTTCTGTTTTAATTACTATGTGTTTTTTTTTTTATTTACTTGCATAATCATTTGATGGTATACTGTAATTGCTGCCAAGACTGACCATTTTATTAATATGTAATGTTTGATATAATTAGAAAACCCCACTAAAAAAAGAAATCTCCTCACATCAAAAATCCCTTAATTTCCAAGCTTGACAAACCACTTCTGCAAACGCCTCATGTGCAGCAGCTGCAGTGGGTACACGATGAGCTGCTGACCCAGGACCCGCAGGGTACCAGACAGCAAGAATGTCAATGGTTTGCCCTGCTGTACCCTCTGACCTGACTCCGTAATGACTCTCTGTCTGGCTCTGAGAAACTAACTTGAAGTAAGACAAAATGCAGCTGCACTTAAAATAGAGCATCTATTTTTCATCTTTAATTGGAGGAAGTCTGGTTCAAGTGTGGGTCAGAATCAAAAGGGTTTGTAAAATTATGACTGTCTTTGGGCATTGGCAACGAATTCTCCAAATTAACTAACAAAATAAGTTGTTTGTCCATGCCTCTAGAACGACAGAAGTGTTTTACAATCTGATGCCCCTATCCAGCCCGGTATCACGCCAAAGCGTGTAATAGACCCGCCTGTCCACCAGAGGATAGCGTGTCAGTGTCGTGTTTTGCCTCACCAAGGCGTGAATATTACACGTGTGTGTGAAGGTTCAGTACCAGCATGGGGCAACAAAACCACTCACTCACTTAGTTTTAGGCAACAAATCAACTTAGGTTTAGGAAAAACATCATGGTTGGCCTAAAAATAAGCACGTAAGCTAAGTACAGTACGTATGGAAACAACATACCATTAGTACGGACAACATGTCAGAAACGTCACTAACGTAACTCACTTAACAAAACACCGGTCTCGCACACTGGCCTCCTGGTTGAAAGTCCTGTGTTTGTTGGACCCATCAACCACCCCCTCCCACCTGCCATAAGCAGTCTTTCTCACATTTTATTCTACGTCACTAACTGTGAGCGTTACATATTTACATGATGCATTTACATTGTAGTCAATACAGACTACAGGGCGTACAAATGACATACTTTTGATGTGCCTTCCAAAACCGTTATAAATCACTGTTGAAAAATGTATTTTCTTTATGATGTGACAACTTATGGTTAAGGTTTAGTTAGGCTTAGGCACAAAAATAAGTTGGTTAGGGTTAGGTAAAGATCATGTAGTGAGTTTGAGTTAAAATAATTACTTCGTAAAGGTTGGGGAAACATCGTGGTTTGGGTTAAAATGACTACTTTGCTATGGTTAGGGGAACTATCTTGGCCATGTTTAAAAAAAAACAACAACAAAAAGTGTCGGTTGGAAACGAGAAACAAACAGCAATCTCTCAGGTTAAAGTCTGATGTTTTGATGACAGCTGATGTCAGCCTCATTTCCATATTCAACTGCCTGTCTTCTAACATTTCCACCTAATGACCAGCGTAGTGTGGTTTACCTCCACCTTACCAATCAGTGGGGCTGGGGATTATAGGAAGAGATCAACCGCTGCCAGCGAACTACCACCACAGAAAAAAACAAATTTTTGACCTTTGAACCAGACAATAAAACACACCAGGATCACTCCCTTTAATCACCACATCCCCGACTATCCAAACACACCTTTCCCAGTAGTACCTGGATGTGACAAATGCTCAGACAGTCTTAACTGGTAGAGGATTTACAAAGCGTATGCCTTAAGACAGTGAAAATGTCAAACTGCAGAATTAAATCGTCTTTAACGTCCTTAAGCTTGTGTTAGAAAGGAAACTGATCAGAACATAATTCCAGGACTCTTTACACGAGCAAGATATTACACCAGAGACAGCCAATACACCAGTTCTTCTGCACTAGACTTTATGTTCAAGGGAGAACAGAAGAACCGTAAAGTGATACTAAAAGGCAAGTCTATCTTTTGAGTATCACTCACAACCTGTAGGCTTGAGTGATGGCTGTGAAAAGTTTTATTTTTCTTGTTCAAGGATGAAAAAAGTATTAAAAAACACTCAGGAACTGTTCAAACTACTCCTTCAGCATTGTCCTCTTCACTGCTGTCCATCTATATGTGCAGTATGTTCCAAACAGGCAAGGTTTGGCCAAATTATGGTAACTGTAAGGAAATGGGGACTGTCTGGAGAGCCACTATTGTGCCTTTCTTATACAGTATAAGACAAAGGCAAAGAGCAGGCAGTGGTTCGTGTATGAGAGAAGATTCTCAATTTCACATATAAATATTTTCACACTGTCAACATCAGTCATCAGAGTGAGTGGGATGGAGTGGAGTTACCGCTGCTGACGCACAGCTGGGGCTGGTAAGAAGAGGCCACAGATGCCGGGTCAGCCCTTCTTCTATATATGAGAATGCCGCATTCCCCACACACAAGGTCTGAGGGCAGGTGGAGGGGTGGCTGCCAGAGAAAGATATATCCTGCCTCTTCTGTGCTCCTCTTTGTGAACAAAGAGAGAGCAGTCAGCTCCTCTTGGCTTCATCCCACTGTTCATGTGGGCAGCCTGATGGGTTCATATCAGCAAGTCTTGCAACATTCAGCCAGAAGTGGAGAGGAGGAGAGGGTTTTAGGTCAACCGGCTGACCACTGCCCTCGTGGAGCTCAGACAGAGAAAAGGCAGCAGCAGGATAATTGGAATCAGCTTATATATTTATGTAAAAACATAAGTTCCACTCTAATAAGCAAAGAGGGGATGGTGATAGCTACTGACACTCAGCTGGAGCTGGAGGAAGCCTTACAAGCTGGGCTGAAACTTTGCCCGCAGTGACACACACCAGGGAGACCCCGAAGGCACAAAAGAAGGCCAGTGGTCTCATTTCAGCACTATGCTGCCTGTCCTCAGTCATGTCCACACCATTCAGAGAAGTGCTAACAACAACAGAGGAGCTGAGCTGAGAAGAGAAAGAACCCACACCTCCCAGCTTAGTCATTGATCTAAATGACATTGGAAATGGGTTCACAGTGCTCAGTGCACTTAAGGCCAGAAGCTCTACGAGAAACTAATGCCCCACTCTTCTATGGATCTTGTACATTTGAGGGCTTGAAGCAGACAGCGGTTGAAAAACACCTGGTATGTTTGGGTAGCTGTCCGATAATGTGGGTGCCAAATAACTCCAGGGCTAATTAACACCAGTGACAGAGACGCCAAGCTGGCAAAGAGTTGCAGCTGCCACCTCACTTATCTACATCAACCTTTTTTTAAATTTCATGAATTAATTGGTTGTCCTATAACAAGCAGCAACAAACTCTAGAGAGTTCTGCCTCACCCCACCCTGCATTCAACATTTCAAACAGACTTCTTACCTGTGAGCAACTCCGGGCTCCGAAAAAGTGAAGCCAATGCTGAAGTGCCTTAAAGTTGCATTCTTTCTAATAGCCAGCAGAGGGCGACTCCTCTGGTTGCAAAAAGAAGTCTGATTGTATAGAAGTCTATGAGAAAATGACCCTACTTCTGACTTGATTTATTACCTCAGTAAAACATTGTAAACATGAGTTTATGGTCTCAATTAGAGATGCTCTGATATAATTGTTCCTTCCTGATACCGAATCCAATACCTGAACTATACAGCTGTTTGCTACTAACGATGTATGGATAGTGGACAGTAGTTGCCAGTGGCAGCCATGATACATCCAAGGCAACAGCACAGTGAAGGCTACTGTTTTGGAGCGGCAAAGAAGAATTGATTTCCGGTTAAACAAGGCGATTTTTTTCTGGGTTAATAAATTATGGTATCGGATCGCTGCATACACTAGCATCCTTGCCGATACCCAATCCCGAATTTTGGGCAGTATCGGACGCATTTCTGATACTGGTATCGGTATTGGAACAATTCTAGTCTCAATCGCTTGTTTCAAGTCTTCTTCACTTCAGCATGATGTTCATTTAGTTAATTATGGTCCCATTTACAGAAAATAGGCGATAAATCAGGGTATGCTTTAGGGCGTGGCTACCTTGTGATTGACCGGTCGCTATCACGGCGTTGTCCGGCCTGGGAGTCGTTCTTGTTTTCATCTTGCAACTTTGACCCTTTCACAGTGTGTTTTTTCAGTTTATGGAAGTTAACTGTATAATTTTGATCGCCCTTAAAATGTCTTATTCAGTATTGTGTTGGAAGGATTGCGATGGAAGGAGCAATCAGCAGCAGGTGATCTGAGAATGGCCCAAAATGACCGGGCACAGGTGAGTCTCTGGTACACTTTCCTGTTGTCACACCACAGCTGTAGTTCTGGAGAGCACTGGGCATTTTTGGTGTAGCTGTCATTTCACCTCATGTCAGCACACTCCCAGCAGAAGCATGCGTTGGGCCAACAACTTCAAACACGTGTGATCAGTAGGGGGTCCAAGGTGCAGTGCTTGAAAAGATAGCCTTGGTTGTGCTGTCTTCTGCAGAGGCTAGAAGAAGCCCCATGCAATCGAATTGATTTGAATTTCTGAGCATATACATGCAATATTGGGCAAACACAAGAAGGTGGTAAGCTAAATGAAAACATGCTGGTGAGAAGACAGGCCTATTTGTAAAAGAATCCTCTTTGTATTTTGTTAGTTTAGTTCAACTAAACTGATCACAGCAGAGGCAGTGAGTTGAATACGGATGAATTTTGACAAATGAAAGGTAGAAGGGAAAGAAAGAAAAGAGAAAAAAGACAGAAAGAAGGAAGGAAGTAAACGGAAAGAGGATTTTATTAAAACAAGAAGATTAGAAAGATCAGTTGTGGTTTGTAATTTATTTGGGAATTTTAATTATATTTCTCATATTGTATCACTTTCTTTTAATTTGTTTTCAGTATACGTAATAGCTGTCCAAGCTCATTTCACACACATATTCTGACTTGGCTTTTTGAAAGACATTTTGGTAATTTACATTGTAAAGGATCGGTTCAGTGAGGCAAAGCATAACACAAGCCCAAACCAAAACCTCTTGGTCCTACTGGCTTGTTGTGGATCTAAAACACCAGCAACATGTAGAGTAATGCAAGATCAAGCTCCCCCTACGAGCTGTTATAATAACACCTACACTAAATATGGGTTAATACAACCAGCATCTGTCATACAAGAAGCATCATGCTGAACAGAAGAGGGTGGTAATTCAGAGTTAAGTTTTCGGATTTAATTTAAGGAAAAATATTTATGTATTCACATTAAACTAATCTTCCAATATAAAGAGCCATAGGCGGCTTATGTGCCACAAAAAAACGTTACTCGTCACAACTAACAGTCTGAAACATGAATGCAAATTTTTCAGAGCCACGATAATCTAAATAGACTTTTATTAAGAAATTATGTTGTTATAACTGATGAAAAGTACATGGTCCATTTATGAACATAGAGTATAGGGCTGCAGCTAACGATTATTTTCATTGACGATTATTTTCTCGATTAATCGATTAGTTGTTCTGTCTATGAACCGTCAGAAAATGGTGAAAAATGTTGATCCGTGTTTCCCAAAGCCCAAGATGACGTCTTCAAATGTTTTGTTTCGTCCACAACTCAAAGATATTCAGTTTACTGTCATAGAGGAGTAAAGAAATCAGAAAATATTTACATTTAAGAAGCTGGAATCAGATCATTTTGACTTGTTTTTCCTAAAAAATTACTCAAACCGATTAATCGATTATCAAAATAGTTGGCGATTAATTTAATAGTTGACAACTAATCGATTAATCGTTGCACCTCTAATATAATGAATATTGGACTTACTAGTTTCTTACCTCTATTTAGCTCACATAAATATCTTTACAAATAATATCTTAACTGCAGCCTTGGCTTTGAAAAGGAACAAACAACCAGAGACAGAGAGCTGATGGGGAAAGTTTGTGCACAAAAAGAAGGCGTACTTGCTGTAAGCCTCCACACAAACCCACCACTCAGTATAGTCTGCAGTCTGCACTATTCTCCACCAGCTAGTAAAAAAATCTATTCTACTCAAACACTGACACATAATACAGCTATATCATGTTTTCAAGGGAAAAACCCACTGTTATCCATAACTGCACCACCAACCTCAAACACTACTTGGTGCATTCCCAGCTCATCCCTCCTACACACAAGCCGCCGAGCACTATGAATAAGCTTCCCCCAGTTTGCCAGCTCTGTAGATCCTGTTCTTTCTGCAACAACAGTACAGTCCTACAGCTCACCAAATACTGGTGCTGCCAATTCATCAATGACTTATATGTTCCACATTTCTGTTGGTCAACGGAGAGAATAAAGAATTAAATTATCCACTAGATAGTGAGATTGGCTTGGGATTAAAAATTGCGGTGAGGGTTTTCAACGTCTGAAGAATGTGGATGTTACATTCAGGCCTTGTCGTTGTGTGTTCGTGTGTTCAACAGTGTTCAGCTGTAGTTATCTCTCAGAACACTTGAATTACAATATGCTGAAAGGTTATTATGGAATTTCTGTCCAATTATGCCAAAAATATTCTGCCTACTACAGGTTTAACAGCCTTAGCCTGAGAAAGAGAACTCAGTTTGAAATGCACAGCTTATACTGAATGTAATATAGAAACCAATTTCTGTTCTGCCATTGCTCCATCTTCAGATTAATGTTTTACAAAGCATTTAAATCTTTATCCTTTGCAGCAAAATACTTTCTTCATAGTATTTGCTATAGGGCTTTTGGATGCCTGTATTTCCTCCCACTGTTCTGTAGTACATAGGTAAAATGGAACAAGTTTGGCATGCTGGTTAATGGGCCCACATGGTTTATAAAAAGCCCCTGTAGCCTAAATTACACTGTTGAACTTTCGTTGATAAGCTCAAGGCCATGTAGCAAAGACATTTAGCTAATTTCTGTTGAAGACTAAATATTCCATTTCACATATTAAAATAATACATCCTTGAACATCATACTCCAGGAGTGATTAGCCATACTTCTGATGTAAACAGGCTAATGTGAGGAATCCAGTTGACACTTGGCATAGCTGGAATCAAAGAATGAATAAGCAAAAAGACAAAAAGTCTTTTCAAAAGTCTTACAACATACTGTAAGGGACAATAAGGTGTAAGTGTTGTGCCCTGATATTACAAGACATTGATCAAACTATACTGTATTCTCAACAAACACACAATACTGCATTGTTTACATTATAACAGAAGAAACCTTTGTAAGTAGCAATGTCAATGCTTTCAAATGCAGAAATTTACCATATACTGTACTTTTCAATATCGAACAATCGGTGCCTTTTCAACTGAGCTATGAACTTTTTACATTATGATAAATGTATTAATCAGGACTGACTAAGTTTTAAGACAATAAAACAGCCTTCCCAACCCTTGCTACGTCAAACTTCTTTGTTAAATCTCAGTTTATTTTGTCCAACTCCTTTTGTCACCGTGAAAAAGAGTAAACCACGCACAGAAATGGGTGTCCTTGTTTAAACTACTTATCCGATATGACAGAAAATCCCCTCAAATTAAAGCTGACACTCGCCGTTCTTTGACTTCATAGTCACTGTGTCATTTCCCATCTAGGGAGAAATAAGCATTCAAAGAAATATGCTCTTGTCCAAATGTCAAGTTTCTGCTCAGAGGAGGAAGATGATTAGAGCCAGAGAATAGGGTAGGCTACACTCAAACTGTGAGAGTCTGAGAGGTTCGAAGAGAAAGAGAGAAGAGATAGAAGATCACACTGTAAATTAAATAATCATTTCTAACCTCATTTTTAAGTTGCCAGGCGACGGTTGTCCATCGTAAACTGATACAATATCAAAGTCTTCCTCCAGCGCCAGCGTGACGAAGGTCAGCTGAATTCGGTTCCTCTCCCCTGTTATTATGAGCCATGTACAGTTGGCGTAGTTGGGATAGCCGTGGGGGAAACCCGGCGACTCTATGGTACCATTCAGTCCTTGGACGACGCCACCACAAGATTCAGCTGGAAGAGAGAGAAGGGACAAAATCATATTAGAATATTAGGATCTCAAATCTGCATCCTGCATTAAATCATATCATTTAGATGTAAAATCATCCCTTTCATTGCTGCCTTTCATACTTGAGATTTCAAAGAGACAGCCTTTTGTCAAGTTCTGTACAGAGAATCTAGATTGATGCCACTGTGAGGAAAGATAATTAGACGTGTTTTATCTCATGTCCTCCAAAACCTTTACAAATAATTGTAATGAGTTGTGTTTGATATAATTCACTGAGAACGGCTAAAATATGCACTATGTGCCAAGCCAAGTGTTACTAGAGAAACAAGCCCCTGCCCTCACATGCAACTCCAACATAATGCAACACATGCCTCCCATGACACTGGAGCATATGCCATGTGAAGCTTTCATGCAGTGCCTGAACATGAGTACATACTGTATACTGTACATTTAGATTCCATGGCGCTAACCCTTTAATCATGACGATGTAAGTGCTGCAATCTCCTGATCTCGGACCAGAAATAACTCCCCATGACACATATACCTATACACACAGCACAGAGTACTGTATGGTGTTGTTTTAACAGCATACATACCGAGCCATCACATTACTCACTCATTAAAATCCATTAAACCATGCAGGCATAACACCTTGTACAACCCTCACACTGAACATAGAGTTTACATTTATATATCTTTTACATTAACTACATGGACCTGCACACACACAAATGCACGCATACAAACTAAGCCAGCTCATATGCAGCCAGTTTTATGTAGAAAAACCATGTTCTTCATAAAATTATCTGTTAGAGTGTACTTTTTCATAATTTCTGGAAATGCTGCACATCACGCCGTACGGGTTAAATTATTCAGTGTATCACACAGAATATTAGTATCCCTTCAAAATCGGAATATACCTGCTAAAATATGGTGAAGTATGATAATTATTATTATGCAAATAAAACCACTTGTTTAAAGGTACATCATCATCATCATCATCTTCAACCGCTTATCCGGGGTCGGGTCGCGGGGGCAACAGCTCCAGCAGGGAACCCCACACTTCCCTCTCCCTTTCTGTAGATATGAAGGGCTCATTCTAAGCTAATGAAAACACAACAATTCTTAGTTTCAGGTGATTATACACTAATGAAAACATAGTTATGAATATTATATTCCATTTCTGCTAATAGATCCACTGAAATGCTTCACATCATTCCTTTAAACTTGTTTTAAAGATAGAGAAACATCATTGTCATGTGATAAAAATGTCTCTGCTGACTCTTGTATGAGGTGAGATATGATCCGGTGTTGAGGTGTTTAATCTCTCTTCCACCATCTTTACATTTATCTGTGCTATTTGAGCAGTTCTTTCGGCACTCGACATCCCCACTGGGTGTCAGTTGCTGCTGCATACTCGCATGTACATGCATGGACGTATTTCTCAGGAGACATAGTTGCACAGACACATGCACAGAAGAACAGACTCTATACAGCTGGTTAGGTTTTGAAGAATTCATGAACTGCTTTTAAGTGTCAGTGTTCAGTGAGAGACAAAAAAAGGCAGTAAATTAATAATAAAGCAGCTCTTAAAGCTGCCAAAAGCTAAGCTAATGTGTAACAAATCTGGTGAAAGCAATACATGTAGCTGCAGCAGACCAAAACAAACCAGAGCCAGAGCTAAACAAAGGCAGACTAAAACAGCAGCTAAAATAAGTAGTGTGGAAGTAAGAAAGGCAAATTCTCGCTAAAGTAGGGTTGTCCCGAATACCATTTTTTTGGGCTTCGAAGCTTTGTTGAGAAATATCTATCTATAAATATGCTTCGCGGTACGGCAAAGCACAGCACAGTAGGCTGACATGTTCTTCTGTCTGTCTGTCTCCATCTCCCCCGTTTAAGTTGCAGGGACCGTGCCACTGACGCACTACCGTACACACACGCACGCACGCACGCACGCACGCACGCACACACACACACACACACACACACACACACACACACACACACACACACACACACACACACACACACACACACACACACACACACACACACACACAACAAACAGCGATATCCGAGAATAACCAATAATAATTAATGCTGAATATGAATAATGTTGTGGGATTATTCCTTATTTCATGGGCTATTTTGGGATTTACACTTTTATACTATTATTACATACTTATATTAAAAAAAAAAAAAAAAGCAAACAAAGCATTCGAATACTGATTTGGAGGTTGATTACCATGGCAACGGTTCAAGCTTCGAGGCACTCGGGTCAGCACTATGCTAAAGTAAAACAAAATTGACCACATGTTAAGGAAGCCTGTAAAAGTTTTTTAAAAGTAATTTAATTATGCAAAATGTAAAACAAAAAGTATTTTATGGAAAAAAATAGTGGTGTAAGAAAATATCAATACACTTTAGTATCACGATATTTTGTTTCGGGATTCGCTATCGATCCTCAAAAACATTGTATTGATTTTTAATTAATAGTTTATATAATATATTTATACTAAGATTTGTGTTTTATGCATATGGTGGTGTGTTCTTTATGCTATGACAGTTTTCCTAAAATTAGATTTTTAAAAAATCTCAATATATCGCCTTACTTAACACAACACATCGCAATATATTGAATCGTAATCCCTGTATCATGATACGTATCGTATTGCCAGATTCTCGCAAATACATAACCCTAGAGAAAACAGTACAGTACCACATGTAAAAGCCAAAACACCAAGCAAAATTAAAAACAAAAAAAACAGTCAAGGTTTAAGGATTCTCCAGTATGGCACTCTACACTGTAAGCCCTATGTTTCAACCTTTCCCTCCTCTCTGCTCATTTACAAACTCTCCCTGCACTTCTCTCCTCCATCTTTCATCTTCTGCTACTCTCTCCTCGAGAAACCCTTTATACAGTTTACTACAAAAGCTACTCCAACATACAGGGCACGTAGCCCAATGTGTGTGCATGTGCGTGCAAGAGAGAGAGAGAGTGTGTGTGTGTGTGTGTGTGTGTCCAACATGAAAGCCAGCAGTAATTGTTTCTCAGATAGCGATGGCTATTGATTTATTAACCTTATATCACTGTGAACACACTCCCTCCTTTCACACACGCATATAAAGAAATGTGTCAAATATCTATTGCGTCACAATCCAGTCAAGCAAACGCTAACAAATGTGTTTTAGACTTTTTGCATCGAAATGAGATCAGAACGTCCACATTGTGCACATACCAGATGTTCTTGTTTGTCTGAAGTAACACAAAATACACAAACACACGTAAATACCTATACACAGGCCCAAATGGACAAGCTGGCAGCAACACAGACGCGCATATGTACATGTGCTCACACACACACGTACACAAACTTCAAACCATCTGGAGTGTCCAGATTAATTTCAGATTGTTCTCCACTGTCTTTCCAACCCATTTCACCTCTCCCCATCAGCCGCCTCTGTGTTGTCTCTCTCTTTCTGTCCACGGTCTCTTCCGATGCCAGATCCCCCTCTGCCCTTTTCGAGCAGATGGGATAAGTGGGATTCAGCGGATATTTGCATCAAGCCGAATGCCATATTGTAGCACCACACTTGGGGCATTTCAGTAGAAAGTTTTTTGCCTTGCCTCTTTGTTGATGTAACAGTGAGTTCTCCCTCGTGTGGTTTTTCATGCTTAGATTTTGTTAGTTTAGTGTAAGCTTTTCTGATAGAGACTGTCCAGTAACTGAAAACCATATGGTCAGTCTTCCCAACAGCTGTCCATGTGAGCACAACAACAAACACTTACTCATTGAAGGAAATGACAGAAGAGAAAAAAAGAGTCTCCACCAGCGGCTCTGTGAGGCTGTACTTTGGCACAGTGGTGCTTTGAACTAAATGCTTACGTCAGTATGCTAACATGCTCTCAGTGACAGTGCTGATATTTCGCAGGTACAACCATGTTCATCATCTTAATTTGGCATGTTAGCATGCTCACAGGCACAATGAATGAAAGTACTGGAGAAATCAAAATAATGTTGACCTGATAATAGACAAAGAAAACAGAGAACCACCAAGATTTTTACAATTCCTCCTGAGGGGGGACTTGGATGTGTGCACCACATTTCATGGCAATGAAAGAGACATTTTACTCAACACCACAAATGTCAACCTCATGGTGGCGCTAGAGGAAAGTTCAGAGTATCCCCAAAGTCAGTAGGCTTCATCCACTAGAGACCACGAGTGGCTGTCCAGCCAGTAGTTGTTGAGATATTTTCGTCTGGACCAAAGTGGTGGACCCGCTGACCGACCAACCTACATTGCCATCCCTAGAGCCTTGATGCCAGTAGTGTGGCTAAAATAGTTATAATACACTTTGGTTCTGAGAACCATAGAGATGTCGTCTGAAAACTATTTTGCAGAGGCAACCTGTTGATGGAGGCCACCAGTCAGCTGATTAGTGGGAACCTCCATCATAAAAAATACTATGCATTGAAACATTAAATATTGTTTTTCACCTGCTTGATTCAATACATGCACCGTCTATCGTTTCCACAATCAGAACTTAATTTACTTATATGAAATTGACATTTATTTTTGTGTGCAATAAATAATGGAGACGTCAATATATGTTTTCAAACGTTTTTTTTTGTCATGAATACTTTCATACTGAACACGAATATTACCTGGCGAAAAAGAAGCATTTTTTTTCCGGAACGAGGTTGATTTTCTGAGCTTTCGCACCGCAAAACACGGGCATCAACCACTCAAGTTGTGCATAGCGGGTGGAGTTGCACCTATATTTATGAAACAACACGGAAGCTCCGTAGTCTGAACCAGGACGGCAAACTTTATTACTCCTTTCAACCTTGACAAAGGTAGCGCAGACCAGATCCACAGTCGTGTCTAGAAGGTAACCCACAATTTAGGAAAATCTTGCGAGATGGTTAAAGCTTCGGTAGGCAGAACGTTTTTGGCATCATTTGGCAAAAAATCCATAATAACCTTTCAGCATATTGTAATTCAAGTGTTCTGAGAAAACTAGAATTCTGCACCTCCTCATGGCTCTGTTTTCAGGCTTTAAAAAATCTAGCCCGTGACAGCAGACTTTGGCAGGTCAATTCAGAGAGAGAGCGTTCCTATTGGCTGTGCTCCGGCTGGTGGGCGGTGCTTGGTATTTCCTCAACTGATCTCAACATGGCTGCCAGGTCACAAACTTTCTGATTTCACAGCTAAACAGTACACAACAAGATGTTTCTGAAAACATTTGAGGCGAGAAATAGGCATTACAGTCACAGAATATTGATTAATATTTGATCAGCGCTTCCTAGTTTGACCGTTTGATCGGAGTTCAACAGTGATTGACAGCTGCTCAGAGACGGCAAGGCTCCAGCTCGGCTCTGATTGGTTGTTTTCCTCCAGTCTGTGAAACCTTGCAGATGCCATTAGGAGCTCCAGAGGACACAGGAGGACACAGAGGCACATGATTTTTTTCAGATTACCTGTCTCATGCACTACTGTCAGGATATAGTGACTATTTCATATTTGCATGTTTTTGCAAGTTTTCACAATTTGCAGGTTACTGTACGACCCAGATCCACATCCCGGTTGTGTAAAGGCCTTAAGTTGTATATAAGGAATAGAGAAAAAAAGGACTTAGTGTGAATGTGTGTGTTACATAAATTAAGCCGTGTGTCCATAAGTAGTATGTTAAACAGCAGCTCCAGACACATGCAGATAAAAACATGCTGTCATGTATACATGGGTGCTGTGCACTCAGATGCAGACACGTACACAAACGCTAACACACACACTGACAGTCTTCATTAAAATACAGCGCTAAATCCTGCAGGTATGTTTTGTTTGATTTATATCCCACAGGCTTTGAGGCTTTTCCTCTGTTATTTATGTTCACTTGTATTTCAATTGTACATGCAGGTCTGCAGGGCTGTACACTGATACTGCTGTGAGATATGTCCCAGGTTCAAATACGGATGGCTACTTGAGTATTCTTCCATATTTAACAAGCATTCCCAAGAGCTGCACGCCACAGGTTAGCAATCAGACTGAAGCAACTCGATTCTCCGCCTTTTCCACTCGTACAATAGAGAGATGTTAGATATTCCTAATGCAGAAAAATGAATTATTTCTCAATCATTTCTGCCCAACAACCCAAACAAAGTCGCCATTGTTCAGTAATGATCGGATCAGTGCGCAGATCTACATAGCAATCAGACACATTGTTAAATTTTAGGTGTTGAGAGGCGGCAGAGAGGTGGAGCGCTCTAGTAGAACCTGACCACAAGGTCCCTGGCTCATAAATCAAACGCTGGCCTCCTCTTTCCACGGCGTGCTGGGCCACAAATCAAATGCATCTTTCTAAGTTACGCTGTGTAGAACTATTGACTGCAGTGATTCAATACCGGCTATGAAAAAGTGGAGAGGAGAGGAGAGGAGAGGAGAGGAGAAAAAAGATGAGAAAGGAGGAGATGAGTGGAGAGAGGAAGAGATGAGGGGAGGAGAGGAGGAGAGGAGAGGAGAGGAGAGGAGAGGAGAGGAGAGGAGAGGAGAGGAGAGGAGAGGAGAGGAGAGGAGAGGAGAGGAGAGGAGAAAGAAGATGAGAAAGGAGGAGTGGAAAGGAGAGGAGAGGAGAGGAGAGGAGAGGAGAGGAGAGGAGAGGAGAGGAGAGGAGAGGAGAGGAGAGGAGAGGAGAGGAGAGGAGAGGAGCAAGGACAAGGGGAAAGGAGAGGAGAGGAAAGGAGATCTGTTGAGTATTTTTCTGGTATATTTGTTTTCTTTCCCACCTCTTCTCATGTACCACCCCCTCCCTCTTTTTCATTATCTCTGTGTCAGGATCATTGTGTCTCCTCCACATTATGTTTGTCTCTCTGCAACCGTCCATCTCTCCATCTCTCCATCTCCCCCCCTTTGTATATCTTTCTCTCTCCAACCTCCTGTCCATCCTTGCTCTCTTTATAACACCGGTATTATCACCGTGCCTGTACCTCTCTTCCTCCCTCATTCTCTTCCTCCCTGCAGCTTTATTCCTCTCTCTATCTCTATCCCCAGCTCCCTGTCATTACCTCCCTCCTCCCTTCCTTCTGTCTTGCTCTCTCATCCCTTCATCCCTCCCGCTTTCCCTCTTTCGCCACAATTATCTCTGTATTAGTATCGTCGCATCTCTCCCTAAGTGTCATTACATCGCGTCCTCGCTTTATCGCTATTATTATCACTATGTCATATTGTCTCTCTCCTGGTGTCATTATATCCATCTCTCTGTGTTTCCTCTCTTATCCTGCTGGAGTGTTCGGTTGTTTTTATTCCACCCACTCACCTCCTATATTTATCACACGAAGAACAAATAGCACAACCTCTCTCTGTCTGTCTTTCTCTCTATCGCCATTTCTCGTGCTCTCTGTCAGCCCACTGTCAAACAGTTTAAGTAAATGGGACTGCAGTTAGATTTGAGCGTTTAGGCCATTTAGCTGGTGCTCAGTGGAGATAAAAGCAGGTCTCTGGAAAATAACATGAAAGTACATCTATGCAGTTAACTACGCTGAAAACTGTTATGAAAAAGTCTTTGTGTTCTCCCGTGAAAGCAATTACTCTCAACACTTATTCACCAGCGTGGACTTTTTACAGCCATCATGACGTTCGCTCTGAATTGATGCTGAAAGAGTGGCGATAGCACTTTGGTCAATGCAACTTGCAACTAATGTGTTAAAGAGAAAATAAACCGTTTTTGAAGGTAAATCCTTCAAAAGTCAAAACTTGTGATAAAGTTGAAAAGTGTGAAAATGAATTAAACTTGCAAACTAATAAAAACTGAACAAATAGTGTTGACAATTCTATTACGTCTCTTCAGTACATTTCAATAAGTTGATCAAAGAGAAATATACTTAAATAAATAAATAATATAATAAATAATAAATAATATACTAAATTAGATGCACATTAAAAAAGGACCAAAAACTGTTAATTAAATCCAGCTCGGCTCTGATTGGTTGTTTTCCTCCGGTCTGTGAAATTTTGCAGATGCCATTAGGAGCACTGGAGGACACCGGAGGACACAGAGGCACATGATTTTTTTGCACTACTGTCAGGATATAGCGACCGTTTTGTAAAAATAACTTTTTTTAAATCATATTTCCTCAAATTCTACCCACTGCTGCTTTAAGGTGTTGAGCTTAACGAATGGTGACGTAAGAGATGAGACATGCCCAGTCACTGGTCACCATAACAACCATGGTATGCAGCAGAGACATGTATCATACCCTATGTGACACACACACACACACACACACACACAGATGGAAAATCACACAGAGACACACAGGAAGAACCAAGGCTACATCCAGAGTAAATCCCAAACATTGTCAGCAAGGAATAGGCGTTGCTGTCTGAAGATAGCAGAGATAGGTAGGATGGATGGTGTGTTTCCCTGTGTGTGTGTGTGTGTGTGTGTGTGTGTGTGTGTGTGTGTGTGTGTGTGTGTGTGTGTGTGTGTGTGTGTGTGTGTACTGTAAGTGAGCAAGAGAGAGACATGATCAAAGATAGGATACCAAAATAAGGACAAAGTGAGAGAGGTGCACGGGAGTGAATTGCATGTGATTGCATGTGTGCTTGTATTTGCACGTGTGTGCGTCTGGTGTGTGTTTCGTTAAAATATTATCTTCATTTTTCATCATTCTGGC